>CM059288.1:23897815-24025315 GCA_030347295.1 Setipinna tenuifilis | reverse complement strand
GCTGCCTTATTGTTTTTGTGAGTTGTATTCAGTTTAATTAAGTTTATATCAGTGAAGTATTTATTTATGACCAATTGTGCAAGGTTGTCTTTCTGTGGCTTGGGGGCAGGGGGGTGAGAGGGTATTTGGTTGTTTTGGAGGTATTCTGCATCTGTAGTTCTTAGTCCTGTTGTCCTCTGTGAATAATTGTGTGAGGGGCAACCATTCTGTATATGGCTTTAGTAGTGGAGGAGGATTGGTGTTTCTCTTTCTGATGATGGGAACTCTTCTTCGCTGTAAGACAGTGTCCTTCAAGCTCACCTCTTATTTAGGTGGACTGTGTCATACAGATGTTTAGATGAAATATCTTCATATCACTAAGTTCTGTAACCATGGCAACTCCCTCTCTCTCTCTCTTTCTTTCTTTCTCTCTCTCTCTTACCTTCACCTTTTTTATGCCTTTCTGTTCTCATCTGCTCTCCACAACTGTCCTGTACCAATTCCCTTAGTAATCATTGTGACTGTGTGTGTGTGTTTGCACATTTGCCAGTGAGCAGTGTAAAGGGGAATTGGCAATAGATGTGTTTTGCCATGTGTGTGTGTGTGTGTGTGTGTGTGTGTGTGTGTGTGTGTGTGTGTGTGTGTGTGTGTGTGTGTGTGAAAGAGTGTGTGTGTATGTGAGTTTGTCAGAAATGGATCTTGGTGTCTCGGAATGGAATTGAACAGGAGTTTAATACAGCTCCTGAAGTTGTACCTATTGTCCCGGGGAAGACTGCCAGTCACACACTCATACAAATAGCTTATAGCTCTCTCTCTGTCTACCACTCTCTCTCTCTCTCTCTTTCTCTCTCTCAATCTATCGCTCTTTCCTCTCACCCGAACTCTCTTTTTCTCTTCCCTTTCTTGCTCTTTTCTCTCTCTCTTTTATTTGTTTTTCTTTTTTTTTTGACTTACTCACCAGTCTTTCTATTTCTTTCTGTTTCATTTTGTCATGTAGCACTGAGCTTGGCTGTGTATCAGGGCTGTGAGTTGGCAGAGTGAGTGTGCCTCTGGTCAGGCTCTAGCTGTGGAGATAAAATGATTCAGCCTGTCACTGATGCTGATTGATGTAGCGTTCATAATCCATAGTGTCACAACAGTCTTTGATTTCTGCTTATCTCTACGCCTTGGCACGGTCAGCAGGTGCAAACGGGCCAAGTGGATGTATAGACTTAGGATTACACACACACTCACACGCGCACATACTCACATTCACACACACACTCACATTCCATTGCACATACACACATTTACACACACTTGCATGCACTTACACACTCACATGCTTACATACCTACAAGCAGAGAAAATCACACACACACACACACACACACACACACACACACACACACACACACACAAATAAGATGGAGCGTTTCATTTCTAAATCTACAGAAAGACTTGTCATTCAGCCTCAGTTTTGCCATGTTGTTTTCTACATTTGACACACTAGGCACAGATCTCTATAAGGACTGGAGCAGCAGTGAAATTGGATCCTGTGTCTCATTAAGCTACCATTCAACAATGTAATACGATTGTATGTGATTAATCGGTCAGATAGGGGGGCTTTTGTGTCTGGGAGATAAGGGAATAATATGGCCTCGCTGTGATCGGCACAACAGATGTTTTGTTTTTGTTGTTTTTGGTCCCGATAAACAGATTACTGAAGCAGCCTCGGGTTATTCTCTGACCGCAGTACAACTGATGTGCAAGATTGTGTGTGTGTGTGTGTGATTGTGTGTGTATTTGTGTACACAAAACATGTGAACTATCTGTAGGCTTGTGTATCTTGCTGCTGCTTGAATGGTAGCTTGTGTGTGTATATGATTTTGCTTGTTCTCACTTGCATTAGTGTGTGTGTGTGTGTGTGTGTGTGTGTGTGTGTGTGTGTGTGTGTGTGTGTGTGTGTGTGTGTGTGTGTGTGTGTGTGTGTGTGTGTGTGTGTGTGTGTGTGTGTGTGTGTGTGTGTGTGTGTGTGTATTTGTGTGTGTACATAGCTATGTGTATAGCATACGTTGGCTTGTGCATCTTACTGCTTGAATGGTAGCGTGCTTGTGGATATGCGTTTCCTTGTTCTCAGTTGTGGTTGTGTGTGTGTGTTTGTGTTTTTGTGGGAAGTAATATCAATACGTTTATTAAAAACAGAAGCAGCGGTTGTCAAGGAGACTGCTGTCCTTAGGCCCTTGTGTTCCATGGAGATTTAAACCTTTACATGATTTACAGTGGCAGATGCTCACACACACACAGCCACATGCATTTAAGTGCCCTAGCCTCTATTTCTTTACCATAGTTGTTTTTACTATTTTCACTACTATGGGTTTTTTTACACTCTCTTTTACCATCATCTGGTAGACACATATCATTATCAGTATCTACCTTCCAGTCTTTTACAACAGGATGTCCTTGCTATTTCTGTTTAATATGCACCCTTTCACTTTTACACTTCTTTCCTTCTCTCTCTCTCTCTCCGTCTTTCACTCTTTCTCTTTCTCTTTCTCTTTCTCTCTCTCTCTCTCTCTCTCTCTCTCTCTCTCTCTCTCTCTCTCTCTAGGGTTAGGGTTAGGGTCTCTGTCTCTCTCTCTCTCACACACACACACACACAAACACTTAATATGGTGATCTGGCTAGCTACACTTAGCCCCTTAGCATTTAGGTTTCCATGGAAACTGACCATCTCACACACACACACCCACACACCATAGACTTATCTCACACACACACCCACATACCATAGGCTTAGCCACTTGTCAATCAGGCCTTCCCAATCAGCTTTAATAATAAAAAAAAACTGTCAAAACAGGTGTTTTGGGTTAGGCTGACCTGATTTTTCACACACACACACACACACACACACACACACACACACACACACACACACACACACAAACTGCACCAGGTCAGTGGCCTGACTGGGTGCTTTCTTAGGATAATATGGTGCAGGAAAGCCCATTGTGGTCACTCCCCACACATCTTCTTTCCCATCTCTTCCCATCACGTATTTTAGGGTTTTCACCCCTTTTATATTTTTGTCTTTTTTCTCTACTCCCCCTCTGTCTTATACTTTGTTTTCACCACCTTTTTCTTTTTTAACTTTTTCTTATTTATGTTTTTACTCACCTGTGGTCCCAGTTTAAATGCTGCTTGCCACTTCGTTGAGTACAACTGTTGTGTCGGCTACAGTAGCACACACACACAGCACATACACACTTTTGTTTGTGTTTACAGGTTCTGTGTTGCGTTGCTAAGCAAACATTTGTCAATGTGCTGCTAGTGTGTGCAGCAGCTGCAATGCTCCGATTAGTGGATCAATGAGCTTTCCGTAAGAGGCCGAGTGAGTCCACACACACACACACACACACACACACACATCGGTCATAAAGGCCAAGGAGAGGCATCCCATAATAGCAGACCCAAAAGCCTCAACAGACCTTCGACAGAGGAACAATTTGCTCTGGGGGGGGTGTGCATGCTGTGGTTGCCGTGGGGACCTGAAGATACATGTATCAGATCTATATTATATCTAGACTGAAGCCATTTGGTCCTGTGTGTGTGTAGGTGTTAGTGCATTATGTGTGTGCATGTGTTTGTGTGTGTGTGTGTGTGTGTGTGTGTGTGTGTGTGTGTGTGTGTGTGTGTGTGTGTGTGTGTGTGTGTGCACGCTGCTGGGGCAACAGATTTGGGCCACATTCCACACACACACGCAAACATGCACACACACACACACACACACACACACACTCTCTCTCTCTCTTACCCCTGGAATGGCTAAAGCAGACATTGTGATCCAGTGTTTGAAAGAGTAGCTATCATGGTGTTGGGCCTACTGAAGGCAGTAGAAATCAGCGAGTAAATTGAACGTGAACACTGTTCATCCGTGTTCACTACCCCCTCCTCCTCCTCCTCTGGGGGCACCTGATGCCATTGCCATGGTTACCAGTCCCAGCTTTACTCATCAAGAGCATTCCAGAGGATTAATATCAAACTGTGTACCAAATTAGCGGAAAAAATTAACAGATTATCCGCTAAAACAAATTGGGGAAAATGAGGATGAATAATTTCAAATTCAAATGGCATGCTTGTTTTCTGTAATGCTAATGAACTAATAAAGATACAGGCAGATGGAAAAATGAAGAGAGATTTGTGTTGTATTATATGGGGATAGGTTGTATTTACAGAATGCGATTCAGAAGAAATGGTTAACACAGTAATGAAAGGGTGAGAGAGCATAGATTGAGTCTGGGATTTGTCTTATTAGACTTAATGTGAGAGGTGACACATTATTATTTGTGTATTTGTGTGAGTGTCTGCTTGTTTTTTTGGAAGCTTGATCTTGAATTGACTGTGTGTGTGTGTGTGTGTGTGTGTGTGTGTGTGTGTGTGTGTGTTTGGGTCTCTGCAGTCTTGTTTCAGTGTTTGAGTGTTTATCCTGTCGTTCCAAACTATCTCTGTCCCCTTACCATGAATTGACATTGGTTACAGACATGACCTCTGCCTGTCTGTCTGTCTGTCTCTCTCTATCTCTATCTCTCTATCTCTCTTTCTCTCTCTCTTCGCTTACTTAATCTCTTTCTCTTCTTTTTTGTCTCTCTCTGGTTTTCAGTCATCATTGAGTGCCCATGTCCACCGTGGCCCATTAGACACTGTGTGTGTGTGTGTGAGTATGAGTATGATGTGTGCGTGTGTTTCACCTTGATAGTTAAACCAATTGCTTAACTTACTGAGTGCAGCTATGTGTGTGTGTGTGTGTGTGTGTGTGTGTGTGTGTAAGCATATATATCAGTTCTGGTGTCTGAAGGTGTGTGTGGTGCAGCTGTGATTTAAGAGCCAAATGTGTGAACAGTAATTAGAGTAATGAGAGCTATTTCAACAAACCTAAGAAACAGATGCCAGTAACACCATGCAGCATGTGTGTGTGTGTGTGTGTGTGTGTGTGTGTGTGTGTGTGTGTGTGTGTGTGTGTGTGTGTGGTGTGTGTGTGTGTGTGAAAGAGAGAGAGTGTAAGTGTGAAAAGAGCCTCAAGGGCTTCTGTACTTTGGGCTGAAACAGGTGTAGGCATCCTGTGTAAAATTATTTAATGGTGGTGACACCTGTCTGAGACAGACTCACTCCCATAAGCCCACTAAAAACAACCTCCAACTTCTACTCCTTAAATCACTGACATTTTCCGGTCACACCTCATGCAGTGGTAGTCTATGCTGCTCCGAGTTTATAGGATGAACGTCCGAGCGCCACGCATGGTGTCACTTCCTGCATTTAAGCCCGCACAAATACTCGGAAACTGAGTTCAGACTGCAAATGGAATGCATTATAAATGTGTGTGTGTGTGTGTGTGTGTGTGTGTGTGTGTGTGTGTATGTGTGTGTGTCCGTGTCCTCCTGCAGTTCAGTTTGACGGCATTGACAAGTGCCGCATGTCTCCCACGAAGGAGGGGAAGAACCGCCCCCCTCAGCGCCACTCCAGTGGCTGCCTGGTCAACACCAAGATGAGCTCCCTGGATCATACCAACTCCTCCATGGGGGAGCGCATCGACCCCTCCACGCCTCTGGAGAGCCAGTTGTAAGTTAAGATTAGATAAAATGAGCCTTTACTGTCCCTAGCTAGAGAAATGGCAGTGAGAGATTCATGAATTACATGAATTACATTTGACCCACATCCTCCCAAACAGCCACGCACCCCACACACCCATCCAGCCACACACCCCACACACCAGTCCAGCCACACACACACACACACACACACACACACACACACACACACACACACACACACACACACACACACACAACCCCATAACTGACACAGACATGTAGACATATAGAGTACCCTCCCATCCACACACACACATACACAAAGACAGGAAAAAGCAGCATGTAAAACAGAATAACTTGACCTTTCTTTCTTTCTTTCTTTCTTTTATTCTTTCTTTCTTTCTCTCTCCCTCTCTCCTCCTCCTCAGCTGGTACCATGGGGCCATCAGCCGGACAGACGCGGAGTCTCTACTGAGGCTGTGCAAAGAGGCCAGCTACCTCGTGAGGAACAGCGAGACCAGCAAGAACGACTTCTCCCTCTCACTCAAGTAAGCACACACACACACACACACACACACCTAATGATAGCACACATATAAAGTTAATATCGTCCACTCTTCAGAGCAGAGTTATAGTTTCGTATACACACACACACACACACACACACACACACACACACACACACACACAGCTTTTTACCTCTAAAATATTATAAAAATATTATACCTCTTAAATATATATAGTCAGAAGGTCTGCAATCAAACCTACACACACACACACACACACCTAATGATAGCACACATATAAAGTTAATATCGTCCACTCTTCAGAGCAGAGTTATAGTTTTGTATATACACACACACACACACACACACACACACACACACACACACAGCTTTTTACCCCTAAAATATTTTAGTCCTTTGCACTGACAGGGTTGCTTTGAACCAGTGTTGCACACACACTTTTATACAAACATATACACAGTACACAGTCAGAAGGTCTGCAATCAAACCTACACACACATACACACACACACACACACACACACACACACACACACACACACACACACACACACACACACACACACACACACACACACAGAGGTCCTTTTTGGATCAATGCTGCATCTAAGTTATCACATGTAAGTCCTTCACATGTTTGAGCCCTCTCTGTACGGCATGTGGTAAGCCATCTGTGCAGTTTCACTGCCCTCTTAATCAATTCTTTCTCTTTTTCTTTGTCCTTTTCAGTCCCTCACTATCAATTATGAGTCCACTCCATCATCATTTTCTTCCTTATGAAAATACCACCTACGTAGTCTGATGTACCCTTTCTCCCCTTCTTCTATCTTTTTCACAGTTCACTCTCTTCCTCCGTCCTCCGCACTTGTTTTATAAGACTCACATTATTCTCTACCTCAGGTGCTCTTACATAAACCTTTCCTTTCTTTCGGAAGTCTTGTTTTCTTACCTTTCTTTCAAAAGTCTTGTTTTCTCTTTGTCTTTCTCTCTACCTCTTTATACCTCTTTCTCTCTCTCTACCTCTTTCTCTCATTCTCTTCCTCTCCTTCCTATCTGTCTGTCGATTCTTCTCATCCCCTGTTGTTTCTGCCTCACCTTTTCACTCCTCAGTTCTGCTGATGCATTCAAAGTGAAACGAATTTTTACACACACACACACACACACACACACAGAGTTGACCCCTTCCCACCTGGCGAAAGCTCTGGGGACCCCAACAGAGAGACCCGCCTGGGTGTGCAGGTCCGTGGGTCAGGCTCTGATCCAGTCAGGCTGGTTTGACATTTGGCGCTGCAGTGTAAAAGAGAGACAGATTGTGTGTGCGTGTGCGCGTGCATGCGTGCATGTATGTGTGTGTGTGTGTGTGTACGTGTGTGTATATGTAGGTCTACCTGAGCGTGAGCTGGCAGCTTCACCTTTTGAGCCCGTCGTCTCTTACTGACTCTGGAGGAGGCGGACACACCACAGCGGGGAGGGAGGGGGGAAAGGAAGAGATGGAGGGAGAATGTCATTTCGGAAAGATGGAGCAAGGAGAGAGGGACCGATGGTGTGCTAGCGAGTGTGTGAGAGTGCGAGTGTGTGAGAGCGTGTAAGAAAATGTTTGTGTGTGTGGAAATAAGAAGAGAGAAATGAAGATGGTGAAGATGGTGTGTCTGTGTGTAAGCGAAAGTAAGAGGATGCCATATTAGCAATGGCAGGTATGTGTGTGTGTGTGTGTGTGTGTGTGTGTGTGTGTGTGTGTGTGTGTGTGTGTGTGAAGTGAAAGAGAGAATGAGATGCATATATGCATGTGTGTGTGTTTTTTTTACCTGAGGACATATTGCTCTGGATGAATGAGGTGCTACCAGCTCCGCGGCCAATAAGCCTTTAATGAGAAATTAGTGTGAAAAATGGTCCAAGCCTGCCATTAATCCATAAAATATGCTGTTTATTAATACATGCCCTAATATTAATGTCTCATATTCATATAGACTGTGCCTCATAATCATTCTCTCAGTAATATTAATGAACAGATGTCCTGTTACAGGATAAAGTAATGAAATACGGCTTCATAAACTTCAGCATTTTGTTGTATTGCGAAATGGAAGTAGTTGCCTTGGAGACAGAAATCGAATTATAAGGGGTACTGGGAGTACAGAACCCCCTGATCAAGACCTTCTTAAGGGACCAAAATGACTTATGACTTATTGCTAAATGTATACAGTAGTACCCCCATAAAAGATATTGCCCTCTAATTATGAAGGGAGAATTCACACTCTGCTTGGAGATGTGCACTCTGATAGCTCATATAGAAAGTGTTATTCTTTAATCCTAAAATTGGCTTTTTCCAAAAAATACGCTCTGCATACTGTGGGAAAAAAACTACTTCATACAGCCTTCATGTCCATGAATGGTAACATAAGAAACATAAGAAAAGCATTGTCATTCCTTCATTCATTCATTGTTTGTCTGTCTATTCCAAAATCACTCATAACATTTATTCATTTTCTGAGATGGTGAACTTCTCCGTCTCCCCCTCTCACCGTTTTTATCGTTGGAAAAACTGAACACTTGAACTCGGTACACCTGCGCACACACCCACACACACACATCCGCAATCAAACCCGTCACAATACAAATTGAACTGTTAAAACCCATTTATTTTCAACATCATCAGCATGTAGTGTGGTAGGCCTACACACTCATGCCCCATTTACCATGTCTTTCTGTTTAAATTCACATATCCATATAAACACTCCGCCATACTTACAGGCTTCCTCATCTCCTGGACACTCGGCCATACTATGCGGGAGCGCGCCCCTCTATGGCAGTGTTTACCATTAGTTGGGAGTTGGGATCGGTAATGTGGTAGAGGGGTTGGTTGTGTGTATTGTCACTTGGTTGTTAATAATGTTTATGTGTGTGTGTATATACTGTGTAGTGTAGATACTGTATGGGGGGTGTAATTGTTGGGTGTACACATTGTCTTTGGTCGTGTTGTATGTTTATCGGTATGTGGTGGTGGTATGGTCCAATCATCTAATGATCAGGCCAACTACTTTTAATTGAGGACTACATTTAAGAGGTGCCTCATTACCACCGAAGAAGGAGAGACCGACACGAGACGTTAAGAACGAGATGGCACGAGCAAACGAGGGCAAGAGCGTAGTAGAAGGCGCTGCTGAAAACCGGAGAAAGCAGTGGGCCTAAAAAGCGTCGTTTGATTTCTCTTTGCTTTTGCAGAATTTTGGTTTTGGATTAAGTGTTGTGTTAATATTATTTACTTTTGTTTTGTTTTGTGCACGGGATTTTTGTATGTAAAATAAAAAGCACAATATTTTTTCTAAACGCTCGTGGATTTTTGGAGGTCTTTTTGGTACCCTTGCACCCCTACTTCCAGTCAGCTCGCATCCTGCATGGAGGAGCCTGACCGGCAACCTCACACATTTAGTATCAGTTTGTAGAGTTGAATGTGAAAGTCAAAGTAGAGACATCCAGCTAGCTGGCACTGCAGTGTAGACTATGATGCAGTCCCAGAGTACCACTGTGGAGATGATGAACCTCTGAACCTGCCCTCTCAGAGACTCTTCCCAACCACATTATGAGAGTCAGGTATGCTAATGATCTGGGAGGGGAGTCATCCCTTCAGCAGTTGACAGAGGCAGTAGAAGTAGAAGTGGCGTGATTGATGGTATGCAGAGGGTGGGATGAGATGGTGCTGCAGGGAGGACCAGATCGTTAGGCCTGTCACATGGGGTCAGGAACCTTCTGTAGCCCTGCCAGCTACACACACACACAGACAAACCTCCACAGCCAGCTCTATTTCTGCTTATTTTTGCTACTCCCTCTCATTTTAGTTGGAATGGAGACTGTCGTTGTTGTTTAAAAACACACACACATGCACACACATCAGCTCAGTCACTCTGTCCCTCAGATTAGGGGTGTATTGGGATGAGATGTGTGTCCTTAATGTAGTTGACACCCATGTGGATTCAGGATCTTTTTTTCTTTATCTGGGATTAGATCACAGCACATACCACTTTAGCTCATTGTTCTGTCACTCATAGCTCATCAATCAGTTGGGTGTCATACCATAATGAACTGTGCCAGATATAACTGCATTTGATTCTGTTACAGACTGGTAATTAAGACCCTGTCTATTCTAACTTGACATGTCTGAGCTGCAGACTGTAATAACAATTAAAGCTATGCCTAATATAACATATGACTGTTGCAGAATATGACAATAATTATGACAGTCTAATGTAATGCAATATGACTGTATTGTAGATGTTATGTCAGCCCCTTTGCTGTGCATTGTGTCCAAGAATTACCTCACTGCTGAGCTCATTTCAAACAGATGCCCTCTCAAATAAGATTAAATTTACTGATTATGCCACTACAGAGCTTGATCAGTAAACTGATGTTGACCAGATGGCATGCAGAATAAAGAACAGATAATCTTACTAAAACTGGAACTGGTTCTGTGTTGCTGTGTGTTACGTTTGATGGTTCACCTAGGAACAGTGGAAGCGTCACGTCTCCTTGGCCACCTGCTGATGATTCCGTGTGAGGATGCAGATGTGTTGTAGCCTGACCTTTGCTCTTCCGGAAGGTTCACCCAGAGTTCAGGAGGGGGCCTGTCAGAGCTGTAGAGAACCCCACAGTGTGACGTGTTAGTTCTGGGGCACAGAATGACACAATTACACACACACACACACACACACACACACACACACACACACACACACACAGGTAGCCGTGTTGTTTTCTGATTTGTGTGTGTGTGTGTGTGTGTGTGTGTGTGCATTTGTGAGAGGTGGGATTTTCATTTCAGTGTTTAAATACACTTTTCTCTCCTCTCGTTTTCCAGTCATCCCTATCACTACTCACCTCACCCCATCTCACCATCCCCTCCTACCCATCCTCTCCTATACCCTGGCCCCTGTGTCATAGGAAAGTGAGGGATTAGAAGTTCTGCTGCATTCCTTCTTTTTCCTCTCATACTTTTACTGGGTGCCCTTTTTATCACTCATATTGAGTGTGTCTTGACCTGCAGCCTGTTCTGTCCTCCTTTCTTCTCCTTTCTCCTCTCCTCTCTTTTCCTCTCCTCCTTTCTCCCTTTCTTCCCTTTTCCTCTCCGTCTTTCTTCTCCCCTTTTCTCTCTTTTACTCTCCTCATTTCTCATCATTTTTCTTATCCTGTTATGCTCTCCTCCTTTTCTCTTCCGCTCTCTTTCCTCTCTTCCTTTCTCCTTTCTTCTCTCCTCCTTTCTACCCCTTTCTCCTTTCCCCTCTTTTCATGTCCTCCTTTATCCTCCTTTCTCCTCTCCTCTCCTCTTCCCTAGTGCTGCTGTGGCCCTGTGTGTCAGAGTGTCATGTTGGGGAGGTGAGGGCTTTGGCATGCAGATGCCATTGCATCTCTGTGGCTGCTGAAAGATTCATGCGATGGGAGCCAGAGACGCCTCATCAATGTGTGTGTGTGTGTGTGTGTGTGCTGCATCATCAATGAGCTCCTCACTAATCTAACCCCCCCCCCCCCACAAAAAACAAAACAAAAACAAACAGCACTTAGTATAATGGCGGCCCCCACAGCCCTTTAGCGTAGACTTGCTAACTCATTGGTTATGGTCAGTGGCGGTTCTATAGTGTTTTACGCCCCGGGCAAGACCACCTCTCAGCACCCCCCACCCCCCACCCCCCGAAACAAATACACCAAACATTAAAGTTAAAAAAATACATTATTTAAAATGGTTAATAAATAAATACCACAACCATTATTAAACAAAGATTTGTGCAATGACTGCAGACGGCTCTACATTCAGAATTAAAAGACAAAATATATAGGAATTCTACTGAAATACAGTTTTAAACTTAGTACAAAAAACTGCATATATAAATTAGATTTATGTAGGCCTACGTGTAAATCACTGGTAGATTTAAAATTCACTCTATTTTACATTTATAAAGGTTTTATATGGGAGAACAAAAACATTGTGTACAGAGTTTGAAATAAATACGAAGATGGAAAATCTACGTAACAGTAAGATTGTTTCTTTTCATATTAGTTTCACCAGCAGATGTTGCCCTTGGCCTATGAACCTGCAAACCAACGAGAACTATGTACTTGTGACTGAGGGCAACCGCAGCATAGCTAGCTAGCAACCTAAGGAAGAAAGTGCTAGTCTTATCCGAACGTTAACTGAAAACAGTCGAGTGACCATGATGAATTGCTTTCAAATATCCATATCCATATTTATATCCACAACCTAAACTAGCTAGCCAGCACCAATCATTTACAACTTTAATCATTTGCAACACTTGTCAACACAGTCTGAACATTGCTAGTAGCCTGGGAGCTAACGTTACAAAGTTTGTTGACGGTAAGGAGCAAGGGCTACAAAATGAACTTTTTATTATTATGATTTATTTATTTAAAACACTGTCTTATCTGCAAGCGTGAGCTTCAACTCGCTTTCTATTCTTTTTTCCGCTCCCAACTTTGGATATCTTTTCAAGGCCCTGTCCAAACATTTGTCTGCCAAACTTAAACTAAGACTGAGCAATAATCGACCAGACCACTGAAAGGTGGGGGAGGGGGGCATCAGGAGGAGAATGGAGAAGGAGATTTACTTTTTTCTGGAGCAAATTGACCTATGTTGTTTTTGTATTGCTTAAAATAAATATTAACATGCTTTGCACATTTTTAAAATATCCTTACTAGCACGTACCTAGCCTATTGTGATGATTTTTTCACGAGCCAATTTTTTTGATGGTGCCCCCACAAGCACTTGGTGCCCTACGCACTCTGCATTATGTGCGTGTGCGGAGCTACGGCACTGCCCCCGAGACAGAGAGACACGCTGCTTCTGTGCATGCCACCTTCTCAGCAAGCAAGGGCGCCTGCAGTTCGCCATTGTGCCGATTGCAGCATTACAGGGGGCGCCAATGTGCCGATTGCAGCGATATGACAAACGGAGCTTTTTATTTTATTTATTTTATTTATTTAACGCTTGTGGAGCCCCCCACGAAATGGCCCGTGCCTAAAACCGCTCCTGGGTATGGTCACAACTCCCTTCACAAAAACACAGCTGAAACTGGATCTGCTGATTATTCTATAAAACGGATTTTTTTTTTTTATGTTCATTGAACTGTTTTGTGTTACAGTGGATTGTGTGAGATGTGAGAACAGCGACTTAAAACAGTGCTGCTGTCTATTCAACTCGCTTTCTCAACTCGCTTTGTGCTGTTTGTGTGACTCTGATGCCCCTTTTGGACGATCTAGCCTTCATGCAAGCTCCTAATTATCACCATCATTATCAAGGATGCAATTAGACAACTCGTGGCAGAAATCCTCTAATCTTCTCTAAGGGTCTCTTAATTACTGAATTACTTAAAAACAAAGCCATTTCAAACAAAGGCTGTGTCATTTAGGGTCAGTGTGTGTAGACATAACTTTATTTATGGCCTACTCTACTATAGGTAATTATCCTAGTAATCCTTCTGCATCTAAAGAGCTGTTTGACTGCAGAAGATTCCAGAAACAGAGCTTGGAAAAAGTCAGAAGCAATTATAGCCATGCTTGTTTTATGGGGATAGATAGATAGCTAACACATGAGAACCGTCTTGGCTCAAAGCAAAAAACATTCTTTGATCCAGTTATACTGTTATCACAAGCAGTTTAGTGCCACATTCACTTCTTTTAGTCTCTCTCTCTTCTTCTCTCCTCCTTGCACTCTCTACTCTTTTGCCTTTTTTTACTTTTACTCCCTCCACTCTTGCTGTCTTTGCCGCCCCCCTCCCCTGGATGAAACATGATAAGTATAGCCTTGACAGGGTGAGCGGTTGGGGACTGGAGTTGCTCCCTGTATCGATGTGTTTCTGATGTTTTAAGTGCAGCTTGCCGAAATCCAACCTCTCTCCCAGGACCCGCGAGGAGCAGGGAGCAATCACAGCCATTTTAGAGGCTTTTAGGATCATTGCCCATGTGCACACATACGCACACACACACACACACACACACACACACACACACACACACACACACACACACACACACACACACACACACACACACTTATATTCACGCACATACACACTCACACACACACCTGACATGGCCACTTATGTGTTCACTTTTTTCCACTAATGATGATGAACCTGTCACTAACAGCGTCCTTTTTCCAAGTGTGTGTGTGTGTGTGTGTGTGTGTGCGTGTGAGAGAGAGAGAGAGAGTGAGTTAGAGAAAGAGAAAGAGAGAAAGAAAGGGAGAGAAAGATTAATGGATTCATGGATAAATACATAGAGGATGGTGTATCGGGTGTCAGGTTGTTATTTCTTGGTCATGTTTTTGTGCCACCTCAAAAAGTAATGCTGAAATAATCTAATATGCAACGTGCACACGCACGCGCACACACACACACACACACACACACACACACACACACACACACACACACACACACACACACATTCATTCATTCATTCTCCCCCTTCATTCTGTCCTGTGTGCCTGCCTGCCTCTGCTGGCCTGTGCTGCCCTACAAAGCCAAAAGGCAGTAGCTACATATTATATCAAAATTGAGTTTAAACTGGAAATTGACTTTATAACGCCTTCTTTGTCTTGTGACATCTCTTGTTTCTTGTTATTAGGAAAGCATATTAAAGCATAAACACTATTATAACTACAATTATTGGACTGGGCAGTATGACTACTGTGAAGGCATTTTTGTCATTGTCGGTGTTCGCAAAGTGACTGCATTTTGCCATCATAGAGCAGTGTGAGCCAGCTGTTATCTGCTGGGCCCTGTGCATTGGCACTGCTGTCTGACGCATGCAGTGGCTGTGAAAAGTCTGTGCTTTCATCCCAGAGCAGGCAGCTACGAAGAGAAAGAAAGAGTGTGACAATGGCTCTCAAAAGTAGAATCATAACAGCCTGTCCCAACATGAGTGGGCTGTCTCCCTTGAGTGTGTGTGTGTGTGTGTGTGTGTGTGTGTGTGTGTGTGTAGGTGTGTGTGTGTGTGTGTGTGAATTCATTGGCGCCAGGTGTCCTGTCGCTCTTCGAGCAGTCATTGTGGCTGTGTGTGAATGGGCCGTTTCTATGGCACCAGTGGGCTCAAAAGTACTCTATTTACCTGACAGATCAGAGCTACATCAGCCTTTTTCTTGTCCTCTGCAATGGAAAACCACAATACCCAGGTGGAACATTCAGCTGCAGGCCTGCTGCCATTATCAATAGCTTAATAGGTTAGGTAGATTGATTAACATTCACATCTGTGTATTTAACACATAGTATGCCTGTGTAAAAAGTTGACTTTACAACATGTCTAAATCTAAAACTTGTTTACCTACCCGAGCATATGTAAGTTCTCTGTAAATCTGTACTAGTTCTAAGTTCAAGTGAGTTTAAATTTTACATCTTTATTATTTGGTGTCTGGAGCGCAATGCAGTTCTTGGATTCTTGGAGGTATTGTGATGCTTAGTGTCCCCTGGAAGGGATAATAGATCAAGCAGCAAACGTTGGCATAGCAAACGTTAATGCACATCCGAGCTGCTAATGCATTATGCCACCAAGTGCATTAGCTTCTGCTACCCAAATGCCATGTGCAATTATGCCAAGCTGAGGCCATTAAGACACTTAATGTGTACGCCTGCGTTATGTTAGTGTGACTATAATTTCCACCCCCTGAGCACAAAACAAACTTGTTTATTTATCTACTTCGTTTTTCTTTCTGCCACACACTTATTCTTTTTTAAAGTCCTAAACTAATTGTTTTTATGGCCAAAGCCTAATCATTAGTTCAGTCTGGTGGTCAATGTGACGTTTGCCACTCTTCTGTTGAGCCTTCATAGGATTGCTGTAGCCATAGGATAGAATCCACTGTAACCATACTAAAAATTGATGTTATATTTAATGTCTTGCTGCTCTGTGAACTTACATGTGTGCATTTGTGTAGTATTGTTGTATGTGTGCACGTGTGTGTGTGTGTGTGTGTGTGTGTGTGCAGGGTCTGAGAGAAGCAGTCTCGATTTGCTGCAGTGGGACATTTCCTCTGAGAAAAAGATCTGCCATCTGTCTCAGCCTCCACGCTCCACCCCTTATTCTATTACTAACCTTACTGATAGTGTGTGTATGCGTATGTGTGTGCATGTGTGTGCGAGTGCGAAAGAGAAAAAGGAAAGAAATATGGAAGTAGTCACTGCTGTTGAAGTACACTGGTGTGTGTGTAAGAGGGAGAGAAAGAGAGAGGGGGTATTACTCACTGTGCCATTAAAGTACATTGATATTTATGTGTGTGTGTGTGTGTGTGTGTGTGTGTGTGTGTGTGTGTGTGTGTGTGTGTGTGTGTGTGTGTGTGTGTGTGTGTGTGTGTGTGTGTGTGTGTGTGTGTGTGTGTGTGGAAGGAAGAGAGGCATTAGTCAGTGTGTTGCAGTAGTGCACTACTCTCAGAACTGACAGCACACAGTGGGAGAAGCTGTCAGGGGACAGGCATAAGTCTGCGCACTACAAGGCAAGAGGCTGCTGCTCCTGCTCCTGGTACTGGTTTTGGTGTGTGTGTGTGTGTGTGTGTGTGTGTGTGTGTGTGTGTGTGTGTGTGTGTGCTACAGAAGGTTCCTAACCCCATGTTTTTGGTGTCTGTGTGTGTGTGCGTGTGTGTGTGTATTTGTATGCACACACATACATGAAGGTCATAGTTATGGAGATGGGAGCTTTTCAGTATGCATTTATGTATTCGTGTGTGTGTGTGTGTGTGTGTGTGTGTGTGTGTGTATGTGTGTGTGTGCACTGTATTTGGACTTTACTTTGTGTGTGCATTATGTGCATTAGAGATTGTGTGTATATGTGTTTTCAAAGCTGTGTGTGTGTGTGTATGTGTGTGATTTTGTGGATAAGTGCAGAACTGCCTTCCCCAACAATAACCTGAAGCTTATTAGATTACTTTTTTGAGGACGCACACGTGTGTGTGTGTGTGTGTATGTGTGTGTGTGTGTGAGAGAGAGAGAGAGAGAGTGAGAGAGAGAGAGAGAGAGAGAGAGAGAGAGAGAGAGAGAGAGAGAGAGAGAGAGAAAGAGAGAGAGAGAGAAACACCACACACCAGAGTGTGGTCTCTCACAGTGTGCTGTCTAGCACAGTAAAATGGGCTTTTATATGACTGTATCTATCTCTCATCTGGACAAGCTCCTATTAGCACTGAAAATGACTGTTTAAAAAAGTAGCCTAGCAGAATGGGACACAGCAGCACAGGGTTGTGTCTCTCTTTCTCTCTCTGGCTACCTCCCTCTCTCTGCCGCCCCCCTTTCTATGTATCTCTTCCTCTCTCTCCCTCTCTCTCTCTCACACACACACACACTCTCTCACTCTCTCTGACTCTGTCTTGTCTTTCCATCTGTCTTTTCTCTCCCTCTCTCCCTCCCTCTGTCTCTTCCTGCCTTTTGCTCTCTCTTCCCTAGTGAGCGTGCTTCAACAGAGGAGCTTTTAATTTGCTGTGTATCTATTAAGCGCGGTAGCTTAAGTGATTTTGCTGGTGTGCATATTAAAGTAGCTGTGTGTGTGCGGGTGGGTGTGTGTGTATGTGTGTTGAGTGTGTGTCTGTGCTCCATACGTCTCACTTGCTGTGCGTGACCTGTGTGCTGATGGGGAGAATCAGCAGGGAGGCCATTACTTAAAACGAACACACACACACACACACACACAGACACCATCACTCTCTTTCTCTCTCTCTCTCTCTCTCTCTCTCTCTCTCTCTCTCTCTCTCTCTCTCTCTCTCTCTCACACACACACACACACACACACACACACACACACACACACAATCACTCTCTCACACACAAACACACACACACACACACCATCACTCAAACACACACACTTATGCCAGCATGGTGAGACAAGTTTTTGAGCTTTTGATATGGTGGATTTTTACTCACCTGACTGATTTTACACATCCTTTCTCCTACCCTGGCTTTCTCTCTTTCCTCTCCTCTCACCTTTGCTTTCATTTTCTTTTTACTCCACTCTTTTGTCTTTGTTTCTTTCATCTCTCTGTACTCTTTTTCTCCCTTCCCCTCCCTCATGTTTCTTTTCCCATTCTCTCTTTCCCCTGGCCATTTTTATCTGTTTTTATGATATATGTATTTATTATATGTGTTTATTATATTTATTTATTTATATTTATTATATGTATTTCTATCACATGATGTCATATCTATGCTGTAAGAGCTTGTAGAATGAGACATGAATGGTGTTAATGTCTACAAAAGAGGCAAGTGTGCAAACCTGAGAGCAAAATATCATTTTCTAACAGTATTATTTTGTAATTCATTTTATTTATTAGGGACCATGTACCTAAATATTGTCATTTGATGCACTGTCCCATAGTTAGACTCAGGTTAATTTACATCTGTAGTCCACTGGCAGGGCACAACACAGGTTCTTTGTTTTAACCCATTCCTCCATTAATAGTTTGTTCTGTACTTCTTTCTCTTCCCACTATTTTTACCTCCAGGAGCAGCCAGGGCTTCATGCATATGAAGCTGTCTCGGACCAAAGAGAACAAGTATGTCCTGGGCCAGAACAGCGGCCCGTTTGACAGCGTGCCCGAGATCATCCACTTCTACTCCAGCCGCAAGCTGCCCATCAAGGGGGCCGAGCACATGTCCCTGCTGTACCCTGTGGCCATCAGGACACTATAGTGACACACACTTTAACGCCACTTCACTCCACTCCACTCCACTCCGCCCCATGACTCCGGAGCTTCTGGGTCCAAGAGAGTGCAGTGTTTTGGGGAGGCCACAGGAATCTCTGCTCAGACTAAAGTTCTGACACACTTTGGTTGAATCCAAAATGTTCGCTCGTTCACTATATGATGCACTATGCAGGTAACAAAACAATGCAGCTCACACCCTATATAGTTCACTATGTAGTGAATGAGTGAACATTCACAGAGCCGGACAAAGCCTTTAACTCTACTGCACTCCACTCCACCCCATGACTCCTGAGCTTCTGGGTCCTAGAGAGTGCAGTGTGTGTGGGGAGGCCAGAGGAGACCACCCTCTGCTTGGACTAAGGTTCTCTCCTTGGAGGCCAAACTGGACTGGGACCGGAAGAGTCTGAAGAGCAATAGAACCATCACATGCTCATGGTGCGGTGTAAGGGTGGTTCTTGAATAAATAAGAGCGCCGCTACCATATCCACCCACCATATCTGATTTGAAAAATCTTTCGATGTCATTGTCATTGTCAGAATTTTTAGAAATATATATCTTTTAATTTGTATTTCTCCCTTATTCGTCTTGCACTTTCTGACTCTCCCTCTCTCTCTCTTTATCTGTAATTCCCACCTACTGTAACCATTCCTTGCTACCATATGCAATCAGTCATCCCACATGCCTGTTAGCTTATCTCATCTGAATGCCATTCATTTCTTAGCTGCAAAAAAGCAGCTTGGATTTCCCATCATGGCATGAAATGGTCAATTACACTCACACATGCACTCACACACACACACACACGTATACACACACTTACAATCACACTCACTTGCCTATACTCTCTCCTTCAAGCTGGTGTCTTTAGCATGTGCCTTGTTTAGTTCTCTGCTCCCGTGTGTGTGTGTGTGTGTGTGTGTGTGTGTGTGTGTGTGTGTGTGTGTCTGTTTGAGTCTGTTTGAGAGTATGTGTACATATAAGCGATTAGCAAGAGCGGCTGGAAGCGTTGAGTGTACAGGAGCAGTCTCTTTTACTCTCAGCTCCTGTAGTCAGAATCTGCAGTTTTTCCTTGGCTATGGAAAAATATGCACAAAGTGGCAAGGTTGCTCTAATGAGGTTGTGTGGCCACTTATTATGAGGTAATTAGCATACACACTGTAGAAAGTAAATTTAGGCCCGTTGTTAACAAACTCTTGTACAACCTCTATCTATAACTGTTGTGGTTTATGCCAGAGTTACTCTGTTAGGGGCTTCAACATGTGAACTAGCTTTATTTGATATTGCTAGGCTCATTGCAGAGCACTTCAGCCTTAGTTTCCCTAAAATTAGTGCAGTGTGAATGAAAGGCATGATGGTTTTGGATGTGTGTGTCCACGGTGTCTTTGTCAGTTGTGTACAAATGGCTGTGTGTGGAGCTCTGGGTTAGACATGTTAGTGGTTAAGTAAGTGGGGGGTGTATTGATTGGCATTAATGAAGCTGGAACTGTTCCTTCGCCACGTCAGAAAGAGGTCATTCTTTGTGTTTCAGGTGTCATTCTTTGTGTTTCAGGTGTGAAGGAGCCTGCATATACCTGCATTGTCTACCTCACAGAGAGAGGGAGAGAGAAAGAGAAAGAGTGAGAGAGAGAGAGAGAATCAATTTCACTCATCCATTAGCAGACGAATAGGTACAATGGGAGTTTAAATATTGACACAGCCCACAACTATCTCCCACCTCCATAAGATTACTCATTTCCATCTCTTTCAAACTTTACTTTCAAAACTTCTTCCTGACTTCAGATCTTAAACTTTCTTTTCATTTAGTTTGTTTGTTTTTGTTGTTTGTTCGTCTGTGGTTTTTTTTACTTTCTGAGAGACATTTTGAAACCTCAAATGTGTGCATAATTCACTCTGTAATGTCGTGTGATGCCAGTAACAGATATTTGGTTAATGCCTTATATTATTGCATGGGTTAAAGAGACAAAACAAAACAAAAAGAAAAAAAAAGAAATCAGTCCAATGTGTCTACTGGTTTTGCAGAGTTCTGCTTTTGTTTCTCTAATGATTGTCCTGTGACTGTAATTTATTCTGCGGTATTTAACACTGACCATGTCTCTCTCCTATCACTGGGAGCTCAGGCCTGCTGCCCGTCACTTCTTCTGTGCCAATGTGTGTGTCTGTGTGTGTGTGTGTGTGTGTGTCTGTGTGTGTGTGTGTGTGTGTGTGTGTGTGTGTGTGTGTGTGTGTGTGTGTGTGTGTGTGTGTGTGTGTGTGTGTGTGTGTGTCTGTCTGTCTGTCTGTCTGTGTGCATGCGTGTATATGAGTGTGTATTTGTGTATGTGTGTGTGCACGTGTACAGAGCCCAGACTATCTTGGTCTCTCCTACCATGGTGCTTTGCATTGTTGATTTTTATTTTATTTATTTTGTTTTGTCACTTTTAAGTTTGTTTTTTCCTCACTTCCCTGCTTGGCCTGTACTCTGCAGAGGAGAGGAAGTGCCCTGTCAAAAGGTCGCATTGCCAGGCAGAGCAACAGGCTGCTTACTGTTACAGTGAGAACCTTCTGGAAACCTTTAACCCATGTACCCCCCCAACCCCTGATTTCCCCCATCGCCGGCCTTCACAGCTCCTTTTCAGACAGCTTTCTGCTGATGCACCAGTCTTTCTTTCCTTTTTTCTTTTTTTTAAATTTGCAATGTTGTCTTTCAATTCTGCCTTGTTACATCTGTTGCCTGTGTACAACTCTTGTTTCAGTCTGCAGCCTGATAGTGGTACAACCCTTTTGAGATGGTAGCCCTGCCACTGGTTAGTGTGCATGTGTTTTTTTGAGGACCAGTCCCATAGACTGAAGGAGAACAGACAGGTCACCATGGTTACCGCTCTTTCTCCTAACCTTGGACCCCACCACCCCCCGCCTTCACTACAATCACACACGTGTGTGTGTGTGTGACAACTCCCCTTGGTTGGGTATGAAATGTCACACTAGGCCTAACGAAGACAGATCAGCAGTTTTGAATGCCTTTCAGAAGCTACAGAGCTACTGTTTAGTGTTGCTGTTGAACATACAGTTAAAGGTACAAAAATTAACTGTCAATCAATCTGGTGTCAGATTAGCTCCTCCCCTGTCACAAAAGCCTGAGAAAGGAAGACCTAGGAAAGTAGTTCCAGGAAGTGAAAGTGCATTGAGTTGATGTAGCAGACAAGAGAGGTGGGGCAGACTACTGTGGCCTCTAGGTATAGGGTGATGAGGCTGTCTATCAAAGCAAATGAAAAGCCTTAAGCTTTAAGAAGGGAAAAAGAATGTTGTTAAGTAAAATGACTGTTTAAAGAGAAAGTGTGCTATAATTTTGTAACAAATTAGACATATAAGTCTGTGTGTGTGTGAGAGTGTATTTGTGTGTGTGACAGAGGGAGAGAGAGTGTATATAAATATGCTTGAAATTAAATCAAAATGTAACAAAACATGCTTGTGTTCCAAATTGTGGTTTTAAGATGAGCGCTATCAGCAGAAGTCTGAAGGCCATGTTTTGGATTCTGTATTGTGTTGGCCTTCAAGGGCATGAGCTTGCCTTCCTTGCTCCATGGTTGGAGTTCAGCTGGCTCTTGTGTACGATGAATTGCCCAATCTCCTGAGTGTGTGTGGAAGACAAAGAGAGCAAGACATAGAGGAGAAAGAAAGAATGAACTGTGGAGCTGGACAATGTGCGACCAGGCTTTAGGCTAAGTTACTGTCAGCTCTGCCACCACCCACTCAATTGTTTGCTGATGTTCTCCACAGAGGATTGGCTGCCCACTGGTGATCTGTCCATGTGCTTTGGGAAGTACCCCCTGCTGATCCTGTGTGTGTGTGTGTGTGTGTGTGTGTGTGTGTGTGTGTGTACACTGCTGTCAGCTATTGCCTCACTCTGGTCTCTTGGGCTACTCCGCTTGGCTGAGTGGTCTACAAATGTGTGTGTGTGTGTGTGTGCATGTGCGTGTGTGCGTGCGTGTGTACGTGCTTGAGTGACTGTGTGTGGGTGTGTGTTTGTGCATTTGTGTACATTTCCCTCCAGTGTATGCACTAGTATATCTGTACAGTCCCTCCTACCGCCAAATGTGTATACTGAATGTATTGTATGGGGACATGGAGGCTTCAAGGTTCAAAAGAAAAAAATAAAGTAGAGTTTATGGGTCCAGATAGAGTGTATGGTCTGTTTGTCTTTTTTTGCCTCGTGTGATGTGCTCAACTAAAATAATATGTCTAAGGGCCTAATCAACTATCAAAGTCTCTGTGTGTGACTATTTTAAGAAGCACCAACAAGCAAGTCAAAATGTGTGTGTTTGTGTAAAATTTGTGCAAGTGTTCGTGTCAGCTAAGGATCTTAGGATCGCCCACATCTCCCTCCTCTCAATGGTGAAAGTGACGTTCCATTAGATTGTGTTCCAGAGAGGACAGGAGAGAGCCCCTCATAATTCAATCAGCACTATGCTGTTGAAAAGCTCATGAGAGGAGAGGAGAGGAAAGGCTCACAAAAGCTTTCAACCCTTTATTCAGGGCAGGCCAGTGAAGCTCTTTTCTGTCCATTGAGCACGTCTATTTTCCTACTGGCTGATGATTGGCCGATAGGAAATGAGTTTTGTAAACATACAAACACACACACACGCAAAAATACGTACATACACACAGTTTCCTATTTTGTTGTTTATCTCTATGGGTTATCTATCACTCCCAGGAATGAACCCTCCCTTCGACAACACAACAGTCTAAGCTTGTAAACAACAACAAATAATAATAATAACAACTTTGTGATCATTTCCCTCAAATGACCTACCACATACTTACGGAAGAGGGAATTTTAACCAGCTCAAATGCCCACCATCCAGGCCGCAATTAATCTTTAATAGCATTGCTAATTACTTTTCTCCAGTAAGTTAATGCGTCTCTGGGGCTTATCTTTAAATAATGGGACTGGCGACATCAAAATTAAAGGCGTTCAAGAGTGGCCGCAAATTAGGCTGAAAGGAGGTGGTGTGCCTGTGCTTTCCTTGGAGTTGGTGAAGCCAAACATAAGCACACTTCAGGCCACACGCAGTCCATATTCAGCCCCTTACATGAGCACTTAAGCTAAATACAGCTCCGTCAAGAACCACATATGTCCAGATTTAGCTGCTTGCAGGAGCACCACTGATAAATTCACATGATCCAAACCAGAACCACTCGTGGCCTAGACTCAACTTCATACATGGGCATTTCATACAGATATATCATATAAGGTCAACCAGAATGTCAAGTGGTACCCCCTTAGCTTTTTACATTACCATTTCAGGGTCAAGTTTTTTTTTCCTATTTGTGCATAAATCAACAGTCTCGGCATATTGGAATTCTTGTGCAGAGCTCTCCTAGAGTCAACAATTTAGGAAAGGGAAATAGAACAATATAATAAAAATATACAAAAATGTAAAATATTGAAAACACTATACAGAAAAGTGAAATATGTACACAATTTTTAATAAAATGAAGTTGTACAAGTTGGAGGTAAGATGGTGTTCTCCAAGGGGCAATATCACGGAACTGTCTTTAGCAACCCTTAGCAAAAAGAAGTTCATTAAAGTTTACTATAAGTATACTTATTTTATACTAAAACTGAGGAAGTATACTTGAAGTTGACTTTTATAAACTATATTTCATATACTTATAGAATAGTATAGTTCTACTGTTCTACTGAAGTATACTTCATAAAATAAACTTAAAGTATACTACTTTTTGCTAAGGGAAGGAATGGATTGGTACATGTATATAAGCCCAATAAGAACTTCCTGTGGTCCAGACAGTTCTTTACCAGAGCACTTCACTCAGGCAGTTTTTAGACCGGCCAGTCCAACGTCGGAGCCGGTTCCCGCAACAGTTACACTGGGAACCGAAGTGGTTGCCCGTGAATGGTGGATGTTCATACCTCTATGTGAGCCCATGGTGCATCATCATCAGAGGCCATTGCTTTGCCAACAACAACAACAAAAAAACGTCAATATGGTTCGCTAAAACAACTTCTACTTGGTACCCATCAGGAAACAAAATTTCGGTTCCCGAATACTCTGAATTTTGGTGTGAACACATCAGCCAGTTCCAGATTAGGTGCGGTTCCCTGTCGATCTAAAAATGCCTACACACATACGGGTCAGTCCAGAACCACATACAGGATCCAGATGCAGCCCCTTACATCAGCACTTCATACAGATACGGGTCGGTCCATATTCATATGTAATGATCAGATACCAGATCTTGATGTAGGTCCTTACAGAAGCACCTGAGAAAAGCAGGTGCTGGATTAGGTCCAAAGAGAGGAAGGAAACATTGGCTTTATAGAGTATGTCCTTCCATGTACTCACTGTTCCTGTGCAACATGATTTTAGATTTTACAAATTTTACTAATTAGCTCATCTAACTGTCTGAGAAGATTTGGCTAATTATAAACAGTAGGTTTGTTAAATCACTGTAACAGACACAGGGCAGGACTTTTACTTTGGTAAGTCAGGGTTCCCCAGCTCTGGAAGCACATATGCTTCAGATTCAGCTCTTTACCAGGATGTGTTAAATTAGCAGTTTGGTGCATGTCTGTGTTTTAGGATTGATGGCCAGTGGCGGTTCTATAGTGTTTTACGCCCCGGGCGAGACCACCTCTCAGCACCTTTACCTGACAAAGAAATCAAATTCCTCCTCTATGCAGATGACTTGGTGCACTGCACAGGGACATTGTTTTCAAAAGAAACCCAGATGTCAGTAACTCAAATACCGTTTCAATCTAGATAGCACCACCTCAGATCACACGATGCAGTACACTTACCTTGGCTTAACCATGACCGCATCAGGGAGCTTTAGCATGGCAGTGAATGCTCTAAAAGAAAAAGCTCTACATGCAATAAAAAAGAAATCTCTGGAACATAAACATACCAATTAGGATTTGGTGCAAAATATTCGACTGTGTAATTCAGCCTACTGCGCTGTACGGAAGTGAGATATGGGGTCCACTCAGTGAACACAGCCACACTAGATGGGACAAGCATCCTGTAGAAGCTCTACATGCAGAATTCTGCTGATTGATCTTAAAAATTCAAAAGAAAACACCAACCAATGCATGTAGAGCAGAATTGGGTAGATTTCCATTGGCCATCAACATACAGAAGAGAGCTCTGAAATTCTGGATGCATCTTCAAACAAGTCCCACAGACACACTGCATTTCATAGCAGCAAAAACCCAAGATCTGAATCCTGAAAAAGTCCTCTAAGCCAGCTTGTACTGTGACTAACCAATCCCCACCTTACAGATACTAACAACTTCTCTCAGTCAAGCACTGCTTTTAAACTTAATGTCAACAAAATTATCAAAACATCTAAACAAAAATATCTGGAACATTGGCATAATGAAACAAAAACCCAAAGCAAATTGGAATGTTATAGAACAATCAAATCCAATTACGAATTGGAGGAATATCTCTTTACTGTCAGAGATATAAAGCAGCGGCAGATCCTGACCAAATACAGACTCGGTGACCACAGCCCCGCCATAGAAAAAGGCAGACAAAGGCAATCATGGCTGTCAAGAGAAAAAAGGGTATGTGGTTACTGTACAACAGGTGAGGTCAAAACTGAGGTGCACTTTCTTCTTCAATGTGAGAAATATTTCGTTATAAGGGAAACATACTTTAATAGATTTACACACCTTATCCCAGGATTCCTAGATCTGTGTGAACAGGAATTGCTATCTGTCTTACTTGGACAGAAAGGACCGACAGCAGCTCTTGCTGCCAAATATGTCACTGAATGCCATAAAATAACACATATGTACACCAATACACACCATTTCAGAACACACCACACCCACACAGTAACACATCATCATTCATACACGCAGACCCCATCCACACATGCACACGCACACATACATGCACATGCACACACACAACATAGGATGAAATAAACACCACAGGTGCTTTGCTACAAGCAGAGACTGCAGGAGCAACTACGGATGTGGATGTTGAGGTTCTAGCTGGTGGAGTGTGGTGGTGTTCCTAGGGACCCCTTCTGCATCCTCAGCAGGTATCTCAGGGTCATAGGTGTTTCGCCCCTTAACCTGTACACCTCTCCTGAGAGGGGCGGCAAGGGGCTGAGTTAGCCTTCACCTGCAGAAGGGGTCCAGCTGCGATTTCTTGACAGCCACAGCCACCTGGAACTGCTTTCGGCTACTGTGGCTATCTCCCTGATAGCCTTCTGTACTTGTTTGGAATCAAGTCCGATCTTCTGCAGGAAACTGCGCATAGATGTGGCGGGGAAACCCTGAGCCCCAACTTCAATTGGGTAGAGGGTGGCATACCACCAAGGAAGGGTCGCCTCATCCAATATGTCCTGGTACTTAGCCTTCTTTGCCTGATGAGATATGGCTAGCCTGTCTTCCCAGGGAACAGTGAGTTTGGATGTTATGCTTTGGCAATGCAATGAACTATTGGTCATGCCACTTGAATTGAATTGAATTGAATTGAGAGGGAGAGAGAGAGAGAGATTGAGATTTAAAAGTCCTTTATTGGACCAATGTCAATCAATTACAGTTATATCCAACATGCCTTAAGATCTTACATACTTATTATTATGACTTTACATTTTATAAAAAACAAGCCACAATAAAAAAGAACAAAGCTTTAAGCAAGAGAGTCAACTCATTACACTTTGAGCACAATTTGCCCCTCCTCATCAACATCACACAACATTTCCTTTAGACCCCAAATACTCAAAAATGTTGTTACATGATTGATTAATTTATAGTAGGCATGCTCAATCTTGATGCGACACCTCACCTCACCTTTAAGACCTTAACAGGATCTATTGAGCCCTCCCCAAGAGAGAGAGAGAGAAAGAGAATGGGAGAGGGAGACGAAGGGGAGGCAGAGAGAGAAAGACAGAGAGACTCTTTCTAAGTCTCTCTGAAACAATAGTAGTGAAGTTTTACAGAACGTGGAATTGAGTTGCATCTACAGCCAGAGCCAGGGGAGAAACAACAGAGGAGGAAGAAGAAAAAAAAAAAAACTCCTGGGGATGACTTCTGACCAAACTCATTTTCTTGCATGTTGATTGGTTGGAAGTTCCTTGAAGTATTCTACAAAGCATTCTACAAAGCAAAGAGGCTGCCATTTATTTATGAGTGATAACCTCTAACCTTGACTAACCATAACCATGGTCAGTTCTCACAGCTGGAGCCACTCTTTCTTTTCTTCCTCCGGCTTATCTAAGAACACACACACACACACACACACACACACACACACACACACACACGCACACACACACACAGTATGCCTTAGAGAGGGGGTAGGGAAAGGGTAAAAACAGAAAGCAAGAGAGAGAGAGAGAGAGAGAGAGAGAGAGAGAGAGAGGAAGAGAGAGAAAGAGACAGACAGATTATTTACTTTAGCTGTATCTCCCCTTACCTGTCTTCCCCACCCACCTTTTCTCCATCCCTTCGATCCAAGATGTCTTCCCTTAGACCAGCAGGATTATTCACTAGGGCCATAAACCACACCAGATGAAACACCTCAAAGTCTCCTTTGTGCTGAAAAAGAACCATCAGAAGCTCAGCAAGAGAATGACTGAAAGGGCAAAAAAGGGAAAAGGGAAACGGAATGAGAAAGTGATATAGAGAAAGGGAGATAGAGGAAAATAAATAGGTGTGTGTGTTGGGGGGGTAGATAAAGTGACAAACACAGCATGAAAGAGGCAAATGCACAGCCCACAGCGGATGAGTGCAGCTCACGTGTCGATCACGAACTGCTTCCCTTCCTGCAGTCCAGTCACGACCTGCGGGAAAGCAATTTCAGGTAACAGACTGGCTGCTAATGGATAGGAGGAGGAGGAGGAAAAGGAGAAGGAGGAGAGAAAAGGGTGATGGGGTTGGGGTGCCTCACTTTTGAAGACAACAAGATAAAAGACAATAAAATGAGAAGAGAAAGAGAGAGAGAAAGAAAGAAAGAAAGAGAGAGAGAGAGAGAGACAGACAGACAGACAGACAGACAGACAGACAGACAGAGACAGAGACAGAGAAAGAGTTGGTAACTCATAGTCTTAAAATCACTGAAACTCTGCCGGCACTTTATGTGAATTATGTGGCTCTGGACATGACAACCTGAATGCCAACAGACATCAATTCCCACTTGCATTCAAAGACTGTGGAGGGTCCTGCCTCGATTTGGGCTACACCAGCAGCTGGCCCTGCCCTACAAAGGCAAAGTGCAGCAACTTCACAAACATTTAAACTGAGAAAAAGTTGTCATACTCCCCAGTCTAACATGTTATATGTATAATAGTGGTGATGCTTTTATGTACTTTCTAAATAGGAAGAAACAAAATATTTAGTCACAAGACAAAAGAGGTGTTAAAAAAGTCAATTTACAGTCTTAACCCAGTTTTAACAAAATGTGTATTTACTGACTGTTGGCTTTGTAGGGCAGTGTTGGCACAGGCAAAGAATGGCACCATACTTATGGTTGCCCTATACACATACATGCTGTAAATCATTCCTGCACTTCATCAAATACTCAAGCTATTTCAGCTTTTCATTCACAAGTTTATACACCGCACACAGTAGAGAACCTATAAATACAGTTTGTACACTAATATACATATTCATGGAACGTCTGGTAACTGTACACTATTGCTTTCATCATAAACATCAATATAGCTGTTTACAGACCGGCTAGCCCAGTGTTGGAGCTGGTACATGCACCAGTTACACTGGGAACCGAGTGCTGCCCGTCGGGAACCAAATTTTCAGTTCCCGAATGCGCTGATTTTTAGTGTGAAGACCGCTTAGGTGCGGGAACCCCCACCAGCACCGGCACAGTCAGTCTGAAAACGCCTTGAGTGAGAGAATATGCAGATGTTGTGTGGCTCTTTAAGTAAAATGAATTTCATTGTGCATTATAAAATAAACTTATTTACAAATTTGCAGATGCAACATCCTTCTATATTCAACACTTTCTCCACTAATGTCCTTCTCAAATGTATTTATTTGATTTAATGCATTTGAAAACTGTGAGTATATGTTACACTAGGGTTCATCTTTAAAAAAACATCCCACGAGAGCCATGGTTTTTGAGGCAATAAAGAGGGTAAATCTAGAGACCATGATTCTAGCAAAAGGTTGGTGACATTTAAGTTCTAGGTAAGATGTGGCTTGGCAGGTAATGTTACATGGTTTGAGCCACTTTATTTCTATACTTCTATAGTTCTGCAGTGTGCTGAAACTGAACCACAGATTGTGTTGTCTTGTAATCCCAAATTTAAGCAGGGGAATTTTTGAACAATCTGTGAAAGAATACATTACCCAACAATTCAACATTCGAAACTTTCGTATTTGGTTCAATGAACCCTGATATTTGTTTTAGAACATTCTGCCTCCCAACATTCCCATCACAGTGGTGTAGCAGTACTTGGTTAATGTTTTGGTAAGTATTAATGTTGCATTTTAAATACCTGCCTCACATACAGGCACATGTAGCTTTAGACCAATAGTTGGGCAACAAAGTTACTGCCATACAACAACAATAAATACACAGCAAAGCCACACCCAATCAAAAGTAAACTGCCATAATACAAATGGACACCATCCCTAGAAACTATCCTGAAACCAAAATGCTGTGTTTGAGAAATGTTGGTACACAGAAGTTATATTATATCATTCACAGACCATCTAAACATCCCGATCTGCATACATAGATGTTTGTTACACACACACACACACACACATACACACACACACACACTGCGGGACATAGAGCACACCATTGTCTAATTGCTCTGTCTATCTGTCTCTTGTTCTCTCCATCTTCACTCCGTCCAAGCTCTTTAGGCAGCCCATTGAAGACAGAGAGAGGGATGCAGAACAAGGGGATTGGAAAGGGAACAAGGGAGAGAGAAGGAATGGAGTATATGTGTATATATTTATACACATAAAAATCTCTTTCACTCTCTCCCTCTCTATATTATAGAGATAATTGTATGTGTGTATGTGTGTGTGTGTGTGTGTGTGTGTGTGTGTGTGTGTGTGTGTGTTGAGGCAAAGGGAATGGAGGATAGATCTGACCTGACAACCTTGTTTTTATGTATTTTGTCCTTTCTGAGTTTTTGTGTCAATTAGGGCAGTAAGTCTGGGAAAAAGCTGAGGTACGGGAGATTGTGTCCAGAGATTGAGAAACACAGAGACTCAAGAGAAATAAAGACAGATGCATTGCACATATAATTTGAGTGAGCATGACAGAAAGGGAAAGATAGGAATAAAAAGAGACAGAAAGGAAAGAAAGAAGAACACTTAAAATAAAAAAACAGATGTGTTTATATGTTAAGGGGATAAGAGGAACAGGGAGAGAGGAAGAAACTCACAAGAAATCAGACAGGAAGATATATAAATATTTCCCTTGCCCTCCGTTGCACATGGACAGCAGAGGACGGCTGGCGTCAGGCATGTTTACCCAAATCTGCTTGTCAGCCTCATTACCATTTTTGTTTCATGTCAGGACGCGCAAATGCTCGCTCGCTCACTCACTCCCCCATCTCATCTCATCTCATCGCATCTCATCTCGTTGCACGACAAAGCTGACAAGGGGGTCTCCGTACGTAGCAACTTTGTGGAAGTGATGTGACAGCAGATTGTGCAGAATGTGCTGAGACGGGCTGAGCAACAGTTAAGGGACATGAGGAAGTGCAAGAGGAAGAGGAGAAGAAGAGATGTAATAATAGAGCTGAAGAGAAACAAGATGTTTACCCGAACGCCCTGAGGTACTTAACGGCTTCAGGTGTGATATAATCCACTGCTGGGAATACCCTAGCAGCAGGACATCTAAAAACCACATCAAATATGGGAGAGATGACAGAAAGACACAGTCTTTCACAAAAGGCTGACATGACTGCCAAGTACATTGTGGTGCATTTAACGGACAAATGCACTTGGGTGTCTGAGAATCTTGATCTATATCGGAAGTCTGTATCACATTTCATTATGGAATGGCTTCCTGGATGAGCCTCCTATAGAAGTTGTTCTAGGAAGCTGGGGGTTGGGGAGGGTGGTGTATTTTGAATGCTTGATGTCCTTTCTTGTTAGACCCACAGTGTAACACTGAACTGGATGAGCAGCAGCCATATTTGTGTTGAAGTGAGCATCTCCTCACATCTTTTGCCAAAATGTTATCTGTGCGATGGTGCACCCCACACACATGAACACAAATGTACAGACAGAGAGACAGACAGACAGACACACACACACATACACACACACACACACACTCAATCGAGTTTGTCACCTGGCGGGAAGTCAGGAAAGCACAGTGTCCCTGACTGGCTGGCGAGAGTGCGCCCCTGGATCACTACCAAATCAGAAAATTGCAGGCAGGTGTGTCTCCAATAGCCTCACAGACAGACAGACAGACAGACAGACAGACAGACAGACACACACACACACACACACACACACACAAACACATAAAATAGTACGTGCCCACACATAACCGAACACTGGCACACTCGGCGCACAAACACAGCTGCATTTTGGTGCTTAACTCAAGGAAAGGTATAGGTGGAGAGAGGGGAGTTGAATTCTTCTGATTGAGCAATAACTCAGCGAGACCCCATTGTCAGGCACAGAAGGCCAATTAGGAGGCAATTGAGAGTAATGAGAGAAAAGGTAAGGGAAGAGTGGAGAAAGATATGATACCCTCCCAACCCTCACACCGCACCACACACACACAAACACACACACACACATCCTTCACAAGATGATAAGGCTTTGTCCTGCTGACAGCAAACAAAGCAGAGGAGCCCTGTGGTGTAATGGCTGCCATTTAGACTCCTTGTGCTGTGGCAAGGCACTTTTTTGTTGATTTTGTGTGTGTGTGTGTGTGTGTGTGTGGGTGGGTGCATGCGCATGTGAGTGTGGGTGTGCGCATGTGTGCATGTGTGTATGTGTGTGTCTGTTGTGACAAGCAGAGGGGGAGTATAACTACATCCTGTTTAGGGTCAGCACTTCCCAGTGGGGCTGTTTGGTTGCACTGCTCTGCATTGGCCCATTAATGTTGTATACACCACTAAAGCCATTGTGCTGATTCACACAGTCACTTATGCAAATGCAGAGCTTTTAAATGGCCAGATGCCAGTGGCTGTAAATAGCAGCACATCTGTGTAGCTAGACAGTTTTGAATGACATACACCTCAGGACAATGTCAACTTGTGTGTCCTCAGACAATGTTACAACTGCAGTCAATGTGTGACCTATCAGTGGATTTTCTCTCCTTACCCAGGGTGGGTTAGGACAGCGTTGATGTCATTAGTAGTTACATAACACCCCCTAGTGACCAATGCTATGTAGTGCAGCACTACATCAGTACTGGGCTCCAGTATCCCCCATCCCCACTGCACGTTCATAAAACAACATTAAGAAACGCTACATATTGACTGTTATATCATTGGACTAAATATGCTTAATAGTAGTTATTTTTACAGAATAATTTTATGTATCCCCACGTTGGCCCACCCACCCACTTCTCAAACACACATTCCTAACATCCCTATGTATTTTTGCACTTTATCTACATGATACTCCAAAGGTATCCTGCACACTATGGGCTCTATTTTCACGATCATAAGCGCATTGTCTAAACTTTAGACTCTAAAGTCTGTCGCGCAAGTTGCTTTGGGGGCGTTCCCGACACAATTTGGTATTTTCACGGCGGAAAAACGCGAACATTGCGCCAGGCGCATCGTTCAAAAGGGTTGGGTTAAGTTACTTCATTAGTCATGGGTGTGTTTTGGGCGTAACATACAATTAACCAATGACAATTTATACTCTCATTCCCTTTAAGAGCCAGCGGGCGCATTGTCCATAGCCTGTTGTTATTACGATGGCGGATTTCCCCGGACGGGAGGAGCTTTTCGGTGGAGACCGATCTGCTTGTGCGTGAAGTGAAAGCGCGCGAGTAGTTAATATTCGGGGATGGAAAGAATCCCCCAACCTTCGCGGGTCATAGAAGTATGGGAGGAAATATCTTCAATAATTGTGTCCTCCTTTGGCAAGAAGAGAACTTTCGAACAGTGCCCAAAGCGGTAGCCTACAACGACGTTAGAAGACGTAAAACAAAAGCTTTAAACTCAAAGGAAACATCAAAAATAAAAGGTGGAGGTCCATCAAACCGTTAGTCCACTAGTTTTCTTTTTGATGATTAGTCCATTTCATTTCTTACAACTTGCCACGCTGTTTATTAAATAAACTGCAGAGCATTGCAATCGCTGTTTATTTAAGAGACAAAAGAAACTGCAGAACATTGCTATGAACTGAAAAACATTGCTATACTCTTATTATTTGTGCCTGTTTGCTTATTACAACATAAAAATACATGGCTATACAGGCAATACACGTTGCAACTTTTCTGCCAGTTCAGCTCGCCTCTCTGGGGCAGCAGCAGGTACATCGGGGTTCAACGCGCTGTGCGCCGAAAGCGGTACAACAACGCCAGAAGACGGGAAACAAAGCCTTAAACTCAAAGGAAACATCAAAAATAAACGGAAGGTATAGGTCCATCAAACCATTAGTCCACTAGTTTTCTTTTTGATGATTTGTCCATATTATTTCTTACAAATTGCCACGCTGTTTATTTAAAACGACAAAAGAAATCGTAAATAAACTGCAGAACATTGCAATCGCTGTTTATTTAAAACGACAAAAGAAATTGTAAATAAACTGCAGAACATTGCAATAAACTGCTCAACATTGCTATGTTCTCATTAGTTGTGCATGTTTTCTTACTAAAACATACAAATACATAGCTATACAGGCTATACATGTTGCAACTTTTCTGCCAGTTCAGCTCGCCTCTCTGGCGCAGCAGCAGGTACATCGGGGTTCAAAGCGTTGTGCGCCTCTAAAATAGCTTTTCAACAATGCGCCAGTGACGAAAAAGCACCTTTTTATTAATCAAAAGCGCAAATGGTTTATACGTCCTCATAATAGCATCTGGTGCGCTTTGCGCCAGACCACACCTCTTCTTTTCTCTGAGCCGCCCGTCACGGCGCAATGTCATCTGCTACCTCGACAACGTGATTTTTTGCCTGAAAAAATGAACGTTGCGCCTGGCACAGAATAGCAATGACACCATGCGCATGTCGCGAATGCACAATGCGCCGCGGCAAAATAGGGCCCTATGTCGCACTATCAGGTACACTTTCTATCCCACTCCATGTGTACTTGTCTGATTATATATTACGTACCACTTGTATATTGTCCTACTTGAATACTATGCTCCACTTGTATATTTCTATTTGTGTATTGAATGTATACTACTACATGTCTATATGTTGAATGTAGCACTAACATCTGCCAGAGTTAAATTCCTTGCATGTGTACCTACACTTTCCCAATAAAACTGATTCTGCTGTAGTGCACTTCTCTAGGTTTTACTATTCTGTGCATACACATTTTATAAAGTAAACTGAGAAATGTTATGTTTCCTTATTTGCTTTATTATGTGTTTAATATGTGTATTTGCAAAGCAAACATGACACATCAGCAGAAAGTTTATTTTTATTTTTTTAGCTAAAAAAAAGTTCCAGAGTTTCATGTACAGCCCTTGTCTGGTAAGATTTACTTTGGCAGGGTGCTTTGGACAGGAGGCATTGTTGAAGAAAGATCTTAAGGCTTAAAGTCCTATGCTTCATGGGGCTGGGAATGCAAGTCTATGGTGTACTGCCATGGCACCGTTGCCTTAAACCAGACCCCTGTCCCAGGGTACATGGTGTGGTGTGCCAAGGCCACAAGGAGCACAAACACGGTAAGCAAGGCTGGGGTGTCAATCAAGTCTTAGTTTGGGTCTTTGTGATCTTCTGTAGTGCAGGAAAAACACTGCCGTGGCTTTTTTCAAGTTTTGTTGTTATATCCTCTCCCTGGTCTCATCTCTTCTCATATCCTCTACTCTCTCTCTCTTTGTGCGCCCCCCCCCAACCACATCCCACCCCACCCCCACCAAGCCCCAGGGCCCCTCACAGGCCAGCTCCCCCAGCGAAGATGAGCTCCAGGGCAGCCTGGATGTCTCCATTGGTAGCCTGTAGTGCTCGCAGCATTAGTTCCTCATCCTGGATGCCCATGTCTCGCAGCTGCTGCATTTGGGACTGCCAGCGGCCAGGCTAAAATGATCAACACATAAACACACACACACAAACAGACACAGTTAAAACAACAATAACATCAAAAAACAAAACTGTTAAAACTAAAAACTGTAAACGGTGAGGACTAGCAGACAAAAAAGAAGCATTGATGTTAGCAAGGAGGGAAAAACAGGGGAACACACAGAGAGGTTAACAGACATAAACCAAGTATAGATTTGTGAGGTTTCAGGTAAAAAATTCCTATCATGTCAAACGTTTAAGTGGAGAATACAGCTGCTTGAACAAAGTTAATGTGCTCTGTGTTTAAACTGCCATTGACACTCCCACAGAATGGGTCATCTTTTAATAATGTGCTCCACATTCTATGGGCATCAGAAGGAACTCCAAATAAACTAGTTCTACCTAGTTCTACCTACTATGCTGGTCTTGTATGATTAATGTTAGTGTCAGCTGTACATACGTCCTGGGGACAAACTCAAATATGTCTGTCTATATGACAAAATGTAGAAAATCCATTCATCTTGTGTAGTACGTTGTTTGCAATGCATTATGGGTTGGTGACATAAAAAAGGTACTACAATTTGCAGTCTCTGTTGATGAAGAGACCGTTCATGAGCAAAATGAGCACGGCTTATGTTCAGCCTTTTCAGTTTGAACCAGAGCACACTGCAAGTCTGAAGAACAACTCGGCAGGAGGAGGAGGGGAAAAGTCCCCCTTCCTGCAGATCACAGTCAAGCCTTGTTGCTTTGAAACAAATGGGACACCAAATTTTACCAACAATTATCATAACGTCTTTCTTTAGTTGTTGAGGTTTTTTTAATAATGTATTACAATCTGCAACTATCTGTATCATTTCACAGCTAAGGATGAAATTACCATGAAATTAGTTGTTACCATTTGGATTGGGTTCCCAGTCAGACAGCTACCACTTGCTATGTAGTTGTTAGCAAGCTAATGGTCAATTCCTCTACCTGGCTTAAGAATTTGGCTTATTAAGATCAGCTGATTTTGTAAACGACTGGAACAAATGTGTGATACTTGATTGTAGCTTCTGAGGCCTGCTTGCACATCACTTTGAATAATGCACGTCTCTTTCATAATAATTAAAGCTGGTTACACAGGTCTTTGGCAATGCAACTACCTTTGGCCTTCAAGCAGACAACCTGTATGCTACGTAATGTTAGGCTCCTTACCATCTGGTCTGTTTTCCAGTTTGTAGCTGCTCTGTATGGCTGCTTGGCACATAATTCACCGCCCTCTAGTGGTATAACCCAGAACTTTTTGTAATATCAGCAAAGATGTCAAGAGCAGTTACCCTCACAAGCCAGCCCACATCAAATTGTGTGGTCTGGCCACAATGGAAAAGCCAGGTGCAATTGAAGAAGGGTTTTCTTTCAATGTTCTTTCTTTCAATGTTTTTCTTTCAAACTACCTCTGCATGCCACAAGATAGCGCAACAACCAATCAGAGCCCTACAGCAGTGCACGATTGCACAGTTGCAGCCCTGCAGTCATCGTGTTACAGTTTTTGCCAATCATTTTCACCCTTGTCTCAATGCAATGCCCACTTTTTCAAAACTCTTAACACAGTGTATTATATCTACATACATCTGAGCATATCCGTTAACATTTGCTGCAAAATGCACTACAGCTACCAAAACTCTTTACACTTCACCCAAAACTAGTTCTGCTATCGTAACTATAACACACGCTGTCAGTCAGCAAGACTACAACGCAACTTTAAACAAATCCCTTAACATCTAGCCAAAAACCAAGTCTAACCATAACTGCAGCATATATTTTAGAACTATAGATAAATTGTGTCAATCACATATGCACAGTCATGGAAACAGAAAACTAATCACTCCAGAAACACACCAGGATGAACTGTAACATGTGTTACCTTCACCCTGTGATCACATTGCATTCCATATTTGCAACAGCCAGGCTATGTAGATATAGTCGTCCACAGAATTTATTTGTGGCCCTACCTAATGAAATGCTGATCTATGGTGCTGCTGCATTTTGAAAAAATCATGAGCCTACTGGTAATGGAATACACAGCAAGTCCAATATCAACTTTTTATATGATAATGTTTTGCCCATGCAAATGTAACCTTTTTGTATACCTGTTAACAAGCTCTGAAAAAAAAAAAATACAAAACAGACAAGTAAGTGTAAAAGTGCTAATTACACTGGGCAACAAATTCTTTTTTTTTTGAAAATTGTCTATGTTTTTTTTTAACTGATTTAGGACAATTTTGCACCGCTAAATCTGAAAATGACATTGATTTCTCTTGATCAGGTCAGGTTTCTGTGCTAAGATAATTTTTAATTTCTTACTATTACTATATCTATTACATTATTTTCTTACTATTACTATATCTATTACATTTTTGCTACATTATCATTATTTGTATTAATATTTCTTATTCGAGATAAGAAGCAACAAAGCAACAAATCCTTTTCTAACACTCAGTTTTAAAGCAAAAAAGGTTTTCTAACACATTTTACTCGTCACAAAATTTCTTTACAAACTTCTCTTACTGTAAATTGAACAGTATACAATTAAAAAGGAATTAAATGTAAATTGAATAATACGTCATTATTGTTCAAAATTCAGGGCATGAATTTCCGTTTATGTGAACCTCTAGAATGCTATAACAAATGCAATAACATATGCAATAACATATGAAGAAAAACTAAAAAAAAAACATGTGGCCATAGTTTAAAAAGTTGACCTGATTGAGAAAAACCAATGTGATATTTGGATTCAGCACATCAAAATTGTTAAAACATAGACAATAAATTTGTTGTTGACCAGCAGTGGCGGTTCTATAGTGTTTTACGCCCCGGGCGAGACCACCTCTCAGCACCCCCCCCAAACAAATACACCAAACATTAAATAAATACCACAACCGTTATTATTAAACAAAGATTTGTGCAATGACTGCAGACGGCTCTACATTCAGAATTAAAAGACAAAATATATAGGAATTCTACTGAAATACAGTTTTGAACTTAGTACAAAAAACTGCATATAAATTAGGTTTATGTAGGCCTACGTGTAAATCACTGGTACATTTAAAATTCACTCTATTTTACATTTATAAAGGTTTCATATGGGAGAACAACAACATTGTGTACAGAGTTTGAAATAAATACGAAGAGGGAAAATCTACGTAACAGTAAGATTGTTTCTTTTCATATTAGTTTCACCAGCAGATGTTGCCCTTGGCCTATGAACCTGCAAACCGACGAGAACTATTACTTGTGACTGAGGGCAACCGCAGCATAGCTAGCTAGCAACCTAAGGAAGAAAGTGCTAGTCTTATCCGAACGTTAACTGAAAACAGTCGAGTGACCATGATGAATTGCTTTCAAATATCCATATCCATATTTATATCCACAACCTAAACTAGCTAGCCAGCATCAATCATTTACAACTTTAATCATTTGCACCACTTGTTAACACAGTCTGAACATTGCTAGTAGCCTGGGAGCTAACGTTACAAAGTTTGTTGACGGTAAGGAGCAAGGGCTACAAAATGAACTTTTTATTATTATGATTTATTTATTTAAAACACTGTCTTATCTGCAAGCGTGAGATTCATCTCGCTTTCTATTCTTTTTTCCGCTCCCGACTTTAGATATCTTTTCAAGGCCCTGTCCAAACATTTGTCTGCCAAACTTAAACTAAGACTGAGCAATAATCGACCAGACCACTGAAAGGGGGGGGGGGGGCACCAGGAGGAGAATGGATAAGGAGAGGAGCAAATTGACCTATGTTGCTTTTGTATTGCTTAAAATAAATATTAACATGCTTTGCACATTTTTAAAATATCCTTACTAGCACGTACCTAGCCTATTGTGATGATTTTTTCACGAGCCAATTTTTTTGGTGGTGCCCCCACAAGCACTTGGTGCCCTACGCACTCTGCGTTATGTGCGTGTGCGGAGCTACGGCACTGCCCCCGAGACAGAGAGACACGCTGCTTCTGTGCATGCCACCTTCTCAGCAAGCAAGGGCGCCTGCAGTTCGCCATTGTGCCGATTGCAGCATTACAGGGGGCGCCAATGTGCCGATTGCAGCGATATGACAAACGGAGCTTTTTATTTTATTTTTTTCCCCAAGCGCTCGTGGCGCCCCCCACGAAATGGCGCCCCGGGCGGCTGCCCGGTTCGCCCGTGCCTAAAACCGCTACTGTTGACCAGTGTTATCAATAATTGTTTGACATATCCAAAGTATCCAAATGTCTGCAAAATAAGCTGTAGTTGTACATAATTTTATTGGTCATAAACATTAACTGAGAGAAGTACTAATGAATTTTGGTTAAAGTGGTGATCGAATGCAATTGTGGTAAAACAATGCGAAAGATAACACTGTTTGGTGCACATAGCCTATGGTTGGTGCGAAAGTGTTAAGAGTTTTGAAAAAGTAGCCATGGTTTTGACACCCGTTTGAAAATGATGATGAGACTTTCCGACAGACCGATGTGATTGGTCCGTCTAGTTTTGGAAGAAAAGCTCCAAAGCTTCAATGGATCATAGCTAGACTGTACCCAGGTTAAAAATTTCAATTGCTACTGCAATGGTCTGTCTTGAAAAAAAATTGCATCCACACACGTGTCGGATCAATAAATATTCTTGTCCAGACGAGAATGTTGTTGTTGCTGGAACGTGCGCAGGGAGAGAAGGCAACTGCGTAATGATTCATTTAAACATGTTATGTATGTTGATTTTATCAATGTGTGTTGTCGTTTAGGTGGGTCGGCTGCAGCGACAGTTGCTCTTTTTTTTTAATAAGCATAATGATAGCCTACAAAAAGTCTATTGGTCTATAGCCTACAGTATTACCTACTAGCGATATATAAACAAATCAGCTGATAGTTTAATGACAGAAGGTACCAGTTTGTAAAAATTTGACGTTGCGAGATATCACGTCTTTAAATTGACCCACCTACAAGTGATATGCTATGGAGCAGAAAAGGAAAAAAATAGCCTAGAAGGAGCTGCAAATAAACTGCAAAATGACTTGCTTAAAAAATGTCGTATGTTGATTTTAGCAATGTGTGTTGATATTTTTACGGGATTTAAAAGCAGTGATAGTTGCTTAATAATTAATTAAGCATAATAAAGGCCTACGAGAAGTCTTTGTTAAAGCCTACCATACCAGCCATACAGCCTGTTTAAGGGCAAAGTATAGAAACAATTGCAAAACAGCCAGCCTACATTGCAGGATAATTAAACCACTATTAATTCGATATCAACCCGTTTTGTCAAAGTTTGAAGTTGTTGTTCTGAGGGCCGGTGATGTAATCATTTTCAAAAAGCTCACACACTTACACAATCGTTAAACGTACCCAGATAACCGACCTCCTTTTGGTGTGAGATTATGGTATGACCACTGCAGTGAATTGACATGTGGGAACTGTTGGTATGATGAGTTTGAGGTAGAGCAGTGTTGTGAGGTCAGAAATTATGTGGGAATGATTTCCTGAAAGTGAGCATCGATGTGGGTTTTGAATGAATTACATTCTGTGTGTTTGTGTAGTGTTTAGGAGTGATTTGTAAAAGGGATAGATGTTAGCATGTACAGTTGGAGGAAGATGTTTGTACACCCTTTGGAATTTCTTACATTACTTCCTAAATTGGTCATAAAATATGGTCTGATCTCTCCAACAACCTCAAGAAAGTGTCTGCTTGAACTAAACTCAAACTATTACATGTTATCATATTTTTATTGGCCATAAGTTGGAAATATTGACAGGATAGGGAGGCATGAATAAGTACACCCTTAGCTAAGGCTCCTCCAAGAGCTAATTCGACTAATTGGATGCTTAGACAATTTGACTCAGGTGTGAGCCAACCTGAAGTCCAATCACTGAGGTGTGTTGTAAGCAACACACCCCACTGGAAAACCAGTTAAAAGGTGTGCTTTGATGAAAGGCATCATGTGAATCATGCCTCGCACAAAGGAGCTGTCTGAAGACTTAAGACAGAAAGTAATGGATTTGTATAAAGCTAAAAAGGGTTACAAAACAATCTCTAAGACCCTTGGCGTTCATGTGTCTACAGTTAGAAAAATTGTGTGTAAATGGAGACAGTTTGGAACGGTTGTTACTCTGCCAAGGAGTGGCCGCCCTGTGAAGATTACTCCAAAGGCACCAGAGTCATCATCAATGAGGTAAAAAAAAGAATCCAAGAGTGTCTGCTGAATACTTGAGGAAATCACTAAAACATGCAAATATCTCTGTTGACACGTCTACTATAAGAAAGACACTGAACAAGAATGGAATTCATGGGAAAAGGTCACGGAGGAAGCCACTGCTGTCCAAAAATACAATTTTGGAAAAACATATTGTGGACTAATGAAACCAAAGTTGAATTGTTTGGGGGAAAGACACAACATCATGTCTGGAGGAAATCTGGTACAGCACACATCACCAAAACCTCATCCCCACCATTAAGTATGGAGGTGGTAGCATCATGGTGTGGGGGTGCTTTGCTGCCTCTGGGCCTGGACAACTGGCTATAGTCAATGGGAAAATTAATTCTCAACTATATCAAGATATTTTGCAGAAAACCTTAGGCAATCTGTGAAAAAACAGGATGGATCCTGCAACAGGACAACGACCCTAAACACAGAAGCAGGTAGACATTAGAATGGTTTCAGAAGAACAAAATACACATTTTGGAATGGCCCAGTCAAAGCCCGACCTAAACCCAATTGAGATGCTGTGGCATGACCTCAAGAAAGCCATCCATTCCAGGCATCCCAGGAAACTTGCTGAGTTGCAACAGTTTTGCAAAGAGGAATGGTGCAAGATTTCTCCTGATCGTTGTGCCCGTCTAATCTGCAACTACAGGAAACGTCTGGTGGAAGTTATTGCAGCCAGAGGAGGGTCAACCAGCTACTGAATAATAGGGTGTACTTACTTATGCCTCCCTATCCTGTCAATATTTCCATCTTATGGTCAATAAAAATATGATGACATGTAATTGTTTAAGTGGTTTTAGTTCAAGCAGACAGTGTTCATTCTTGATGTTGTTGGAGAGATCAGACCATATTTTATGACCAATTTAAGCAGAAATGTAAAAATTTCCAAAGGGCGTACAAACTTTTCCTCTGGCTGTATGTAGCCCATATGTGTTATTAGTTCCAACCTTCTTGGCGCGACATATTGCCAATTGAAAATCCCAATTTTTGCATTTACCCATATCACTAGGTGGCACTATGCCTCAAATGAGCTGGGTTGACACATGGGTTGCCACACATGGGCTGGGTTGACACACCTCTGCAACATTAGAATACTAAGAATGGCCTTGGGGGCCGAAATCTTCTAGTCGCTCAAAAAGTTCTACGGCTACATGCCTACAAAGATTCATGTCCTCCAGAGTTCCAGTGTCCTGACAATTGTTAACGAAAAAAAAATGGAAAAAACAGTCATGGCAACACTAATATGACCGCTTTCGCTTTCGCGGTCATAAATACTACAGAATATATCATTTGGCACTGCCAGAGGTGCTGCTTAAACAAGAAATGAAAAGGATGATCAGTTAATGCCTAGCACACATGACTGCTAGTCTATTACAGGCTAGCACACATGACTGACTGGCATGTTCAGCGTGTTTACAATCGGATACGTTAAAACTGCTGGACAATGCTGATATACTGTCTGATTCACCACTCGCTTACCATCACTACTGAAGTTTGCTGGGAACCTTAAGTCTTTTATACCACTAATTTAAAAAATGCAGGTTAACGGTATAGTTTGGTGCAAATAAATATACCGCTTTATCCCTACATGCAACACAAAGCAATACTACTTGATGATTATTAATGATTAGTAATGACCAACTCTAAACATGGGTTTTTCCTATGGCACATCTACACAGAGAGGAGTACTTATTAGCACTGAGGAGATGCTGAAAGCTTGTAGTTAGTGTGTGTGTGTGTGTGTGTGTGTGTGTGTGTGTGTGTGTGTGAGAGAGAGAGAGAGTGTAGACAGTCCTCACCTGTGCTGCTGGGGGCATGCTGGAGGCTTGTAGGGCCTGCTGCAGAGCCTGGCTGAAAAGGTCAGAAGTCACTGGAGTGCCTGCTGTTCGAGATGTACCACCAGACGACACCTCGGACTAATGCAAAACACAAAAAACATACACAAAAACATTCACAAAAACACAACACACACAAACACACTTAGTATCAGTTTGCAGCATATGGAAGATTACTTTTGTGGAAGGAAAATTATTTGTAATGTACAAATCATGGTCAAATGTGAATCAAACTATGCAAGAGTGTATGTTTATATGTCTATATGTATGTCAAGCAGGGCGTGTACTTCTGAGGAAAGGCTGGCTGGATTGCCAGATTGCCATCATATGCCAACAACCTGTGCGGCCATTTCTGCACTGCGGAAAATTTCTGAACCAAGTTGTGTAGGAATATTAAAATGTAGAATGTATAGAATATGGTTTTAGATGCTACAAAGAACATGCTAAAACATTGTGCCATGAAGTTTTAGCAGAATAGTATAGACCTCTCAGTCTAGTTGCAGGCCAAAGTGTACATTTGGAGCTTACCCTCTGAAAAAGGAGGCCGCAAAACTATACCACAACTATACGGATGCAAACGCCCGATCCTTTTTTCTACAAAACTGTGTCGACAAAAATATACTGTTCTCCTTCAGGCGTGTGTGTGCAATCTCTATCCCTCTCCTGGTGTCTAGTGTGTATGTGTGTAGCGAAGGGGAGGACAAGTCACCCTTTGAACCAGGGTCTCTGGGGTAGCAAATGTGAGCTTTGACCGCAATGCCAAAGAGCAGGCTCGTTGGTATGGCAGTCAGGGTACACCCACAACCCTATTGATGGTCACTCCATCACACTGCCTTCCCCTTCGGGAAGCGCAGCCATGCGCTTCACACACTCAGGTGTCCCTCAAGCATCTACCACCATACTTCGCCCATCCAGGGTGCAACAACATACTACATGCTTCACCCATTACTGGGGTCCCTCACACTGGGGTCAACCTAACCTAGGGGTCCCTCATATGGCTCACACAGTTGCTGCGCCTCCAATGACCTTACAGCAAGCCATCCCACTTCTGACACCATTTATAGCGAAGGGGAGGAGAAGTCACCCCACCTGGCTTCGAACCCGGTCTCTGGGGTACCAAATGTGACCTTTGATCAGAACGCCAAAGAGCCAGGCCCGTTGGTATGGCAGTCAGAGCACACCCACAACCCTAGTGATGGTCACTCCATCACGTTGTGTGTGTGCCATCTATCTCCCTTACCTGATGTCCGGTGGTGGGCGTGACGGCGCTGCTCTCCGGTGTGCTGGCAAGGGCCAGGGCGGTGGCTAGCTCTGCCTGGGTGATTGGTCGGGGCCCCGTGGCCCCACTGTGACCCAGGCTGGCTGGACGTGTCCCTGACGAGGCCCCCTGCCTCCTGGAGCTGCCTGCCTGGCTGCCCTGCTCATGAGGATAACGAGATTAGTAGGGATTGAAAATAGGGAGCAAATGGACTGCAGGTAGGGATTCTAAATGGACGGCATTTATGTCACACTTTCATATACAGTGATCCTGCTACATTGTAGATTTATTTCATTAATATATGAAGGCTATGTCACTATGCATGCTTAAGAAAGGTTAATCAAAACAATATTATACTTTATGATAACTGTTCTGTAACATATAAATATTGATTAAATGCAGTAATAATCCAACAATACATACAGTAAATATATTAAAACAGCATGTTTTTCAGGCTTAAACTGTTAATCTTTTCTATATGGTTTTGCGGATGTGGGGGTTCTGGAATCAGTATGTCACAAAAGTGAGTACACCCCTAACATTTTTGTACTTTTTTTTATTATATCTTTCCATGGGAGAAGTCTAAAGATATAATAATTTTCTACAACGTAAAGTAAACAGTGTACAGCTTATATAACAGTGCAAATTTGCTGTAGGGGTGTACGTAGGGGTGTACTTTTTCACGTAGGGGTGTACTCACAGTGGTTTAGACATTAATGGTTGTGTGTTGAGTTATTTTGAGGGAACAGCAAATTTGCACTGTTATATAAGCTGTACACTGCCTACTTTACATTGTAAAAAAGTATTATATCTTTAGACTACTCCCATGGAAATATATAATAAAAAAAGTACAAAAATGTTAGGGGTGTACTCACTTTTGTGACATACTGTAACTACCGCGATAGACTGGGAATCACTGTACATCTATAAATATTAATATATGCATGCTGTAGTTAACCCCTGTCACTGGCTAGAAAGAAAAGGAGAAACTTCAATTTTCTTTTGCTTTCAACACATTATGCAATGAACTTTGGATGTATTATGTAATACATTAATACATATTGTAATAAATTAAATTGAATTGTTTTTCCCTAAGGTGTCAGACTTATGGGACACCCAGTAGACGCACAACTATCTCCTTTCCATATACCTGTTCACTAACACATTACTCACATAATACATAACACAGATGTACATGTTAGGAACCTCTACTTTGCTGAATTTGAAGTGTAGGGAATGAAAACTGTGGACTAATCTATTAAAGCCAGTTCATGCAGCATTAATGACTTTTTTCTAAACAGCAAGTACAGCGGGGTGAGTGTGATCCAGTCGTGAATATAACGCTGGAGCAGGAGCTGCAACTTCGAGTGCTGCTGAAAGAATCCCACATTTGTCTGATATGACTAATGTGAAATGCTGTGATGAATGACGGCTAGTGGGGACAAATTTAAGACTGACTGAGGTTTGGCTTTTAAGAGGAAGCTTTGATGAATGGCTCCCATTTTAGTTCGGAATGGCAGGATGCTGTCTATGACTCACCGACTGAAAGTCCTCTTCATCCTCTGACATGCCCTCAAAAAGGAAACCCCCTGTGGACAGCATGCACACACACGCATACACGCGCACATACACACGCGCACACACACATTCACGTCCACACACACACTTATGACAACAGACACATTTAAAATGGGGCATAAATGTAAACAGTTCTCCTTCAGTTTCCACGCCATTTAGTGCAGTGAGTCACAGCCCCTTTGAACATGAACAAGACACACCTGTAACATCAAAACAATAAAGATACAGTAATTACAGGAGATATAATGCCTAATAATAATTTGCCACGCATCATGCCCAATTTTGGAATTTTGAAGACAACACGATACGAAATATCAGTCTCATCTCACATGCATAACAGCCTGCCGTTTGTTATCTGCCACATTCTATGAGGCCACAGTTAAAAGACTAGCTTGTCATATTTTTACAAGGAATTGTACTATATGTCCATTGCAGACAAAGAGACTGTTGTCTCCAGCAGTCAATGGAATGGCATAGTAACAACACGTCTTCTAATGTGGCCAGTCTACCACCCCAGAAGCAGTGAAAATGTGGAATTGTAGGACTGTACAGCAAGACATGGCAAGTATGACATTCCCTAAAGACACATTATCTGACCCTGCCAAAGGGGATATGCTTACTAGAAAGGTAAATGCAAGGATGACAGATAGTGAATTGTAAGGTGAGTGTACTTTACGTTGGTTAGCACAGGAGGTGCTTTTTAGAAAAAAAAAGCATCTTGAAAACAGTGTGTGATGTCCCTGCTCTTGTACTACATTACTTTACTTCAAAGTGACTTGAAAAAGGGGGAAATAATCGGCCTACAGCCATCATAGGAAATTAAAGTGGTAGTATAAGCAAAACAGGTAGAAAAGTGCAGGTTGTTGTTGATGTAAAAACTAAGAGCTGGTTTGGTCACATGTTATTTGAATAGTCCTGCAGATGACCCTATACACCCTACACCCTATACCATCTGTTGAAACTCTGTCTTAATGGGGCTACAGTTACAGGCTGTGTTTGATTAAGGTGATGGTCAGTAAACAATAAACAAAGTTAGACTGAATTATAACAAACCTATATAACAAAAGTCTCTGTTAGCGCACTATCTAAATAAGATGTGACTGCTTGTTCCATCACAGGTGAATCGTATTACCCACCAGGCATCTCACTGTAGGAGCTGGCTGTGGCATTTCGGCTGGTGCTGGAGCTGGTGCTGGGCTGGGCAGGCATACAGCCAGCCACAAAGTGCAACACCAGGGTGACAGCATTCACCAGAGCAGGGTGAGACTGTGCCAGCCTAGAGCAGGGAATAAGGCAGGGCAGAGAGAGGACAAAAAAAGAGAGAAACAACAAAAAATTAACAAAACACAGCAGAGAGAAAGGCAAAAAAGCATACTGAATCCTAGCTGTGTATCTTACATGTCAAGCATGCCAGGGTCTATAAACTGCATGAAGAGATCCTTGTCCTGAAGCACACCTGAGGAAACAACCGATAAAGAGAACTTATATTCCAAATTGTAAATAAATGCACTCTACCATCACATTTTATGATGAGCTTTTTGTATGGGCATTGTGTTTATAAGTGTGTGTGTGTGTGTGATTACTCTTTTACCCAGAGCTACTGCGTCTGAGCTGAGACCAGGAGTGGCCATGATGATCTGATCCAATGAATCCTTGCTAGCAAGCATCTTAAACACCTGTGAATACATTATGTGACAGCAGGGGTGTTGTTAGACCTGGACATTTGGGGCTGTAGCCCCAGATGGTTTCAAAATAGCCCTGTATTAATCCCAGGACCTAAGACTGTTCGTTTACTACCCCAACATGCCTAGAAACTGTAGCCTATAATATCCAATATCAATCTTAGGTTAGGTATTCAATAGTTCCTCCTCAACATAGCTGACTGAACATGTGATATAGCTTACTGAGTACATATGATGGGCTATTATTATTATTATTATTATTATTATTATTATTATATACAGCAGTTGCCCAGTCAGAGCATACAGAGTCTCTGTAGACAGCATTGGAGTGCAGGGCTGCATGAAGAAGGCGGAACTCTCGGGCAGATGAGGCCTTATTCACCGGCTCTACAAGGGAAAGAGGGAGTAGGAGCATAGAGAAAAATAAGAGCCCTGATTTGCATGTTCACATTTTCATACATTTTAAACATTTTCTAAGGATGCCTAAATACTAGAGAGACTTTCTGCCATAGGTTCATTTGAAAAACTTATGTGGAAAAGTAAAGCACATAGAATGTTTACATATATTACACATAAAAGATACTTTTTAACCAAGTTATTTGTTTCACTCCATCTCTCACCAGCATTAGCTTCAGGCTCAGCCCACGTTTTCCTGAGGATGTGTAGAGTGGAGCCAGACTGTATGCCATAAGAGTCGAGAGTCTGCTCGTCTTTCAGTTTGCGGCCACAGTGCACAAATTCTGGCCAACAAGGACACACAGGAAATTAGACTGCATTGGTGCATTGCAATGCATTGATGCAAGGCTATAAGCTCTTGGAAAGTCAAGATAAATGTGATTTACACATTTACAACAACTTCAAAAGAAACACTTGCTGAGCTCATTGAAAGGGGAAAGTAAACTAAATATAGTGAACAAAACACAACTGACAACCCAAAGACTGACCTATTAGTTCGGGATCCGGTAGGGTATCGGATAGCTGCGCAGCGACCAGCTGCTTCAAGGTTGCGATTCTGTAGCCGCCAGGAGGAACGTCTCCAGGTTCTGCTTCAGGGAACTGAAAGACAAATTTGGGCTGATCCACAACCTTCAGTGAAAGGTACCAGTCCGTTGTTGCCATAGCCCTTTTGGAAAAGAAAACAAAAAGACAGACTGTGCCATAATGTTTTTGCCAACAACTACAAACTACTGTAAAGTACATGTCTTATGGATTAACAACATATTATAAGAAAACATTTAATTTCCTTCTGTCCCCCAAGGTCACTCATATCATCCTCTCAGCAGCTCCTCACAATCCAATTCTCACGGCTCGAAAAACAAAGGTGATTGGGCCTTTGCTGCTCACGTCCCAAAGCTTTGGAATACTCTCCCACCTCACATCATTACCCTTGCTTTTAATTTAGTCTGACACAATCATTCTGTTTTTCTTTTGTTTTCATCTGAATCATATTTGTTATTTTGACCTCTATTTTTTTATTTTTAGTTGCTGTTTTGGTGTTCATTTACTGTGAAATATTTGTTGTTACTGTTAAACATGTTGTGGATTTGCTTATGTGTTTAATAGCCAAAGTAACAATCATTCTTAAGGTAAAAACCTAGTGCCTACGCAAAATCGGATAGACATTACAGAGAGACAGTCTTCTGATAAACCGTTGTTTACAAACGCAGGCAAGCAACAGTGCTAACTTTGGGAGCAGACATCAAGTTACGGCTAAGTCTGATACATCTGGGAAACACCAAGTCCCTACACATCCCTGCTTATAGGTGCACAACACAATTATCAATATCCACAAACCATTTAAACACCCAAACCACGACGTCTTGGTATATTACCTCGTAGTTTACCAAATTGGTAACGGAGAAAACAATGGGGTTGTGGCCCTAGTGTACTGTTTCCGTGTTTGGTCACGTGGCAGAGAAATTCTTCGGGATTGGCGAGAACAGAAAGCTACACATGTGTAATCTCCTTCCCTATTGGGACATTTCACGTGACGTCACGCAACATGGTCACTGTAGGCGCAGGCGCATTCCACAGACATAAACATAGACGCCGCATTGAGCTGGTGGCCCGTTGCTGGGATACGTCAGCGTGTCCGCCATATTGCGTGGGGCAAATCTACCCCGTAAACCATTGGAAGTAAATTCATAAAGCGCCTTTCTACAAAGATATTTAACTTGATGCCTTTTATTTACCCATTTCGGCACACACGTATATATTTAGGAAACAAACAGGCATGAAAACAATATAAACAATATATATTTGGACGGTAAAGCTGTTGGTACAGTTAAACGCAGCATATGAATGAGGCATCGTTATTCTAGGCTACTGTCTATACGCTATACTATAGACGGTTGAAGAATATCCACTTTGCCACATCCAATATGGCGGCGAGGATGACGTATGGTTCTAGGCGGAAGGCGGCGTCTATGTTTACATAGAACTGTATAATGCCTCTTAACATGCTTCCTGCTTCAATTGCCCTTTCCCTTGCTTATCAGCACTTCATTTTTCCAGGGCACTCATTGTAACAGCGCGGCTTCCATCAGTTACTGCACCTAATCAAGAATCTGTTTCCCCAACAGGGCTTTGGTCATTCCGTGACGACTAACAATTAACATGTAGGCTACTCTCTCTTGTAACAGGTCTATCATTGCCTGAGTGTAGTGAGTGAGCAGTATTGTCGATCACAGAACTTTGAGTAGCTTTGTACTTTATTCAGCATCATCGCTTGAGGATGAATACTAGATTTGGGAGTGGCTATAGTAAGGAATATTTGTGTTTAAGGTGATTGACAGGTTATTCGACCTGATGAACAGCAGAAACCCCCGTGCTGGAGGTTTTAAATCCCGCTAGGTTCCCGCAATTGGGAAGAGATGTTAGGGTTCATGGCTGAAGCTCGGAGTTACCTGGCCAGTTTGAAGAGGATTGATGGCACTCCTCTTCATCGCTCAAGGAGGTTTTGTGGTTTTGCTAAATCAAATACTTATTCAATTATTTTTTCATCAAGTAAGGTAAATACCTTCATTGCAAATTCAATCCAAACAGTGCTTTTAAGGGGAGAGTGCTCCTTTACCAGTGCTAACAGTAATGTATATAGAAGGTAATGGAGTCAAGTATAGTTGTAGGCAATAGCGAGTCAAGTGTTCAGTGTGGCCCTCAGCGCATTGTATTAACATTTACATTGCCTCTCGACTTGCCCTTTAATCTGTCTCACTTATAATGTATGTTCATGTTCAAATCATGCAATATTTAAGTTTAAGATGGCTGATGTGTGTTCTCTATATTTTGAAGGTATCTCTCGGTCATGGGCTTCATAATCAACATCAGCTCTTTCACCACAGTAGCCACGTTCGAGTAACAAATCGGTCTGTCTACATTTGTCTGAGTTCGTCAACATACGTCAGCAAGAACTCCGCCTCGCAGCATGGGCGGGCTTCGATCAAGTCGGACACAAGTCTTTTGTTTACACCACCTGATCTTCGTAGTAGATGGCGGAGAGGTCATGTGTTGTGTGTGAGGGACAAGGAGGGGGCGGGCGGTTGTAGTAGGGTGCATTGAGACTTCAAGTCAAGTCGAGTCGTTTTTTTAATAGCACATTTAACCAAAACAACTGAGATGTCCCAAAGTGCTGCACAACACAAGGATGAAAAATAACACGGCAAAATAGGTATAGCCTAAGATTAACAAATACATAAATAAATAAAAGATTGAGCTTGACAGCATCAGATACACGCCCCAGAACAAGCTAAAAAGAGAGAGAAAAGATATGTCTTCAAACTGGACTAAAATAACGTACATATTAAATGAGAAGTTCCATGACAGAGCCTACACAACATACGTGCCCAGACGTCAATGAACTTTAAACCAACCAGGGCAAAGTTGCGTCACCACGGAGGCGTTAGTTAGACGATTGTAGCCGCGGGAAAGCAACTGCAAGCGCTTGCACGATTTGTCTACATGCGGCTACATCACGTGGGTTTTTAGGTCATCTGACCTTGTGACGTTTTTGTGACAGCGCCACGCCTTTCTGGCAACTCTGACACAAAGTCTAACCATCATGCAACATTTTCAGCCCACAATGCATCGCTGACTACATGCGGCTACATCCGTTTGCAAACATTTACCATCACCCGAATGTGGCTAATGATACCTGCACTGCTTGAGACACAACAGTACGTCTGCACGTATCGGCTCAGCCAGGACCACTTGGAGCTCTTTTTGAATTCAGTCAGGGCTTCAGGTAAGACCTGCACACTGTTATAAACAAAACAAAAACTGAATTCAAAACAAAAAAGCTCTCATTTATTGTTATTGTTATGTTTTTTCCCTTTTCTTTCTTTTTTTACTTTAAATTTAACAAATTCTAGGTGGGTGGAACAACAATCCGAGCGTAGTTGGTTTCACAAGCTACTTCCACCACGTCATCGTCCGCTGTGGAATCAATCGAGGGGCAATGTTCAAGCTCAGGATGGAACTGCATGTTTGCCAGCTATTGCCATATCGTCAGCTGTGCCAGCTGATGATGATGATGACGACGACGAAAACGACAACTTCATTCTTCCCTCTCCTTATGATCCAACTGCAGGGCTGGTTTTGGATCATACTTATTTACCCAACCGTTTTGGGGCCCTGACGGAAAATGCAAGTGTACATAGCAGGCTTTGTTGTGAAATGTGTTCAAAAAAAGCAAAAGTGTGAGGTTTGCTGCAGTAGTTTGGTTAGCTCGGCCCTGCCTTCAACACTTGGGGACAATTACCACCTTCTTGCCCTACACAACAATGGTGGCCTATTAATTCCAAGCGCAGGTACAGTAAAAGTAGTTCGATGTGCTGAGCAGTGCATCAGACGGGTGTGCAATGTGTCATCCGCTGCCCGTCAATGCTCTGAGGCTCTGCTCCAAAGAGTGATGAAGGCAGAAATTGGGTCGAAGTCACATTGAGGAGACTCAGGATGGTATAGACAACTATCATTACAACCTAATCTCACATATACTGGCTGCGTTCTACAAGTTGAGACAGCACCACATAGCTAAACTCCATACAATTCAGCTACAGAGCAAGAGCTTGAGGAAGAAACTGTGCAAAGTGGTGTTGTTGCAGTGATATTAAACACTGTACATAGCCCAATCAGGTGTAGATAATGTAAATAGCCCAATCAAGTGTGAATATTGTACAAAGCCCAATCAAGTGTAGATAATGCATTACATTGCATTTGGCAGACACTTTTATCCAAAGTGACTTACAACAAGGAGGACATAAGCAATAGAGGAGGACACAGAGTAGAGACACAACAGACATATGTACTTCTGCATAGGGATAGAGAGAGAGAGAGAGTTGGATTAGTGTTTGTTAGTTATATTAGCTGTGTTAGGAAGGGAAGCAATCTTGGAAGAGAAGGGTTTTTACAAGCTTTTTAAAGATAGGGAGGGATGTTGCTGTTCTTGTCGCAACTGGTAGGTCATTCCACCATTTGGGGACAACCACAGAGAAGAGTTTAGAGTGACCTCTCTTTGTGAGAGGCGAGGGTACCGATAGACGATTCGTGTGAGCGGAACACAGCGCCCTGGACGGGACGTGAGCCTGTAATAAGACATTGAGGTAGGCGGGGGCGGAACCTGAAATTACTTTGTAGGCTAGTGTCAGAGCCTTGTGTTTAATTCTGGCAGCTACTGGCAGCCAGTGAAGATCTCTGAAGAGTGGGGTAACATGTGTCCTTTTGGGTTGGTTGAAGACCAGTCGCGCTGCCGTGTTCTGGACCATTTGCAATGGTTTGATCGCACAGGCAGGTAGACCGACTAGGAGAGAGATACAGTAATCGAGCCGCGAGGTGATTGACGCCTGTATTAGCAATTGAGTGGCATATTGGGTCAGGTACGGTCTGATTTTTCTAATATCGTATAATGCATAGCGACATGATCTCGCTACGGAAGAAATGTGATCGGAGACAGATAGACGGTCGTCTAATATGACACCTAGGTTCCTAGCCACGTTGTTCGGGGCAACAGTGACATCGCCAATATTCAAGGTGATGTCGTGGCAGCTTGACACATGGGCAGGGATGACCAGGAGTTTGGTTTTAGACAGATTAAGCTGGAGATGATGATCTCTCATCCAGGAGGATAGGTCAGAGAGACAGGCGGAGATGCGTGTGGAGACCGTGGTGTCGTCTGGTTGGAACGACAGGTACAGCTGTGTGTTGTCAGCATAGCAGTGGTAAGAGAAGCCATGTGAGCGGATAACATGAGACAGCGAGGTGGTGTAGATAGCAAACAGAAGGGGGCCGAGAACTGACCCCTGGGGAACCCCTGTGGAGAGGGTGTGAGTCGATGACAGACGTCCTTGCCAGGCCACATGGAGTAGAAAAATCAAAGATGCATGTGTGTTAAAACGTGTTTCCATTACAAACGTGTATCCCAACTCCCGGCCAGACAACAAAGCCGCGATGGAGTCGCCGGCACAATAAACGACTCTATAGGGACTCCGAGTCTCTCGCAAGCCCCATGCGCGAGCTCCATAAGTAACTCTGTAGGGGCTGGAATCGCTCGCACGCCACATGCACGAGCTCCATAAGGAACTCCATAGGGGTTGGCGAATCTCCCGCCAACCACGAAACAAAGACCAACATACCTGTATAAAAGCAAGACGATGCGCCCTGTATAGACGAGTTTGTATGGTGGCAGCCTTAGGTGCACACTGTATTAAGCTCCCGGATCCGTTACAATACACCTCGAGGGTTTTGTCATTTACCACTACTTGGCTTGGTTTTGTCTCTACTTTGTTGATAACGACTTTTTGGACAACACATCCAGTGAGGTAAGATTTGAGCCAGGAGAGGGCAGTGCCTGCAATGCCCATGTTGGCGAGTGTGGATAGCAGAATGTAGTGATTAACTGTATCAAAGGCAGCCAATAGGTCCAGGAGGATGAGTACTGATGACTGACCGCGTGATCTGGCTGTTTTGAGGGCTTCCGTGACAGATAATAGAGCCGTCTCAGTGGAGTGACCGCTCCTGAAGCCAGATTGTTTTGGGTCGAGTAGGTGGTGATGGGTGAGGAAGCTAGTGAGTTGTTTAGCCACCGCCCTCTCAATGGTTTTTGAGAGGAAAGAAAGCAGTGAGACCGGTCGGTAGTTTTCGACCTGGGCAGGGTTGAGAGTGGACTTCTTCAGCAGTGGCGTAACTCTGGCCTGTTTGAAGACAGCAGGAAATACGCCGGAGGATAATGAGGTATTGATCACCGATGTGATCGGTGGGACTACCGTGGGGGCAATAGCTTGCAGCAGTTTAGAGGGGACTGGGTCCAGCGGGCATGTAGTGGGGCGATTGTTCGTAATGAGTTTAGATACCTCATCTTCTGAGAGAGGAGAGAACGAGGAGAGTATCGCGCTGTTGTCCTGTGGGGGTAATGGGTTGTGAGTGGGGGGGGTCACAGAATTGTTTGCTGATATCCTTAACCTTGTCTGTGAAGAAGGAGGCGAAGCTGTCAGCAGTGAGGTTGGTGGCAGGTGGGGGTGGGCGAGGGTTGAGTAGCGACTTGAAGGTAGAGAAGAGTTTGCGTGAGTCAGTGGTGCTGCTAATTTTGTTATTATAATAGTCCTTTTTTGCTGTCGTGACCGAGGTGGAGAAAGACGCTAGGAGCGATTGGAAAGTCTCTAGGTCAGCGGGGTTGTTGGATTTGTGCCATTTGCGTTCTGCAGCTCTGAGTGCAGCGCGTGATGAGCGGATGACATCAGTTAGCCATGGGTGGGGCTGGGTGGAGCGTGCGGGTTTGGTGGAGAGAGGACACAGGGTATCTAAACAGGAGGCTAGTGTGGAGCTGAGAGATTCTGTAGCAAAATCGACATCTAGTGGAGAGAAACTGTCGGGAGGGGGAAGGGCAGAAGCGACGATTGAGGAAAAGTGAGTGGGAGACAAGTTGCGGAGATTGCGACGGAAGGTAACCATGGGTGGAGGGGTGGGAGGTAGTTCTGGTAGGGACACCATGAGGTGGATGAAAAAGTGGTCTGATGTATGTAGAGGAGTGACCATCATGTCATCAGGTTTGCAGTTTTTTGTTAGGATGAGATCTAGTTGTTTGCCGCTTTTGTGAGTTGGGGGGGTGTGGACCAGTTGCATGTCAAACGAGTTGACGAGTGATAGGAAGTCTGTGGCGCATGATTTGTCTAGGTGGATGTTGAAGTCACCCGGCAGTCACGTTCCGGGATGGAGGACAGTAGAGTGTCAAGTTCATTGATAAAGTCACCCAGAGGTCCTGGTGGACGGTAGATGACAATGACTGAGCATGTGATTGGAGTTGTTACCTTGATTGCATGGTATTCAAATGAGTCGTGGTTACTGGTGAGGAGCAGAGGGGCATAATTCCATGTGTTGTTAACCAGAACCCCAGTTCCTCCTCCTCTCTTAGAGAGGCGAGGGGTGTGAGAGAATGAATGTAATGCAATCAAGTGTAAATATTGTACATAGTCCAACACAGTATAAATATTGTACATAGTCCAACCAAGTGTAAATATTGTACATAGTCCAACACAGTGTAAATATTGTACATAGTCCAACCAAGTGTAAATATTGTACATAGCCCAATCAAGTGTAAATATTGTACAAAGCCCAATCAAGTGTAGATAATGTTAATATCCCAATCAAGTGTAGATAATGTAATGCAATCAAGTGTAAATATTGTACATAGTCCAACCAAGTCTAAATATTGTACATAGCCCAACACAGTGTAAATATTGTACATAGTCCAATCAAGTGTATATAATGTACAAAGTCCAACCAAGTGCAAATATTGTACAAAGCCCAATCAAGTGTATATAATGTACATAGCCCAGTCAAGTGTAGATAATTGCATTTAATGTACAAAGTTCATATAGGGCAGGCGATTGAATGAAGTGTTGTTGCAAGTTTAACTAGACTGCATTCCCGCAGAAAATGCAAAAAGTGTGCTTGCATTTTAGCATAGTTAGCATTGCTAGCAATGTTAGCATAACTGCTAAATAGCTTCAGCTAATATAGCTACACAACACTGTAAGCACAGTGAATTACTTCACATTTTTAGCATAGTTACCATAATTAGCATTGTTAGCATAACTGAATACTATAACTAAATACTAGCTGAGTTAACTAAGAAACACTGTTAACCCAGTTAATTACTTTGCATTTTAGCATTGTTAACATAATGGCTAAATAGCCTCAGCTAATATAGGACACAACACTGTTAGCACAGTTAATTACTTCACATTTTAGCATAGTTAACATAATTAGCATTGTTAGCATAAAGTTTTACAGTTTTTACCAATTGGCACTATAGGCTGCAATACACTGCCATGGCAGAACATTATGCAGGCCATGGCATGGGGATTATGACATCACTCGAGAGTTCTATTCCTGAACATTCCACATTTTAAAAATGGCAGTTGGTCCAGGTGCAACTGCCACAGTATTGTCTGCCTCTCTTTCACCATTTTTAAACTGTCCTGTTTCAAACAGTTTAAGTAGTTGCCGCATCAAAATTTCACAGCTCACAGATCCCAGACCTCTCTTACAAAGTTTAAATCAAGTTTATAGGTTAAACGGTTGAGTTTTGATCATTTAAAACTTCAGACATGCACCCTGACCTGTTTACAGTAAGATGATGAAATGTATGGCAAAATCCCATAGACTGTCTGACACCATTTTTAAACTGTCCTATCTCAAACAGTTTAAGTAGTTGCCACATGAAGTTTACACAGGTCACAGTCAGATCCCAGACCTCTCTTACAAACTTTAAATCAAGTTTATAGGTTAAGCGGTTGAGTTTTAATCATCAAAAAAACGAGTGGAGGTTAGAGTGAGGGCAAAGCTCACTCTAGCTGCCTGAACATTCCGCCATTCATTTCAATGGCGACAAAGTTGCAGAAAAACGACAATAGCGGACGAACGACAAGAGGTACGGTTAATAGAACGGTGAGCGGTCATGTCCAAACCAGGCCGGTCGTTTTAGAGTTGGAACGGTGTCTCTATCTCGAAAGCCTGAGGAGTAGCAACGTCTGCAAAATCTGGTTCAGGAGAATAATAATAAACGGGGAGATAACAATAAGTGTGCTTTTTGCAAGCACACTTAATAAACGGGGAGATAACAATAAGTGTGCTTTTTGCAAGCACACTTAATAATAAACGGTGGGATAACAATAAGTGTGCTTTTTGCAAGCACACTTAATAATAATAATAATAATAATAATAATAATAATAATAATAATAATAAACGGTGGGATAACAATAAGTGTGCTCTGCAAGCACACTTAATAACAATATACGGGGAGATAACAATACGTGTGCCCTGCAAGCACACTTAATAAACGGGGAGATAACAATAAGTGTGCTCTGCAAGCACACTCAATAAACGGTGAGATAACAATAAGTGTGCTCTGCAAGCACACTTAATAAACGGGGAGATAACAATAAGTGTGCTCTGCAAGCACACTTAATAAACGGGGAGATAACAATAAGTGTGCTCTGCAAGCACACTTAATAATAATAATAAACAGGGAGATAACAATAAGTGTGCTCTGCAAGCACACTTAATGATGATGATGATGATGATGATGAAAATAGCCCCGTAGAGGAGACTTGTATAGTTGCCTTACCAGCAGCCACAAACATTGTAGCCAGTTAAAACGGCAAGGAAATCTAATGTGACGATAGGCAACATGGACAGATTTAGAATCATTTGTCCCAAAATGTTACAAAATTAATGTTGGTATTTTTTTTTTCTATGCGTAGGCATGACAATGTTTATTAGACCATAGGCTATTTTAATGTCACATTCGTGTTTGGCAGAAGAGACGTTCACTTCCTTACAGGCTATCCTATCTTTTATGTAAACATCAAACTACTTGGCATGCCCTGACGTCAGTCATGGTAATTGGCCTTTCTTTTCATTCTCAAACTACATTAAAATTGCATGTTCATCAGCCCAATTTTCAAAATTTCTTGGGGGAGAAACCCCAGAACCCCTGCGTAAAAAGGACTACGACTTTTTAATTTAAGTTTTTAATACCTAGCAACGCCCATGATCACAGGACCAACATAACTAAATACTTTTGTAGATCTTTCATATTTTATTTAATGGCAGAGGAGTAGAATAAACTGTTTTTATCAAAATATCCCAAAGCACCTTGTGTAAAAACACTACTAACACTGCATGTCCTAAGATACATCTCCAGCAGATGGAGACATACTAGCTTGAGAAAGTCAAAGTTCTGCAATGTACCTCTTTGCTTCTAACACAGATCATTTCACTTCTTGGCTTATCTGCCTGGCTGAAGGGTTGTGCTAGGATCAGCTGGTTTAATGAATTGCCTGGAAGACATGGTATGTCGCAGGACTTTCTGATCCCGAGATGTGTGCCTCTGGTCTTCAGTTCCACTGTGTGTGTAAGCTTTGCTATATGTAACAAATTATAACATTCCTGAGGCAAACTGAGAGTTACTGAAAAAGGCCATGTCAGAAATTGTTCTCCTAAGTGGGTGTGGAGGTATTAGTCCATATTTTGACTTGGTCCGCTCAGTCATGCAGCATACACTCTAGACCTGAACTCTTGTCTGTGTCTCAGAGAGGACAGTTTTAGTTTCATATGCAGTAAAATTCATTTGTATTGTTCCATGAAAAAAAAGGAGAACTCACAATTTCCCTGAAAAGTACTTGAAACAGATAAAAACAGTTGATGTCACTCAATCACTGCGTTCACATGGTGGGATTGGTTTGGTTTGGGATTGGTTCACAACAGGTGGTCTGTCCCCCAAGTCCCTGTTCACATGCAGTTCGTCTAAGCGGATTCGGCCAGAGACCCGGCCCTTTCCGCTACGCTAGGTGGGGGCGCTGTAGTCAACTTCTATCTTTCTATTATTATCTTTTAATGCAAGGAACGTCTCTTCCACGCATAACTCTTGAACCACTCATCCGCTTGATCTCAAATTTGGACGGCGTCATCATAATGTTACCAGTGTGTGCAGTGCCAAGTTTCGTGTTGTTTGGGCAAAAAATGCCAAAGATATCGGTCAAACCGTGCCGACCCAGCCATGACGACCCAGGCTGATAAGATTTACAATGCTAGCTGCTACAATGTTGGACATAACGCGACTAACGACACATAACTAAAATAATGGACATAACACGAGTAAACATTTGCCCACAACAAAGCTGCTACGTAGGTAAGATGTATCTTATCGTATACGCAACAGCAGACTACAGCACTGCACACATGCCTACAGTGCATACAGACGACACGTAGAGGAGACTGAACTTTTCACCTCTCATTCCGGTTATTCCACATTGCAAAACAGTGGCTAAAGAAAATCTTACCAGTCAGTCAGTGCAAATGTATTTACATAGCCTTCTCCTTTCACCTGATATTATTACCCACTTAAACAATAAGGTGGTCTAAACAAAAACGTAATACTCTGGCACATCTTCTATGGGTTCTGCACTGTTCCTACTAAATAAAGACAATAAACAAACTTTCTGGCGGCATACAAACATGGTGTTCCAGGAGTTTGACGCATTCGCGTACGTGTTGTGCATTCTGCTGTGTTAGAAAGTCCGTATGAAGGAACAAACTGCGTTTTCTATTTCGTTGATACATACGCAATACCCGAAACCAATCCGATCCCCGTTCACATGGCAGTCGAAGTGGTTTGGAAACAGCCCAGGCCTGGCGTCGCAATTGGTTTAGGAAAACCAATTCCAAACCAAACCAATCTCCGTTCACATTAAGATGGTACGATCCCAAACCAGTTCCAAGTGGTTTCGACTTGTCCATGTGAACGCACTCAATGTCTATTCCATTTCAGTAGGCAGACTTTGCTGTTGAGTTTGGCTCAACAAAATATTCTGAATGATCAAATAAGTGACAGTGGTATGTGTGAGTCATGACAATCTTAATACTTCTGTTATGCAATCTTTAAAAGCAATTAATTTCTCATTTTAGCCATTAATTAAACGTCTGCATTGACAGCCAATTATCTCAGGACTGTTTTTACCCCACACTGCTATGTATGTTGGGTCCTTCTCCTATTGGGGGCCTCTAGACCTGTTAGTGACATGGCTTTCTGATGCTGAGCAGTCTTTTTACATAGGGCTATGACAACATGTGACTTGAGATTGTATGTCTAAGATTTGGCCCTGCAGTATTCATGTATCCTCTGAAATATTGTGTTCAATCACAAGTCTGATTTTGTTTAACATTATATAAACCTGCAGATGCCAGTTGCCCTGCTTGTCAGCAACCACTAGTTAATCCCTCCACCCCCTACACGCACACACACATTCTCTTTCTGTCTGTCTCTCTCTGTCTTTCAGAGAGAAATTTCATTAACTGATTGGAAGGCTAGAAAAGTACTGACTGCTCTGTCAGGAATAGACAGGCCAGGAGGACCTTGATAGAGTACTGGTAAAGTACAGCCCTTGAATCACAATAATATCAAAGCCATGGTTCATTATAGAACAGACTAGTTACTAGGCTCGTTTTGTGAATGTGAACGGGGCAGCATATCATACAGGCTACTGTAATTCAGCTCTTTCTGGTAGAGCTCGGAGGGCCTTGAAGAATAAAAGTCATGATGGATGGTTAACCTATTTTATTTCATCTACATTATGTAGTGGCTTGTTCCGTAGTCTGAAAGCAACCCCATATGAACACCATGACATGTAGCCTAATATGCATGTCCCGCCTTCGAGGACAAAAGACCTACCGGGCATCAAGAAGAAGTGACTATCTTATTATTTGTGTCTGATGGGTAGTGAACTTCCAGGGAAACGGTCAGAACATTCCCATTATTTATAAATTTCCAGAGATCATAGTCATTTTCCCCGGGAAATTGAGTAAGCTATATCCTGCTCTGAAAAACAGACGGAAAAGGCGGTAAGGGAAAGGAGAAAAATAAACGAGAAAGAGTGAAAGAAAGAAACCTTGCCGGGCCCTAAAAATATCCACATTTCCTGCCTAATACGTTGACGGGCTTTTCCAGATGTCCCAAGTACAGGTTATTATCATACAAGGCTGAAACTGCATGCAGTGAAAAAAAATACTTCTTTATTATCTGGCACAATGTTAGGCTACTAGTTTTTTTTTTTTTTTACTCCAGGGGAGATATCAATTTAAATGCACGTTTAGTTCCAGACTAGTCTTATTTCATGGGGAACTTAACATAGGCCACTAAGTTTGTCCAAAGCGACTAACAACCTTAACATACCATCACGATGAGTGTCAGTTTATCCCATATGCCAGCTAACTGTGGAAAATAATTTTAATACACAAGTCGGCAAAACTTCGGATGCACCCATTTCGTGTTAAAACTGCGTATGAACACATGCTGTAAACATAAAAATACAGCTTGTTTATTTGGTTCGACTTGTTGCTCAGCATAAACGGTTAACCTTGCACGGGGGTGGGGGTAAGAGATGGGATTTCTTCCCCCTGTGACATCATGCTGGACAAAGCGCCCGAATGAACTAGGAGTGGTTTATACTTACCTCTGGGGCGAAACACAGTTAGCAAATGTAACGCCTGCTAGGCTACTTTGAAATCGTGCTGCTTTAAAACTCTTTTGCACATATTTAAGAGGATAAAGGCTTAGGTGACGTGTTTGGCGTACAGTTAAAGACCGCCCAAGAATTAATATTGTGGCTTAAGGCTCCGCGTTTGTGTTGATAAAATCTACGGACCCGGGTTTTACGGATACAGTGAATTCTGTTATTTGGCATGGTAAGTCATTTTGTTGACATTCATAGAATTCGGTAGTTCTTTTAAAATGAGACTCTCTAGGCAAGTCTACGTGTTGAATGCCGTTTTGAGACAACCTCAAGTCTGGCAAAAGGCACTGATTGCTTTGTGTCAGCAGATGTGGGGAACAGCTGGAGTTGAAATTGAAATGCTTTGGACAAAAAGGCTGGCTACACTGAGCGAACAGCCTTTACCAAAACCGCTTCCTTACCAGTTATTACCGTGGCATGTATTGTTAGTTCCCTGTAGTGTCAGTTAGCCAGCATCCCATCCCATTTCATTTTATTTACGTAATTGGGTACGTCTTAGAGACTTTTTGAGCAAATGGAGCGTTTCAAAAGAGTCCCGACGAAACAAATGAATGAAACCTTGCCTCCCTCTCTCAGATACGCTACACCCAGTGACGCTCCACCCTATTTAAAAGTCTAGACTAAACGAGTCTACTTCCAGACCTTAGTAGATGGTGTTTCTGAAGTTTCATTTAGGATGTCTTTCTCAGGGCAACGACTTACTTGAGTTTTGCAATAATGGCTGGTCATGAAAGTGAGTTTAGGGAGGTTGCAGCGTGACTAAAAGAGAGTCACCCACAGATCATCGAATCAGGGTTAGGACAATGCTGTAAAGGTTCCTCGATTTGGAGCGTTACCTGTCACCTATGTTACATTGTTTCACCCATACTCTCAATGGGTTGGCTTGGGAATCCTTTGAGAGTTTTTACCTGGACAGCCTGGGTGGTGAAAAAGACATTCTAGGTCGTCTTCTAAAGTGTAGCATAAACCTTGTGTAATGGAACTATTATAGTGGATAAGCGATCTTAGGGCTGCACATGTCATCAGTAATTAGACTTTGCAACAATTTGGTAAATTACATAAAAGAAACAGAGTGCAGGGATGTCATTTCTCAAGTTTGTAAGCAACTCCTTGTAGCCTTTTTGAGTTTTTTTCTGTGCCACCTCTGAAATAAAACTGGGCTGGTAATAGTTTTTATGATTTAATGTGGCTGCACCATGTCTTGACAATGTTGTTGGTGCTTTAACTGAACTAAACTAAACTTAACTGAAGTATCTTAGGGTCTTTCACTTTAAGAGCAGAATGATGGTTGAGATGGTTCTCATTGCTCTCAGTGGGTCTGCCTAAGGTTACTGAGAGCAAAAAAAGTTTCTGTTGCAGATAGGGTAAGATGGAGATGGATTTGTCACAAGATGTTCAATGAATCCTCTTCTGTCTGGCAGGCTTTACCCAACTGTCTGATACAACAGCCTTTGATGAAGTGAACGGTAGGCAACCATGCTCACAAGAAGAAAATGAGCTCATAATTGGTTGAGGGAGGGGAAAAAATGTAGAACTCAGCCAACCCTTCAAAGTCACTGAAAGAAATCAAAGACACTATTGTGTTTTAGAATCTTCTTACAGGAGGCTATTTCCCCATGAATTTGATGAAGTGTGCTCTCAAGTTTGGGGCCTTCCCTTGACGTATCACACTGCAGCATTAAAGCCAGCAGCGCTCGTTAAAAAGGCAAGTGGAAAGCGCAACAAAATCTCTGCTTTGAATCTTATGCTTGTAAACCATCAGCGGTATCCCATTTCTGATGTCTGGTGCCCTTTTTTGTTTCCCAAAAACACCTCTCCTGCAATTTAGAAATCCACAGGCCCATTTGATAATAGCTGAGGCTGTATAAATTACCAAAAGAAAGTGCCAAGGTGTCAGGGCAAGTCTGGGTTTTATGCTTCCCTTGCTCGGAAGCCTCCTCCCAGATATTCTGCAATTTCTGGTGCAAGAAGATCCCACTTGGTGGTACCACAGCTGTGGTGTGATGGCTCAGACTTGACCTTGAGCCAGATATTAAAGTGAGTGCTTGGGTGGAGGCTGGGAGTGGTGGGGGTTGTTGTTATATGACTCCACAGGGAGGTGGCACTAGCTGTGAACTGTGGGCATGAACACTGTATGAGGCCATTGGAGCATTTCCTGTTTCCTTGCTGACATGACAGAATACTTTTTGGGCAGGCAGTCAGTGGCGTAAGTGAGTGGATTTGGAGGGGAAGCAGGGAAGTAAATGGATCTACATGCGGTAGCTAAGCTAAGCTTGAGTTGCTCAATTCTCATATGCCATGAGCACACGCGGTGCGAAGGAGGATGTTCACGTCATCCAAACAGAGATGAGTTGTGAAAAAGTGGGGAAGTAAAACTAATTAGGGGAATAATATGCCTATATTAGGAACAAGGCCAACACCCACAAACATACAAATATATACGCACATGCACACAAACACACACACACACACACACACACACACACACACACACACACACACACATGCAGAGAAATGGAGAAAGTCTCTGCATATGTCACTAATCTTGGCAAAAGCTGCTGGATCTAAATGTGTCTGAGCTGCTCCCTGCTCTATTCGACAGCTGGGTGTTTGGGGAGCGCAAGCAGACCAGAGGCCTATTTATACAGCCGAGCGTAAAGGCCTCTTGTGCTCCCCACATCCCGGCGTCTGAGGTTAACAGCACGCCCAGTAGAATGGAAATGGCTCCATCAAAGCAGGCAGGCTGAGGGGAGGTGTTTTTCTCTCCGGTGGGCAAGGATTGACTTGGCAGGCAGTGGAGGAATCACCACAGGCACTGGTTTAATCCTTTCTTTGCAGTGATGCCTTAAGTTCAAGGGCTCACACTTTGATGTGAATTGGACTTTTATGTATATCAGTATTGTGCTGTGATTTTCTCCCCCTCTCTTCCTCTCTCTCTTTCTTTCGCTCTTTCTTTCTCTCTCTCTCTCTCTCTCTCTCCCTGTGTGTGTGTGTGTGTGTGTGTGTGTGAGTGTGTGTGTGTGTGTACGTGTGTGAGCAATGTTTACTCATAATGCATTGATCTGTTTCATCTATTCCTGTCTTTTTGTTGGTCATGCCTATAATACACATCTGCGTTACATAGAGACAGATAAGTTCCATGACTTGACAAGCAAAGTGAACTGAACAATAGAGAATGAAATTAAAAGAGCAAGAGAGAGGGACAGAGGGTAAGGGAGGACTAGGAAGACTGGAGCAGCAGAAAGACAGTCCACCTGTTTCCAGGCCGGAAATGCTTTTTTCAGAACACATCCAGGTTTCATTGCTGTGTTTGTGTGTCTGACTGTGTCTCTGTTGTGTGTGTGTGTGTGTGTGTGTGTGTGTGTGTGTGTGTGTGTGTGTGTCTGACAGCTGTGTCATTGGCTAGATTCTGTCCCAACGCTGCTAGTTTGGAAAACACCCTCTCTGTCCTCCAGTAACCGTCATTCATTTCCCTCAGTCCCCTCTTCCAGCCTTGTCCCTGGGATGCCAACTTAACAGATGAGAGAGAGAGCGAGAGAGGCAGGAAATAAGACAATTGAGAATTGAGTGTACGGGGACAGTGGTTAAAAGGAAAGACCTCTGACTCCTCCAGTCTGTGTGGGAAAGAGATCTCTCTCATGTCATTGTGGACCAGAGTGATGATTTCCCCAACATCTGTTTGTGATCCATTTTGTGATAGCACTCTCCTCAGGAAAGCTTTGGATGTAGGTATGTCATTGTTTCAAGCATAGTTTATCTTTAGGCATATTTTATGCATGCAGGGGGTGTAGGCTAGTGTTATGACAATTCACAATTTTCCTAGACCAACAGAGATCTGACCCTTGAAAGACACCTGCACATGGTTGTCTGCCACATATAGTACATATGTTTTTGGTGCAGATAAAATGGTACATTGGTAAAGAGACATTAGGCTTGGGTGGTATTTCGAAAATATTGTACGGTGAGATATTTTCAAATACAGACTGTATGATTTTTAATATTGTAGCATCCTGCAGGCTACAGTGAGATATGCTGAAATTGTTTGCTAACATCATAATAGTAGAAAAATGCTCTGTTTGACACAAAAGAAGCAATTTCTTGCATTCCATAGTTATAATAAAGTTACAATAAGGAAACAACAAACCAATACATTAAACCCTACCCGGGTATGAAAAATTGGAAACCTTCCTAGACATACAGATATTCTACACTACAGAAGTACAGGTGAGACACTGTAAGCTCAGTGTCAGGAGTAAGTTGGATAAATATAACATAACATAAAGAAAAATAAAGCTTTTGTGGACAAACTCACCAACAGATGACAAGTCAATAGGCCGCCCCATAGCAAAGCTTATAGAAAGCCCTCACATTGCACTTTGGAGCTCAGCAATATCCATCTAATTAGCATTAAGTGCATGACGCCCAGGAAGTGAAGTTGGTCAGCCATTTATGGATCAGACTTCTTATCCCCGCAGGGCATAACGTCTACATGGCTTGGAGTCTGAGCCTTGCATTGTCTGCAAGCAGAAAAACAACAGCAAAAATAATAGTAATAGCTAAAAACAGCAGCAGCAACAACAACATAACAACAACAACAACATATCAGGAAGGGGGATTGCAACAGAGGTAATGATATAGTACTGCCTTGATACTTGGCCTCTGATACTATATCACTGAAATTTTATGTTGTACACTTCTGCAGTGTATTACATTTATCTACCATACATTATGTGTTGTAGTACACTAGGAGTCTCAGTGACCATTTTGCCATCTCTTCATTCTCCACTTCCCCTCCAATATCCACTATGATGCAAGAGAAGAATGAGGTCTTGTGCCACATTGTACACATAGAAAGCAATTTTTGTCAGAGTAGACATATGTACCCAAATGAAATTATAATCATATTATTAAATAAGAAATACTTCATGACAACGTGATACAGTATATTCTGTTGAAACATATTGCAATACTATACTGTATTGATTTTTTTCTCCCATCTTTAAAGTGTGTCCAGTAGTTGATCTAGATGTTCCAAATGCTTTACATTGAAGGGGGAAAACTTCAGCTCAATCCAAACTATCACCGATATGTAGAACCTGGTCAGTGTAATGTACACAGCAGCCATTTTGTATGGGCTATTCTAAGAATGTGGACCAGTAACAAACCTGGCAAAGTTAACTCAGATGGAGTGGCAGACCTCCAGAGGTGGAGATCCTGGCTTAAAGCAACACTGAGTAGTTTTTTCAACCTTAAAATAATGTTTCCAAAATCGTTTCAGGGGTTCATCAACTTGTAACAGGGTGGATGGCACTTCTGAATTTGGTTTGCAGCCCTCCATAGATCATAACCGCACTATGCAAGTTTGCTAAATGGGACGACAATCTGCAGTTGTAATGAGACATAAGAAAGACAATTCTGCTTCCAACCTGGAGGGTGACCAAAGAGGAAAAGTGCTTTAGTGTTGCTTTAAAGGGGTCCTTCCACTAAAAACAATTTTGAGTAGCTCTATTTACAGTGTGGTGGGTCACAACAAGCAGTATATGCACGCAGCATTCCAAGACATGAAATTCGACCCTCATGGTTTTACTGGTCATTGAAGGGTTGAGCTAACCAAAACGAGCGGACCAGAGCAGGCTAAATCTACGTCACTAGGTCGTAAGCCACGCCCAGAGCCATGTATGGCACGCCAACATCCCAGAGGAAGAACAGTGGACAGAAGATAGGTGAGCGAAAGACAGCGAATTTGCCCAATCAGAGGTGCCTTATTGACACGTCATGGATATTCACGAGGGACACCGGAAAAGCCAGTCGTTCAACCACTAGACCTGTTATAGCTTACAGAAAACAGCGTCAAGCAAGAGAACTAGGACATAATTTTTCACAGAAATGATGCACAATGCATTCAACCATAGTGGCGACACAGAAATATGAATAAAAATAACGATGAAAGGACCCCTTTAAGAAAGTAAAACCCCTTGCATTTCCTGAGCCTAATCATAATCAGCACACAAATCATTAGACAGATATATCAGATAATTGCTGAAATTGTGTGTGCTAAGGGCACAGGCTAAAGAAATGCATAGCAGGGTTTTTTACTTTCAGAAGCTGGGACCTCAACCTCAATAGACCTTGTAATGGCTTTGTTTTGCATTGAGAATGAAACCATACAGCCCTTTTCTTAGGAGGTTAACCAATACTCTGAATTAACCCTACCAGGTCTATTACTGATCCATGAACTAGGAACAGACTTGTGGAAAAGATTCTGGGTGATGCAGCTGAGATCAGGTTCAGAGATGCCTCACATACTTCTTTTCCACAAACACTGTGATGGGGCTCGTGCTAGCATTTGGGAACCAGCACCTGCAAAATATTTTGTCTGAAACATGCAAAACTAGTTCTAAATAAGGCACCAGCCCAGCACTGGCACAGTTGTGGTTGAAAGTAGATAATAGTAAGCCATCTTTCTTAGGCCTTGAGCCAGCTCTGGTTCTGAAGAGAGTGGTGGTGACAGCCAGTAGCAGCAGGAGAGGAAGTGAGCAGGGAGCTTATTTCTTCCGTTATTGACCTCAAGGAGAAAATCAATATGGGCCCAAGAGAATGACTGTTTTATGAACGCAGAAACCAAAGCAGGATGTGCCATTTGGAGTGACTGTAAATAGAAACAAAAGAGGGAAAGAACAGCTACACAAATCTAGTCAATACATGAATGAAACTGGCATTTGAATTAAAGTAAGGTGGGGTGGAGTGATGATGAAGATCCCCCTTTTTGCTCCTCTGGGTGTGTGTGTTTAGTATACACATGTGTGATTGAAGCACATCACAAGCTCCACAGAGTAGCTCTGTAGTGCAAAAGGCCTTTGCTGCTCCTGAAGAGTATGTGGCTAAGATAACCTGATAGGCAGCATGTGTGTTGATCAATATATGTGCTTTAATGTAGTCAGAAAGTGTCTGTCTGTCTGTTTGTTTCTATATCAGGTCAAAGAGAGAGAGAGAGAGAGTTTTTCTAGAGGTGTCCTTGGGTTTGCTTTTAGAATGGCCTCTCTGCTTGCGACTCAGTTGGAAAGTCCCCCTCAACTTTGATATGCTCTTCGAACAGGAAGTGTTAGAATGAGGAGCATTTTATTTATATTAACATATCTCATTCTTCCTGTCATTTTCCATCTCCTTCAAACACTCTGTACCCCCCTCCTCTCTCTCTCTCACACACACACACACACACACACACACACACACACACACACACACACACACACGCACACACACACACTGTTACTCATCCACCACAGACACACTCCCTCAGTGACACACACACTCCTTTACTCATCCCGGGCTTAGTCACTAAACTCTTCTAGTTCAAGTTGCCCACATTGCGGCTGATGTTGCTTGACTAAGCACTGCTGTTTTCAGCACAGATCTTGAATGCCCCCCCACATACATTCACATACACTCCCTTCTTCCTGTTGGCACACATACACACAGACAGCATCACTGTGTCAATGTGTGTACTGTAAAAGCCTTTAGTAAACTAATCATGACATGGATAGTCTAATCATACCTCTACCTCTCTGTCTGTGTGTGTGCATGGGTGTGTCTATTGGTGCCCATATCCATGTGTGTGTGTGTGTGTGTATGTGTATGTGTGTGTGTCTGTTTTCCCCCTACAGTGCTGAGGTTCTAAGGCATCGAGAGTCCTGTTGTCATCATGCTGCTGTCCCTGTTGCTGTCCTCACTGCTGGCTGTGCACACCATAGGTAGGTTCCCTCTAGGTTCCTCTCTCTCTCTCTCTCTCTCTCTCTCTCTCTCTCTCTCTCTCTCTCTCTCTTTCGGTATATACCATGGGTAGGTCCCCTGTTATCACTGTAAATTCTCTTTCTTTCTCTCTTTCTCTCTCCCTCACTCACTCTCTCTATTTCTCTCTTTACCTTTATCATTCTAATCCAGTTCTGTCTGTCTATCTCTCTCCCTTCCTTTCCCTCTCTATCTGTGTATTTATTTGTGTTTTGTCTCTATCTCGATCTCTGTTTATGTCTGTCTCTATTTGGTGCAAAAGAACCTGAGTGTCTGGGAAGAAAACTTCAGACTTTTTTCTTTTTTTCTTCCTTGAGGCTGGACTAGGGCAATGGCCCAAATGACCTAAGTTCAGTATCAGATTTGGACAGTGCCAAAGCAGGGAGCTGAACTAGGGACTTTTAGAGTGAAACACAACCACAACAATAGGGAAAACTAAAAAAAAAACCAGATAGGTAGCTATGCCAATGACTTGGTTTGTAGGTGCAAAAAACAACTACTACCTACGAAAAATTTTGGATTAAAACTTTGTAAAAAGAGTCAAGGACACTGTCTTCAATAATTTCATGCCAAAATTGTTCGAGTTTATTCGTACTTGTGCAAGTGTTGCTAAGCAGTAATGAAAGTAGTAATGGAAGGTATCTAGTCTGGAAGTTTTGTGTGTGCAAATGTACCCAAAACTATAGTCCCTGGGGCTATTCAGTTGTGCCTGAGACGCAGTCTTAAGTGGAAAGAGGTCCTTTATGTCTTTTTATCTCTCCATCGTCTCAGACTCTCTGCCCCTCTCTCACTTTCGTTCCCTGCTCTTCTCTACTCTTTTTAATCTGTCTGTCTTGGTGATGCCTGTATCACATTCCATGTCTCTCTCTCTCTCTTTCTCTCTCTCTCTCTCTTCTCTCTCTCTCTTTCTCTTTCATCAGGTTGTTTGTCATTTTATCATCTATGAGTCTGACACTGTTGAGACTTCCAGTCATGCCTACTCCTACATCATTTTATAAACATTCTTCTCTCTCCTACTGTCATTTAATTGAATCATTATTCTTGACAAATGTTGCCTTTAAAAACAACTCTCTGTTTCTGTTTTTCTCTTTCTTTTGCTTCTTGGTACCTGTCTCTTTGTTCCATCCTTTTTCTTTCTCTGTGGCTGTCATCACAGTTCCATCCCTTATTTTTTCGCCTCTTGCTTTTTTCTACTTTTCTATCTTGTCTTCCTGCCTTTCTTTGAGTCTTACTGGCAGAACACGATAGAGGCCTCTGCTGCCAAATATCTCATATATCTAAACACTCCATCAACTGGTTTCTATTTTTGTTGTATTTGCTAAGGGTTTTAATAGCGTTGTAATAGTGCTAAGTGTTTGTAGCCTTAATGCCAAGTCCTCAATGCCATTATGGCATTGTTTAGGTGTAATGAAGCTAACTTGTTCTGTAGCTCAGATCATTGTAGTTTATCAGAAAGAGTGAATACATACCACAGATACTTTTAGATGAGGCGCTGTCATGGATAAATTATGAAGTTAAAAGGAAGAAACAGCACAGTCTGTGTCGATACTACAAGGAATTTAATAGACAATGTTAAAGGCCTGTTCACACCAAGAACTATAACTGCAACAATAACTATAACTCTATCTTTTAAAAAATTGTTCTCACTTTAGTGAATGGTGCCACTAAACAACATTGTTGGGATCACTTTTTGTGTGATTTTATGAACTATAAAAACACTCAGTCAATCAGGATTCATAGGAATTTATATTTATAGAATCTATTAGTTGTTTAAATCACGATGAGAATGTTGCTGTTAAAATGTCGTTCTTCATATCTCATGCTCATATCTTTATAGTTATAGTTGCCATTATCACAGCACAGCACATTGTCCTCTAAATTTGGGCCAGTTTCCTCTTTTTTGCTTATAACACTGAGTAAAATAGGGGGTCATCAGTCCTGCTTCAAGCACATGATAGCACCTGTGTGTCTGACTGAAGAACCGTTAAAGCAACACTAAGTAATTTTCAACCTTAAAATAATGATTCCTAAGTTGTTTTAGTGGTTCAACTCATAACAGGGTGAACAACACTTCTGATTTCGCTTTGTGGCCCTCCATGGCCTATAACTGCACTATGCAAGATAATTCCACTTCCAACCTGTAGGGCAACCGAAGAGGAGAAGTGCTTTACTGTTGTTTTAAGCACAAGCAATGGTTCATGATAGCAAACTGTGCCCTCAGTGTGGAGTCTCCAGTGCCAGTTGATCTCACACTGGTGGTGTAGGGTTTGGGCTAAACTATTATTGTAATTATGGTGGGAGTGGCATTTGGAATAGCTGTTGTATCTGTTGTGTGTGAGTGTCTGGGTTAACATCATGAGGAGGGCTCCTTAACTTCTGTGAGGCCCAGTTGAGGCCCAGTCAAAAACTTCCCTCATTCCTGGCCTATGACTCACAGGGTGCTGTGGTCAATGCTTGGTTTTGCTTCCCTTTGCAGTTTTGTGTGTGTGTGTGTGTGTGTGTGTGTGTGTGTGTGTGTGTGTGTGTTTGTATGTGTGTGTGTGTGTGTGAGCGTGTGTGTGTGAGAGAGACAGAGACAGAGAGAGAGAGAGAGAGAGAGAGAGAGAGAGAGAGACAGTGTGTCTGTCTATTTGACTGTATGTGTGTATATATCGTTGAGTCTTTGGTTGTCTGTGATTTTGGTTTTGTATGTGTTTGACTGTTTGTGTGTGTTTGCGTCTTTGTGTGTCTATCTCTTTGTCTTTGTATGTATTTAATTATGTGTAAGTCTGTGTGTGTGTGTGTGTGTGTGTGTGTGTGTGTGTGTGTGTGTGTGTGTGTGTGTGTGTGTGTGTGTGTGTGTGTGTGTGTGTGTGGTGGACCTCAGGTGTGTGAGAAGTCAGTCTTGATAGTCCTATCATAGATTAGGTTCAGATTTAGGGCCAGAGCTACCCAGTAACCCCTCTTCAATTTGACATCTGGAATCTATTTCTGAGTCTGTGCCTCTGGAACTACAGTGCTTCAGCATTCTGCCTCAAACGAGTATCATCCAGATCCAGTCAAACAGCTCTTATTCTCCAAGTGTTTAACAGCATGGGTGCACATTACTTTAAATCAGGTCATTAGAAAGCATTTCATTACATTACTATTACATTTAGGGCCAAAGTTTATTGAAGTCACTGTAGAATATTATGCAATATGCTCATGTCTTGTATCAAATTGTTGATAACAGAGCAGAGTTTTTCAGCGAAGGAGGACTTTGCTTGAAGGGCAGGGTAGGTGATTATGGAAAAGCCAGCAGCAGTAAGTTTGTTTTTTAATATTACCAGTTTTGAAAGGTCTTATGAAAGCCATATTTTCTCTCTTCAGAACTAATCTTGTGCATGAAGTAGAAAAGTATGTAGATCTAGTGGTTTCATTTAGAGCGAGGGCAGTCACATCACGGAGCTCCTCACAGCCAACATGATGTACATTTTTGTTGTTAAAATAAAGTCAGAGGTATTGATAGCTTTTGAGATGTACGTGTAACATAATATGCTTCTGAATTACCCCACCTGCCCACCTTGAAGAAGTGTCCAACAGTGGCTTTTTTGGATAGGCTGCTGTTTCTGAAATGTGGCAGTGTGGCCACATGGTGGTGCTATTGGCCAGCCTACGCAGAGGCTATGAAATGCTGGTGATGTGGAGGAGCCTGTGTAATCTGCCGACGGCATGGACGGGAACGCTTTCTGCAGTTTTTTTTTTTTGACTGATGTTAAGCTTAATGAATAATTGATCGCCTCAACCTCCTGCTTCCACCTCAGGGTTCCTGCTGCATTCAAAGACCTCCAAAAATGCTTGAGAGAGAGAAAGAGAGAGAGAGAAGGAGGAAGAGATAGAGCAGCACTTAGTCTTTACGTGGCACAAAGCAAGACTACACTAGATTTCAGCCCTTACCATGAAGGATTAGCAGAGGAACGCACCTGGATGCATGTGTATGCTTGTAGGTCAACTGCACGAGTAACCTGCACCATGGTTTGGTCCGGGCCTGACACCAGGAGAACAGAGCCACTGTTAAAATTGAGACTTGCTGTACATCTGAGCAAGCTTCCTCAACCATGTTGAGTGTTTTAATGTACTTTAAAACATGTAACACATTTTATAATATTCAGTTAAAATGTTGTGATTTGCCAGGTCACCAATCCCTTAGTACACTATAAAAAAAGGAAACAATGGTATTCTTATGCAGCCCAAACTCATTTTTTTTGTTTGGTCCATTTTTGAATTAGTGGTACTGGGACAAAAGTGTCTGCTAAGAGTTTTAAACAATAAAGAAATTTCCACATCTATTGCTGAATGCACACTAAATAAAAGTCTGCTTAATCAACACAGGTAAAACAGACTATGTTGTTTTGTGTGGTCAGGTTGCATTTGGCGGTCTGATGATCTATCAGGGCTGTAGTCAGAGCTTCAGGTCATCAGACTTGGCAGTCACTTGCCTTGGGATGTACTTGACTGTATGGTAATGGGATAAAACGTTGAGCAGGAACCTGTTTTAAACATGTGTTGAAACTGTGTTGAAGTAATATGTGGAAAACACATTTCAATATGTGGACTGCTGCCAAGTAGCAGATGTGGTGTGACGCATCAACAAGCAAACAAGCAACATACATTCAGAAGTGTGTGTTTGTGTGTGTGTACATTATAATCAGTACATTCTGGCAAACACCCAGTGCATCCATATGTATGTATGTGTATGTGTGTGTGTGTGTGTGTGTGTGTGTGTGTGAGAGAGAGAGAGAGAGAGAAAGAAGTGGGAGACTGTATGTGTGTGTGTGTGTGTGTGTGTGTGTGTGTGTGTGTGTGTGTGTAATTTGGCTTCCAGGGTGTCTATCAGACACAGTGATGTCCAGTGTCAGAGTTGTACTCAGACTCTTGACTCCACTGGACCCCTACTGCCCTAGTAGCTCCACACACACACACACACACACACACACACACACACACACACCTCAGCTGAATTATGGAGGAGCTCGAGACAGAGAGCTGTCAGGCCTGGTTCTTGGGACCTGGGACATGCTGTCACTTCACACAGCAGTGGATCTGTACCGTCATGGCACATACATTTTAGAACAGAATACATCATAAAGGAACAGAGTGGAATGGAATACAGAACACCACCAGACAGAACAGAGGACACATCCTGAATCAATCCCACGTGGAGGAACTTGGCCCTGAGTTCTCACTGTTGAATAGCAACACACCAAAAACAGAGTTAACTGAGAGGCATGTGGGGACGTGAATGCATAATATTTATATTAAAACTTAGATTTATTATTACTAAATATGTATTTTTATTATTTTTACTTATTACTAAAATTTGTGTTTATATGTGTATTGGTGTTAACTGGGTTGCTGCTGTGGAGAATATTATCTGTAATCCCCTTGCTGTCCCCCACAGGTATGAGACCTGCACTGCATGATTAAAGCTCCTCTCCACTGATGCCATTCACTCTCATTCCTTCACGCCTGTCTAGCCATATAACTGTGTAGGCCTAAAGCACACACATCCGCCTCAAGTAGTCTGGGGCTGGACCAAGAAGCAAAGTCAAAGAGCAGTGTGCTCCCACAACATTTTTAAATCATGATATTACAGCCATGCGCCCTTCATCAGACGTCACTGGTGTCGCAGACTTTGTTTCTGCTCTTTGACTAACCATATAAACCTCCTAACATCCTTCACTGTATGTCTGTCCACATATGTCCCCGCATTAGTCCCTTACTGTCTGTCTTTTACCACACGCGCACACATTAACACCCAGAAGTTAACATGCATTACAGTGAAAACACAGACATGCATGCACGCAAATGCGCACATGTATGTATGCACACACATATACACACACTCACACACACACGCACCTGCTCTTTATATTGTTACATACTTGCAGTTACTCTGATGTTGTAGCTGTCGCTTGTTTAATGTTTTAAGTAGGGCAACAAAAGATCTGTTTCTGTCATTGGACACTATTACTTCCTGTGCCGTTCTGTTGGCCTGTGATGGGAGCCGTGTAGACCTTAAGCACGCACATCCACCTCAAATTTTCTGGGTGCTGTACCAAAAAGCTAAGTTAAAAAAAATAGACAAAACAAAGTCTGTGACTCCAGTGTGCTCCCACAAAAAGTTTTTAATCATACATTATGTTTCGGCTGTACGCCCTTCATCAGACGTAACATTTCTTCAAACTAACACCCATATATACACACATCAGTGGATCATATGACCCCTGATTAGTGGTGTTAACAAGCACCGGTTTATCTCCAATCACAGTGATTTAGCACACAAAGTACAATACACAACAGGGTAGTTTCCATGGTAAAACTGGTGGTAACACATTCTATGAAGCTTGTACTCGGAAGACTCTATAAAATATTTTCAAAGGGTTATAGTGCCTTAATTATTCTTAATAATAGTTCAAATTAGTATTCATAACTATTTATACATACTCATGATTGCACTTGTAGGCAAGGGAAGCTTTATAACCAAGAATGCCCTGTGTCACCTGAAGTTGGAAAAGGGCTTAAAAGAAAAAGGGAGTACAGTCATAAGTATGTATAATAGTCATGAATGCTTCACATACTTTATAAATGCATTGTAAGCCTTTATGAATGTGTTTATAGTGTCTTATGAAAACAAGCTTCATAGAAAGTGATAATTATTGCATTTCCTCAGTACAGTATTTTGTCCCATATGCTGCAACTACCCACACAATATCTATCCCACCCAAGCAACATGTACGAATCTATTGTTGATGTAAGCCGCAATAGGACTGTATAGTGCTGCATGGCTGTTCTATTTGGGTACTGCAGTGGCCACATGGCTGCTGACATTAATATGGTTTGTTAGGCATATGGATGTGTGCTACTGGGGGTGGTTGTGATTAGCTGTCTGTGAGGTGTGAGGCTAAAAACAGCTGCTGCACGTTCGTACAGAACAGAACCAGACATCTGCACAGTGTCTGTGCGGGCAGAGCTGTGAATCGTGTGTCTAGACACACACACACACACACACACACACACACACACACACACACACACACACACACACACACACACACACACACACACACACACACACACACACACACATACACACAGCACTAATGCTCAAATACAACACAGACATCCACATTTAAAAAGGCACAAACAGATAGACAAAAACACACACACACACATACACACACACACACACACACACACACACACACACACACACACATTAACACTCTTCATCATCACTGCATGAGTATATTGTTATGAGCACTAGTGTGTTATTTTAATCAGTCTCAGCCAGCCAGCGCAGTATTGTGAACTGACCTGAATTCTCTGCTGCTGTTCCTCATCAGAGGTGTGAGCACTTAGTTTCCAGATGAACTAACACGCTTCACAAGCTGATGCCTCTTCTGGGGCTACTAACCCCGGCCATGATGACTAGCAAAGGGTGTGTGTGTATGTGTGTGTGTGGGAATGTGTGTGTGTGTGTGTGTGTGTGTGTGTGTGTGTGTGTGTGTGTGTCATGATGGTGCGCAAATGTGTGCACGGGTGTATGGTCGTGTGTGTGTATGTGTGTGTGTGTGTGTGTGTGTGTGTGTGTGTGCGCGCACATGTTTGTAAGTGTATGAGTGTGTAAGTGTATGTGTGTTGTGCTGTGCCATACGTGACCATGTCATCCCATGTGGCTCCTTCCATCGTCCACTAATGAGGAATGTCCTCTCAGTGTCCTAGCCATTCTGTCCCCTCCCCCTTCACAGAGATTGATTCAAGATGGAGAGAGAGAGAGACAGAAACAGAGAGAAAGAAAGAGAGACAGAGAGAGAGAGAGAGAGAGAGAGAGAGAGATAGAGCTTGTTGAGGGAAAAGGGGTGGGAGAGGGAGTGTATCTCTTAGTGCTGAGATTCAATTTGCCCTTATTACCCCATATCACTGATGCTTGTGTTAATTTGATTGAGACTGGCCAAGTATACTTTACACAAACAACCAGGGTGGGCCAACAGGAGATTGCCTGGAGCCCTCAGTCGGGCCTAATGGCACCATATCGCCTCTGCATTCTCTTCATCCCTCCTTTTCACTCCTCCGCTTGGTATTCTCTTTATCTTTCCAATCCATTCCACTTGTCAGCAATCTATACATCCCTCCATTCCGCTCCTTTCCTTAGCATTCTATTCATTCCTCCTTTACTCTACTCCACTTGCCGTTCTCTTCATCTATTTGTCTCTCCATTCCACTACTGTTCCAGCACTCTCTTCATCTCTCCATTTCTTTCCAGAATTTTTTTAGTCTCTTCATTCCTTTTCTCTTGTCTTCTCAGCATTTGCTTTATCTATCCATTTAGCTCATCTCCTCTCTCCAGTACTGTCTTCTCTCCAGTTTAGTTATCTTCTGTCTTCTGCATTCTCTCCATCTCTTCTCTCTTTCCTTCTCCTCTCCTTTCTTCTCCTCTCCTGTCCTTTTCCCCTTTTCCTTTGTTTAATGCTGTTCTACATTTTATACGCTCTGCTTTCATTCCCTCTCACTCATTTCATTTTTGGGGGGCTTATTGAAATAGTCATGAGGAGTGTGTGTGTGTGTGTGTGTGTGTGTGTGTGTGTGTGTGTGTGTGTGTGTGTGTGTGCGTGCGTGCGTGCGTGCACGCGTGTTTGGGGGTAATGCCCTGGCTGGCTGCAAGTTTAGTGGTGAAGTGAAGGCAGCAGTGCAGTGGAGCAGTGCAGCTGGATAGCACACATGCAGCAGGAGGAGGACAAGGAGGGCTGTGCTTTTGTGTGTGTGTCTGTGTGTGTATGTGTGTGTGTGTATATGGGTGGGTGTCTATGAGTGTGTTTGGGTGTCCGTGCATATGTGTGTGTGTGTGTGTGTGTGTGTGTGTAGGTGTTCAGGTGTCTATGCATGAGTTTTTGTGAGAGAGAGAAAAGAGAGAGAAGATAGGTGCATGCATGCATTTTTGTGTGCGCACATGCATGCATGCATGTTCATGTAAGCTCCTCTTCTGCTCACTGACCTGTGTGTGTGTTTGTGTGTGTGTGTGTGTGTGTGTGTGTGTGTGTGTGTGTGTGTGTTGGCCTGATGAGGCCTAATGATCTATGCCTAGAAAGCTGTCAGCCATACCGACTCTCTCCGCTTCTCTCTCTGTAGTCTATCTCATCTCCTTTCTTGTCTATTTTTCTTCCATCTTGCATCCATTCCTACCTTTTCTTTTTTTCCCTCTATCCTCTTTTCTTACTTCCTCCCTCCTCTGTTGTACATCCCTCTCTCCACCACTTTTATCCTTTCATCCCAACCTTTTTTTCATCCATCCCCATCTCTCTTTCTCCTGCCTCCTCATCCCTCTCTCAGGTTAAAGAGGGAGGGATTTCACTTGGTGGGAGTGTGTAAGCCTCATTCGTTCTGGCTTTTCTGAGTGTCATAATGATGTAACTTTGAGTGAGTATATGAAAGCAGCCTAATAAAAAAGAGTGTTAAAGCTCTATCTGTCTGCCCCCCACCCGTCTCCCTCTCTCTGTCTCCCCCTCTCTTTCTCTCTGCTTGTTTTTTCTCCTCTCACCATCTCTATATCTGCTGCTCTGTCAGATACAATAAACTAATTTGTGGAGATGTTTTGACTTAAAACTTTAACTGTCTGGACTTTTAAACTGTCTGGGTTTTTTTCTAACTTTGTGGTGTTTTGGGAAAAACGTGTTCCTGTTGTTAGAATTTTTTCTCCTTCTTCCTCTCATCTTTCTCTCATTTATCTCTCATATGTTATCCCTTAGTTCATCTGAGAGCAAGTGTGTAGTAGCTTTTTTGGCTCGATTGCTTATGTACACCACTGACAATGCTGAGACTGAGTTTTACTTTTGGACAAACAGGCAACATTTTAAAAAAAATTGCTTCCAGCACTGTATGTTATCGATAGCCCCGTTTATATGGACACCTTTTTTGAATCCGATTGAATTTAATCAGATTATTAGAATTCTACCGAACTGTTTATATGAGCCTCAAATAAAGAGATTCGCGTTTGAAGAAAGGTGTAAACCACCTATTTTAATCGGTTTGAAAATTTAAACGGTTTAATTTGAATCCGATTATTTGACTGTATATATGGGACGTTTTTAATCGGTTTCTGTAAATAAAGAGATTAAAAGTGAAATGTTGTGTCCATGTAAACGGGGCTAATGTATGTTGTGGGGTAGGGCAGTGTGATGGGGCAGTCATGGGCTAGCGGGTAAGGAGTTGGACTTTCAGCCAAAGGGTCACGTGTGATGGGTGAAATGCAGAGGTTACATTTTATTGTGTGCACTGTGTGCTGTGTAATCACAATGACAAATGGGAATCACTTTAAAAAGGTTTAAAACTAAATATAAGGCTATACTGATGTATAACAGACCACACCTAAGGCCCATCTCCTCCAAGAGTGAAGTCTCTATCCATGGTCCCTTCTGATGGAGTTAAGATAAAATCTTTTACTACAGCAGGTCCTGTGCCACTTCTAAAGCAGACTATATCCAGGAAAGACAAAAAAGTATGTTTAAAAGTTTGTAAGAGGTGCATAAAATGACTTCAACGCACAGAGAGAGTTTGTGTGCTGTTTTTTTCTGAATCTAGTCTGCTTGAGAAGTGGCCCAGGACCTGCTGTTTATTTTACCGTCGTGCTCCATGACGCACCCAGGCTTGAGTACAAAAGAACCCCTTTTCCAGCTAAAATCTTTTACATTTTCTTCAACTGCCTAGTGCATCCCTTTAGATACATTCTAATGCTCCTACATAGCTCTGGTAGCCTGGGCCCAGCCATACTGTTTGTGACAGTGCATAGAATTCCGTGTTCAAGTCAGTCTGGCCAACCTGCCTATTTTCAGCTGTTCTTTTGCCCGAGAAATCGGGCACTAATGAAAAACTTAATTCTCTGGTCTGATTGGTTGTAGCTCTGTGCATTAGTATGCATTTGACATACTCCCATTCATCCCACCTCTGAGAAATTCCTGTCTATGGGATCTTTGTCAGACCAAGCTCTATCTACAAGCTTGGTGCAGCAGCCAGGCTATAGCTCTGGCCCCTCACACGAGACAAAAATAACATGGCTTCAACTGGCACACAAATCTTTCCATCCAGTTGATAACATTGCATCATTGCTGAAGGGAGGAGTGTGTTTGATCAGCTATTGATCAAACAACATTTTGTCACTATAAAGGACTGCACCTTTGTAAGTAAAAATGCAGTAAGGTAACATGAACACGCATTCCCAAATTATAAAACTTTAACCTCTAACCTCTGTGACCTGATGATACACAGAGCAGATTTCTAAAAAAGCTAGAGAACAATGAATGGTGCCTCCTAAAGGTTAGATTAGATTAGATTAGATTAGATTAGATTAGATTAGATTAAACTTTATTGTCATTGCACATGTATAAATACAGCGTAACAAAATGTGGTTTACCAGCTAATCAGAAGTGCAAGGAGTAGCAAGTGTCAGATAAACAATATATACAGTCTAGTACAATATACAGTATAACACAGTATACTCTGTATAGATCTGGTGAAATGATGTTGCCTTACATCAGAGAGAAAGTGCCCAAACAGTTTCTGATGGTACGGTTGTATTGGTTGTGCTAACATAGCTAACAAAGTTGGCCCATGGATCATCACCTTTAGGTCTGGCTGTCTCTCCTCTGTTTCTTTTTGTCATGAAAAAGGAATTGCATCCTGCCACAGACAGAGAGACAGAAAGACAAGTCCTGGACCTCAAATCTGGAGCATAATTCAAAATGGCTGGCCTGGAGGGGCCTCATCTCTTAATTATTAGTGGCTGCCTATGGTGTCGTGGCCCCCATCTTGTGTGAGGGATTAGTGGTGCACTGCTCTTGCCTCTCCTGTGATGGAGAAGGTGCCTGTGGTCAAGCCGTCTCATGCCTTATTGCTAATTGCAGCTGTGATTTGGTAGGATCACCTCCTGCCTCCTCTCCAGTGTCTGGAATTAAGCTCCGGAGACAGGCCTCCACCTCTCCACCTCTCCACCTTCCCTCTCTTCCTTCTATTCATCATCTTCCTCCTCATCATTCTTCTCCTTCTCCACTCCTCTTTTCATTCTCTCTTGGCATGTCTGCGTTCATTTCTCTTCTTCTTTTCTTTTTCTTCTTCTTTTCTCTTTTTGTTTCTTTGTTTGTTTCTCTCTCTCCATTCATTTTACTCAGACTTTGATCTACATCCCACTCTCTATCTCCCTGCCTCTCTCTCCCATCCCTCCTCCCTTCTCCCACACCTCTCTCTCTCTCCAGCCTTCTTGCTCCCCCTCCACCCCTCTCTCTCTCCCCACACTTCTCTTTCCCCCCACCAACCTCTCTCTCAGCTGGGTTCTTATCTGTGTGTCTGCTCCTCGGCGCTGCGTGTCCTCTCCAGCCATAGCCCATTAGAGCCTTATTGACGGGATATGAGAGCAACTCAGCCTGATAAAGCCCCTGTCAGCACGCACAGCAAGATAGAAAGGAGAGCACAGAGAGAGAGAGAGAGAGAGAGAGAGAGAGAGAGAGGGGAGAGTAAAAAGAGAGGAGTAATAACAACAGGGATTAAAAAAAGCAAATGATGAAAGAAGGGCCAGTAGTAAGGAGGGGAGATGTGTAGGCCAGGGGAGAAAGGAGGGGAGGTGGGTGATAGATAGATAGATAGATAGATAGATAGATAGATACAGACAGACAGACAGACAGACAGAAAATGCAAAGATTTTTATGGCTACCTTCAAAGGTAGCAACTACCTTCAGGTTAGGTATCGTTCAGAGGAAGACAGTTAAAGATTGAGAGGAAGAGAGAAAAGGATGAGGAGGAGATGGAGGAGGGGAGGGGCTTGCGTGGTTACCTGGGTAACTATGACTGTTCGTAGAAGTTCCCAGGTCATGGTTAATTGTGCTCTCTCCTCCTGTTAATACAGAGCCATGCGCCCCATGCTAGCTCCTCCATGAGTTCCGGAACACGCAGCGCCCCAGTCCTCAGCTCCTACACAAGTTCAAAAGCATGCAGCAATCACAAATCTATCTGTCTGTCTGTCTGTCTGTCTGTCTGTCTGTCTGTCTGTCTGTCTGTCTGTCTGTCCGTCCGTCCGTCCGTCCATCACTCCCAAATGTGGCTAATTACTGTGGGAATGTGGAGCTTGTGTGGTGTAAAGCATAGTCTCTCACCATTTGAAGTTCTCCGTTGGGTCAGAAACAATGTTGTTGCCTGGAACTTGTCTACATGCCAGCTTAAGCACCAGGGAGAGAAGTCAACTGCACAATGATTCACTTTAGACATGTTTTCTGATGATTTTAGCAATGTGTGTTGCTATTTAAGGGGTTAGACCAGTGGTCCCCAACCTTTTTATCACCGCGGACCGGTGAACGCGCTTGACAATTTTACTGCGGCCCGGGGGGGTCGTTCTCAGAGCGCGCTGACTCGTGACTGGTCACTATTTTAACGTTTACTTTAAATATACCTTCAAAATAAGATACAGACGCGCCAGATACATTTCTAAATAAAATTTTATTTTCATTCCTTCAACATTCAACAATATTTCAACATTCCGACGTTCAAACATAACGTCAAATCAATGGGACCCCTGCGCTTGTTTCTCTGCAATGAGACGGCCGCATCTGGGAGTGATAGAAGACATTGACACCCGAAGTGTGTTGCTTATGCCTAGTCTACTCCGTTGTTTTGTTTTTGTTGCTGTCACTGCAGAAAACCCCGCTTCACAAAGATAGGATGTCGGAAATGGCAACAGGGTTTTCACTGCTGTGGCGGCGATCTCAGGGTATTCTGCCATGACTTTAATCCAGAACACCGGCAGAGTTGATGTCTCAAACAGTCTTTTAAGGCCGCCGTCATTTGCGATCTCCAACAGTTGGTCTTCTACTTGCACAGACATGCAGAGTTCAGCTGGCTTGTTGACGAATGGGTCACGGATCTATTCCTTGCCAGTTCGTGGGTCTTTTGCGGTTGGGAAGTAGCGCTCGAACTCCTTCAACAGCAAAGACAGGTGGTCGTGCACCAGTTGGGTGAATGAAGGCTCAGGCTCAGTTTCACCCAAAATCTTAAAAAATATTTGAAACATGTCAAATATGCCTCTGTTTACGCGCCGTCCCCACAAATCCAATTTTGCTTTAAATGCAGCTACTTTATCTGCCAACTTGAAGACAGTTGTCATTTTTCCTTGAAGTGACAATTGAGTTCGTTGAGCAGGTTGAATATGTCGCACAGGTACGCCAGTTTTGCGACCCAATCCTCGTCACTGAAATGCGCTGCCAGCGGTGACTTCTTTTCTGAGAGAAATCTTTGCAGCGGCTCTTGTAATTCAAACACTCTGGCCAGCGATTTTCCTCGGGATAACCATCTTATTTCGGTGTATAGGAGAAGACGTCTGTGCGTGATGGGCCATCATCGTCAATTTGGAATAGTTTTCCACCAACTGATATGGTAATGGTAGAGCTTTTGTTTAGCGGGTTCAGTCGTAGCGTCTGCTTTTTTGTCACGTTCCATATTGATTATTTCTTGCGCGGCCCGGTAGCAATTGCTCGGTGGTTGGGGACCACTGGGTTAGACACAGCGACACATGCTGTTTTATTAAATAAACATAATGATAGCCTGCAAGAATTTCTAGTGATATGAAAAATCAGCCTGTAATTTAATGACAAATGATATAAACAATTGCATTACACCTAGCCTACACTGCAGCTTAATTATAACATAACTTATCCCCTATAGTGTTTGCAAAAAGTTTATAGTTGTTGTTGTGATGTGTGAATGACACCAGTAATTGAGAATCTGGAAATTCTGCTAGTTAGCAGACCAGTCACAAGCTTGCATAATTGCAATTGTATAATCTATTTCTCTCTCTCTCTCTCTCTCTCTCTCTTTCTTTCTCTCTCTTCCTTTCTGTTTCACTCTGTGTTATTGCAGTGGGCTCTCCTGAACTTCCCATTAAAGGGGTCCTTTCATCGTTATTTTTATTCATATTTCTGTGTCGCGACTATGGTTGAATGCATTGTGCGTCATTTCTGTGAAAAATGATGTCCTAGTTCTCTGGATTGACGCTGTTTTCTGTAAGCTATAACAGGTCTAGTGATTGAACGACTGGCTTTTCCGTTGTCCCTCGTGAATATCCATGACGTGTCAATAAGGCACCTCTGATTGGGCTAATTCGCTGTCTTTCACTCACCTAGCTTCTGTCCACTGTTCTTCCTTTGGGATGTGGGCTTGCCATACATGACTCTGGGTGGGGCTTACGACCTAGTGACGTAGATAGGTTTAGCATGCTCTGATCCGCTCGTTTTGGTTAGCTCGACCCTTCAATGACCAGTAAAACCATGAGGGTCGAATTTCATGTCTTGGAATGCTGCATGCATATACTGCTTGTTGTGACCCACCACATTGTAAATAGAGCTACTCAAAGTGGTTTTTAGCGGAAGGACCCCTTTAAAGGTGTTTGTGAGTGAGTGCACTACTGAGGCGGCCAGGGCTTTTGCTTTTGCCAAAAGGCAGAGAGACAACACACACACACACACTGTAATACAGTGTGCCGAGCGGATGGGTTAGCCAGTCCAAAATGATGTGGAAAACAAGGAAATATAATTTTGCAAAAATACGTTTCTTTTTATTCTTTAAGCCGGCAAGTTCACAAACAGGACAAACAAAACACTGAAGCAAAACATAAAGAAAATTCTATGACAAAGCCCACGCAAGCTAGGCTACCCTTCTGTCATAGTACTCACACAAAGCTCCATACATGCGTCTGCTCACTGCCGTGGCCGTCTCCCAGATGAAGCACGCAGCGCATATTTAAAAAACTTTGTCACAGTCCTGAATCCATTGAAATCAATCAACACATCTAGACAAATTTTAACAGTTCTAAGCATTTTCCTTCCATGTCTTACACCACAGAAAGAATATGCAGACAATAAATATTTAATTAAACACTTATGTAAGATTTTAAACCATTTGTCTCAACTCTACTGAGCCGTTTCCCCGCGCACCGCGGAAGAAGCATTCAAAAGCGCTTCCAGACCAGTACTCTGGTTTGGTCCTGCCCCCGGAAGACAGCAACAGGTAACTGCTGGCTACAAACATTTGATAACATACAGGTGTTACGTTACATAAACTCATGCACAAGAAGATTGATGTTTAACGTGCGCACTATGAATCTTAACAATGCAATTGTTTACGGAGAACATTATTAAATGCTTGCACTGTTTTAACCCATTAAGACCTAAAACGCCTGGAAAAAAGGCCTGAAAATCCTAAGGGTGATTTTAAAACAACCTCCCAGATCCTGAGGTTTTTCAACAATAATGTCAACGCCTATTAAATAAGTGATTTCTCAGCCTCTGAAGCACATAGAGACAAAATTCCAAAAGTATTTGAGAGCTTACACTTGTGGGTTTCATAACAAGTGTGATTTTTCTACATATTCAGAAGAAAATATAAAATAATCCAGAAACATAGCATACAATCGGTCCCGTGCCATGGCGTCAGAGAAGTGAGTCTTGAAGAGATGTTTAGTGCGTCTCCAATAATCTCTCCGTGCAGGCAGAACAAGTAGCCCCATGCTAATGCATAGCCCAACGAAAGTTTTCATTTCAGGGACAGTTACATTCGACCACGTACGTGTCTTTGATAACTCTGAACACACTCCAACGAGGGCATTGTTATCATCATCTATATCGCTTCCGTCACTAACTTCTGAACTCCCTGCACTGAAATTGAGGTCATCCATATTTCAAAACAATGACACGAGTCCGCATGTCAATTTCACGTGCATTTTCGGGTAGATTTTATTAGGAAACCGATGATGATTGGCCGCAGAGGAAAAAAATGCCTTATCCGCTTTCCCGGTCTTAAAGGTAGAAATGCGCAACAGCTCTCCGGGTCTTAGTGGTAGAACAGCGGTAATGCGCTCCCGGTCTAAATGGGTTAAACCAGTGTTGCGTCTTTGTTCTGACTCCACGTGTGCCAAACTTTTCTCTAGAAATTACCACCAAGGTGTTTAAACAAATGTACACCCTTAAAACCCCTTACAAAACCCACAGCAAACATATACAACACAAATTGTATTTTATAATGTCCTTTGCACTGTGAATTAGTTCATTGCATGTATTAAACATGCACAATTAAATATGAGCACGAACCGCTGTTTGAGTGACAGGTGCTTTGTGCTCTGTCACACACATACCTGCAAACTTGTCACCTTTCGGCGAAATTCGCCGTTTTGATTTCAAAATGGGTCACTTGTGTGAATCGTGTAGATCCGAGGAGTTTTTTTTTTTTTGGGGGGGGGGGGGGGGGGGGAGCGGCGAGCTACGTTGCCTACGTTGCCGAACATTTGCTTTCTGGATTGACGTTCCAAACCACCAGTGACCGGTTAACAAACATTGTAACTATACATTGCCTTATCCCATCTCTCGTAGTGCTTTAAAAACAGTGACGGTGCGCATGTTTGCCGTCGGAGTTCTGGTTGCCTAGTGATTCACATCCACTGTGGTTGCCAGTCCTCGCTTCTCAAAATTCCATAGCAGTTAGCTATAGGGCTGTAACGATATTGCATCGAATCGAGACACCGCGGTGCGCAGGCCCACGATGTTGTATCGCGAAAGACAAGACAGAACCACGAAATGCCCTTCAAGGTTCTTTTTTTTTTTTTTGTATGGATAAAAACGAATTGGGTGAACTATATGGACTGCTTATATCACGGCATATTAGGTAACTAGAAAGAAGCAACGAAGAAGAAGAACTGAAGCTGAAGAACTGAAGAACTGTTTCACCTCGCCGCAGTTCAGAGTTCAGAGTTCACGGTTCAGTAGCTAGCTTTACGCGTAGAGCCCCTGTCTGCTCCCGTGACTGCATCTCCCAAAACAATAAGGATTGCGTCAGGTTAAGAAATGTCTACATTCCTGGACCTTCGAGTTTAGGCTTACCCGACAGATACGGTAAGATAAAATAACTTCATGAATCACCCTCCCTGCTTTATTTCGTTGTGGAACGATGCAGGTGGAAAAACCTGACGCGCAAGCTTTACCAGTCATTGTAGAGCCTAGCAAAACTGCTGTACAAAGTTATCATAGTAGTCCTATGTCTGTAATTATCGTATATTCACATTCACTTTAGAACTTACATCACTGAAATCCGAGACGATAACTCTAGCTCTGACTCGGAGTTGACGCATAACGCCACTGCCTCCTCCAAAGTGAATAACCGGCGTCTTTTCGGCGCAGTCATTTTCTTGTTCTGGCTAGCTTTTCTGAGGTAAATGCAATAACAATATCTGCTACAAAATAAGATGTGGCACGAGAACGAGGGAACTGACAGTAATGTAAACAAACAAAGTGTAAACAAACATGGTCAATTGCCTACTTTAGCCAGCTATGAATATGCGCACGAACACAGAATTAGTCTGAGCCACAGCCAAGGGGACAGCGCTTAAAACATGACAATATCTCAAAATAATTTCATATAAACATATACATTTTAATACACAAATACGTTCTTTATACTCTCATTGACTAGTGTGATTTGTATTTATAGTTCAGCAACGTCAGTTTTCGCAGTTACAGGTGTATTCTGTTGTCGGGCACAATGGGAGAATATACGACGGGCGTTAAAGGGCGCTATGGTGGTTATTGGGTTAATAAAATAAAAAATAAAATCATGGTTTTTAAAAAAAATAATAATAATAATATCGTGGGGTGTATCGAATCGTGGGTCAAATATCGTGATGCGTATCGAATCGTGAGTTAGGTGTATCGTTACAGCCCTAGTTAGCTAGGATTCAGAGTCTGCAGAGTCAACATTTACGAAGAGATCTGGCAACCTCATTCTGTGAAAGGATCTGATCAACCGAACTGGGACAGTCACCTGTGATGGGATGAAAATGTGTATTTCGCATGTGTACAAGGATTTGCCCTTTATGTGGGGGTGGGGGGGTGTGATACCCTACTGAGTAAATTAAGCTATATGCCTACTGTGCACAGCACGATTGTTATACTGTCTAAATAGCCCATCAGAGAGTGATATTTTATCCAGTTTTGGGATATGGCCAGTAGATTTCGCATGTGTACATTTCGTTGCATGTGTTGAGGCAGGCTAAGTTCGCTGCGTGTTAGTGGAACGAAAGTAAAAAAAAAAAAAAAAAAGTCTGTCACAGAACAAAGCTCTTTGGAAGCGGTTGTTCGCGGTGTGGTTGTAAGTCCAATACACGATTTAAATTCGATACACACGTTTTGTTACATCTACAAACAAAATGGCATTTGAGGCCAGCGTTACACGAAATGAATAGTGTTCAGTCCGCCTGGTTAGAGGGATATCGTCGCTGCCTTGAACTGCATGCCTCTCGTTCGGTTTCTGCCCCTGCAAGAGCGTGTCCTGCGGGGGAAAGCCTGTGACATAGCTTAATTTACTCAGTAAGGGTATTAGGCCTACTGTACACAACAACATAGTTATACTGGCTAAATATAGTCTATCTGAGTGTGATATTTTCCCCCAGTTTTAGGATATATTTATGGGGGAGATTTTTGTGAAGAAGGAATTAATTCGTTTACCTATCCCAAATAACTGCCTAGTAAAATAGACTTACCTTGGTCTCTTGATTGAAACACATGATAGGCCTTGCCCAGGTTATTTATTTCAGATAAAAAGTGGTAGAGTGGCATTTTACAGTTTAAAATAATACAATATTCATTCTGTATGAAGCATGTCTGTCTTACTAAGGAATTTTACTGCACACTGTTAGGCTATTCACTTCAGTATAATGCCTACTATGCCATGCCAACACAAACCCCATGAATTTGAAAACCATAGGCCTATGCATTTTTAAATGTCAACAAATGCAGTTGAGTGTAGCCTTAATGCTTTTTAGTGACTATATGTACTCTGATGGGCAATAAGGTTGGATTTTTTTTTCTTCCAGATGAGAGAGCTTGAGGAGGAGGATGCACAGTATGTGCACCAACTAGAGTTAGGGTAGGTAGTAGGGCAGAGGTGGAAAAGAAAGAGGGCATGGCATGAAAGAGGCACATGGCAGAACAGCGCAAGCGTGCCCTTGAACGGCTTGTTCAGGCCAAAAGGTCTAAAAATGATACAAAATTGCTACAAAAGATGCAAAACTGAACAACTAAAAATAAATAAATCTTGTCTTTGTTTTAAATGCTGTCTTTGCCCTTTATTTTCCTTGATTGTGTGCTGTTTAAGGGGGCCGGGAGTTTACCGGTAGTTTGTCACCTTTTTCAACCCTTATGAGTTTGCAGGTATGCACACACACACACACACAAATACAAAATACATATACATTACACACACATAAACACATAACCGGAAAGCAAGAAAGTCAAGGGAGGGAAAAGAGAGAATGAAAAAGAGAATGAGATTAGACACAGTAAAGGAGATTCACACATAAGGCAGAGCCCCCCCTACACACACACACACACACACACACACACACACACATACACATATTCCCTATATAGTGTTTGCAGATCCAAGATAGAGCTGGACTGGCATCTGGGAACACACACACACACACACACTTTCTTACTTAGAGGCACACAGGTAAAAGTGCATACATACATTATCAAACACAAGATAGTACACTTTGCCCTAATAATTAATTAAATAAGTCTTAATTAAATATTACCAATGCTATTAGTTGAATAATTATAACCCTGGGAGGAAGATACAGTCACTCAGTGTTTATTCATTTGTTTTATGTATTATGGCAGTGCCCAGTAATATAAATTGGTTGTGATTGGTGTGGCTGGTCATTAGGGGCCCTATCACGCCACAGCACATTGTGCATTCGCGACATGCGCATGCTGTCATTGCTATTTGTGCCAGCGCATCGTTCATTTCTTCAGGCAAAAAATCACGTTGTCTAGATAGCAAATGACACTGCGCCCTCACGGGTGTGTCATCGAAAAGAAGAGGTGTGGTCTGGCACAAAGCGCACCAGATGCTATTATGAGGACGCAAAAACCAGTTGCGCCTTTGATCAAGATAAAGGTCGTTTTTCGTCACACGCACGTTGCTGAAAAGCTATTTTAGGGGCGCACAACGCTTTAAATCCAGATGCACCTGCGCCAGAGAGACGAGCTCAACTGGCAGAGGAGCTGCAACAGTCGCAAAGCAGCACTGCCGTTTTTTCCCCTCACACCTCTTACCATCACGTCACGTCTGAGTCAATGGGCTATTCCAGTGATGATTTATCTTTTGCTAATGGGAATGATGTGGTGTACTTTTGCAATAGCAATAGACTGTTTTTGCAGTTAAGAAAATAAAAAATGTTGAAATAAAAAAATAAAGAAAACTTTCATTCAATAATGACTTGATGAGTTATTCACATTTGGAAAATGTGTTAACAGTTTTAAATATGCCTCCAATATTTCACAAAGAATGCCATTAATTTAATTGGTGTTTTTCATTTGATGTGATTTTTTAAATCTCATAAATCTACAATTATTGCATTGTCAAGTGAAACTATATTTTTTAAATTGTGGGAGTCCTGCAGTGTCATTTCTTAGTTTGATCCAATACGAAAGAACAAAATGACAATTGTACATTCGATCAAATGACATCTATTCAATAAACCCGATTCACTATAAGGTTGTTAGCATAGAATGGTTGAGAGTACAATATCGCCAAATATTCCGGCACTTAAGTTAAGCAACTGGGTGAGAATGGATCTTTGTGTTTATCTTGCCTGTAATTTATCAATTCTGAGATATACGTCCCAAACCCCACATTGTCTGTACACTATAATTATGAAATTGAAAGCTGCGTTCCTGCGTAAACTCAGAATTTAGATCAAGACCGTTGGAAGTCGCCTTGAATTTGAGCCAATTTAGAACTATGATTCACATCAAAATGCACTACTTGTGACACGTAAATATTTTAGATTGAAGTAAACCAAATTCATTTGAAAAACATCTTTTGTAATTTGGTCCAATTTAAAATGTTGACTTGCATCAAATGATGGGTTACACCAATACACCAGTGAGTGGTTTAAGGGAAATTAAAAAAACAGTTTAAGCCAAACTAGTTTTTGGAAATTGGATGCAGAATTTCAATTGTGAAAATGTAAACAGCTTTTTTACATTGATCCAATGATTCACTTTTTACAGTGCAGCCTTTGTAAATATTTCATGAATGTCTTATGAAGTCTACATTACATGTCACTTTACTATACAAGTTGTGCAGTATTCGTAATCACTGAGTTTAACATTGGGAGGTAAACTAGCCTACGTTCAGCTGACTCATATTTGTGCAACCTGGATAACATTAATGTAATCTCCAGCCTTTGTAAATATTTCATGAATATGTTATGAAGTCTACATTGAATGTCACTTTACTATACAAGTTGTGAAGTATTCGTAATCACTGACTTTAACATTAGGAGGTAAACCAGCCTACGTTTAGCTGACCTGTGTTTGTGTAACCTGGAACGGTTGGACATTCCCATTAGCAAAAGATAAATCATCAGCAAAGGTTACATTATTAAACTAATAATGTTTTTACAAAACAAAAATTGCTTGCTTAGCAATGTTCTGTCTTTCTAGCACTGGAATAGCCCATTGATTCAGATGTGACGTTTGACAAGTTTTTGTCGTTCTGTCTTTCACATTCATGAAAGGTCTGGTATGAATGTTAAGTCATGTCTCATGAAACAGTCATGAATGCTTTATGTGCAGTTTATGACAGCTGCTATGAATGTGTTATGAACTCACCCGTCAATTAAAGTGTTACCATATTTCCTCCCATACTTCTTTGACCCGCGGAGGTTTGGGGGGGATTCTTTCCATCCCTGAAGACTAATTGCTCACGCACAAGCAGATCTGTCTCCTCCACCGAAAAACTCCGTCCGGGTATATCCGCCATCCTAATAGCAACGGCCAATGGAAAATGCACCGCTGCATTTTAAAGGGAATTAGAGTATAAATTCTGTTTGGTTCATTGTATGTTACGCCCAAAACACACCCATGACTAATAAAGTAATGTAAGACCAACCCTTTTGAACAATGCGCCCGGCGCAATGTTCACTTTTCCCGCCGTCAAAATACCAAATTGTGTCAGGAACGCCCCAAAAGCAACTTGCGCGACAGACTTTAGACAATGCGCATACGATCGTGAAAATAGAGCCCTAAGTGTCTTAAAGCAGCACTAAGTAGTTTTTTCAACCTTAAAATTTCCAAAATCGTTTTAGTGGTTCATCAGCTTGTAACAGGGTGAATGGCACTTCTGAATTAGTTTTGCAGCGCTCCATGGGATATAACTATGCAAATTTGCCAAAACGGTTCGCCAATCTGTAGTTCAAATGAGACGTAAGAGAGGCAATTCAGCTTGCAACCTGTAGGGCAACCAAAAAGGTAATTTGTTCAAGTGTTGCTTTAATCACAAAGTATGCTCTTTGAACTATGTAATGATACAAATGCAGATGCTTACCTTTGCATGTTTTGTGTTTTGCCTTTTCACTCAATGCTCTTTGTCTCTTGATCAGAAATCTAGGCTTTTCCATTAAAGCTACAATGTTTCAATTGTAGCTTTTCTTCACAACTTGGTTTAGTTAGATTGTTTTCTTAAATTTTTTTGTCCTGTCTTATGCGATTATGGACATGAGTCCGTCAAATAAAATTAAATCAATCATTATCACTTTATCAATCATCAGCCAATGTAGCTCTATTCCCTACTTAGTTTTATTTGAGTAGTGAATGGACCAGCTCATTAAAATCTATCCTTCTCCTATTTGATGTGGCTCGTCTGGCTCTGGGCCAGGCCAGTGGATTTCTCAGCCTGTAGCTGCATGATCAAGTTCGCATATGTATAGTCAATGTGGAATTCATGCAATTATTTTATGTAGTGTTTCCATTTCTTGTAGTTCATGAACGTGTGCACAGCCCATGTGCATGACAATCTGGCAAAACCTTTACAGACGCCTTTTTGTAAAAGTGGTAACACTTACTAAGAAGCTTGTACTCATAAGACTATCTAAACACATTCACAAAGGCTTATATTGCATTCATAAAGTATGCAAAATGTTCATAACTATACATAGTCATGACTGTACTTCCAAGGCAATACAGTGCTATAGTATAAGCTATTTTCTTACTTGAAGTGACACATTGCATTCTTGGGGGGGGGGGGGGGGGGGAGTGTGTGTGTGTATTTGTTAACCAAATAATGGGGCCTAGCTTTTTATTCCATTCAAATATTGTCTGAAGTTCCTGAAGCAGCACTAATTAGAAGCCTAATCAGGCTAATACACTTTCAGCCTGTTTATCCAGCTTTATAAAATATATAGCAAAATATGTTGTTTACCAACCTTGGGAACCCCCCCCCCAAGTTCAATATGCGTTTAAAATATTAATACAGAATTGAGGCATAGTATATTAGCTGACACGGGGGAAAAATAACAATGCTAGGGTGTATTGATTAACCTTCCTTCCCCATACATATAAAAAGCCATTATCAGAGAGAGCACACACAGAGGAACAATGGGAGGCAGACTAATAGTCAGACAGAGAGAGGGACGGGGGGGGGGGGGGGGGGGGGGGCAGGGAGGACGAGAGTGGGAGAGAGAGAGATAGGGGGAGAAAGAGAGAAAGAAAGAGAGGGAGAAAGAAAGAAAGATAGAGAAAGTTTAACGCTCCTTTAGTCAAATAATCACTTATACTCTCACATCAGTGCACTCTTACAACACATACAGCATTAAACCTTCTTGACCACAAAGCCTTACCGGTAAAAAGACAGGGAGAGAAAGAGACACATGTAAGAAAGAACCTGAGCCAGGAAGGTACAGATGTATATGTGTGTATGGGTGTTTGTGTGCGTCTGTCTGTGGGTGTGTGTCTGTGTGTGCCAGTTAGTTCCACACCCCAGTGAGCTGTGCTAGGTGAGTGCTACTGACTGTAACATATATAGCACACTGACTTTGTAGTCATCTGGGATAAAGCTATTTTAAACTTGGCATGTGAAGACATTGAGCTTGGATCAGTAAGATGTTGGATATGGTACATATGGTAATATTTTCCATATTGCTGAGCTCAGGAAGATATTTTGGATGTTGATACTGTAAGGTTACATGGCCAAAGCACAAGGTGGAATTCATAATTATTTCAGCCCATCCAGTAGCAGTAGTAAATTGGGGTTTCTGCTTACAGTGTGTACCATTGCCTTGTGTTTCTCGTCATTCCAGTCAATACAGTACTTTACAGTGCAGTAAACTGTTGTATTGATAAGTATTTTCTTTTAGTTACTTTATAAACTTGTAAAGAACAAAGTGTGATGCTGCTTTCTGAATTGTTTCTATTTTGTTTTTCACAGACATCTGTTTGTGAAAATTTGAGTGAAGTCATTCAAAGATAGCAGTGTGTAAAAAGCATGTCACTACTCTGGTATAAAAATGTTATTTTGAAAAAGAAGTTTTAAATTTTGGTTGCAGAGTGTGAAAAAGGTAGGGTAGTCATGACAGGCAGGTCTTTGCAGAGACGACGAGGACAGAGGAATTTGTAGAAAACGGAGGGTATAATTTATTTTTACCAAAAAAACCAGGCAACCAAAAATCTTGTGCACAATATTTAGTGTCAAAAAAGTTCTCACAGCACTGAGAAGTTTGACTTTACACTGCATAGTGTGACCATCAACAACGCAAGTTCCCACTGAATGAAAACGGAGACGTTTTAAGGAGTGTTCCCAACCCTGTCTTAATTGGAACATACCACCACAGTAGACCTTACAGGATGAAAACGTCAGAAAATGTCCCAATACGTTGGCATATAAACAATACATGGGGTTCTCATGACACAGGGAACAGTACAGTTAAAACCAATGCACAGATGAGGGCATAAAGATATTTGTAGGCGCAAATTAATTGTAATTGGGTGCTACTATTGCACGACCTGTGCATGCGTGTAGCTCTTGAACGCGCCGTAATTCTGTAGTCAGTATAATTAGCCGCGTTCGGATGAGGGTAAATGTTTGCAGACGGATGTAGCCGCATGTAGTCAGCGATGCATTGTGGGCTGAAAATGTTGCATGATGGTTAGACTTTGTGTCAGAGTTGCCAGAAAGGCGTGGCGCTGTCACAAAAACGCCACAAGGTCAAACCCACGCCTAAAAACCTAAAAACCCACGCGATGTAGCCGCATGTAGACAAATCGTGCAAGCGCTTGCAGTTGCTTTCCCGCGGCTACAATCGTCTAACTAATGCCTCCGTGGTGACGCAACTTTGCCCTGGTTGGTTTAAAGTTCATTGACGTCTGGACACGTATGTTGTGTAGGCTCTGTCACGGAACTTCTCATCTTATATGTACGTTATTTTAGTCCAGTTTGAAGACATATCTTTTCTCTCTCTTTTTAGCTTGTTCTGGGGCGTGTATCTGATGCTGTCAAGCTCAATCTTTTATTTATTTATGTATTTGTTAATCTCGTTTTTATTGTAATGCTTTGTGTCAGTAGGCTATACCTATTAATGATCTTTGGGTTATGGTTTTGCCGTGTTATTTTTCATCCTTGTGTTGTGCAGCACTTTGGGACATCTTTGTTGTTTTGTTTAAATGTGCTATTAAAAAAACGACTCGACTTGACTTGAAGTCTCAATGCACCCTACTACAACTGCCCGCCCCCTCCTTGTCCCTTACACACAACACATGACCTCTCCGCCATCTACTACGAAGATCAGGTGGTGTAAACAAAAGACTTGTGTCCGACTTGATCGAAGCCCGCCCATGCTGCGAGGCAGAGTTCTTGCTGACGTATGTAGACGAACTCAGACAAATGTAGACAGACCAATTTGTTACTCGTACGCGGCTTCCGTTGTCGGTGAGTGCACGCGCTGACACCGGGCATTGTTTACAAGCTACCTTACGAACACACTGGCTAAAACTCTAGCGTGGTAGAAGGATAACAGGCACAATATATGTATATGTATATGTATTGTTTATGTTATGTTGTGTGATGTGTGTGTGTGTGTTTGTAAATCAGTGAAGTGAAGTGTATTCAAGGTGAGAGATGGCTATCTGCAGTTGGGAATGAGATGATTTTGGAAAGAGAAAGAGAGAGAAAGAAAGAGAAAACAGATTGGGGGGAGTGAAGGAATGATTGCTTGAAACCAGTGAAGAAGAGAAGGGTGGGGAAATAAGGAGAGGAGTTTGTCACAAAGACTGTCTATTCTTTAGACAAGTGCCTTCCCCCTGATTGAAAAGTAAACTGGAAAGCACTCAAAACCCATGAAGAGGGATAGGAAAACTTCAGTGACAGCAATAAACTACATCTAAGAGCACAACAGAGAGACAGAGAGAGAGAGAGAGCGGAGGAAAGGTTGACAAGTGAGAGTGAGAGATGAATAAATTGAGAGTGTTGGATAGAGAGAGGGGGGGGGAGATATATAGAGAGGGAGATGGATAGTAGAGAGAGACAGAGAGAGGAGAGTAAGATGGAGAGATGAATATATATATATATATATATATATATATATATATATATGTGTGTGGAGAGAGAGAGAGAGAGAATGGTGTGGCTTGTGGTGAAGGACAGTGTGACATAATGTCATTGTGAGGGTGGAGAAATGAGATTGAGCCATAGATGTGTGAAGAATGCAAAAGAGAGATGGAGCTACTGCAAGAGGAAAGGAGGAGTACAGAATAACGTGCAAATCGGTTCATTGGTTACCTTTTCTAGTTTTCCATGTATTGCTTCAGCATCCATATGGGGGTGTGGAGGTGGTGGTTGGGGGCGGGGGTGTAGGAATAATATCCCCGACCCCAAATCTGAGCAAAGACATTTCAGCATAGCTTATTTCTTATTGTTGCCTCAAATTAGCACAGGATAGTTGTAGTGTGTGTGTGTGTGTGTGAGAGAGAGAAAGAGAGGGGGGGGGGCGGGTGGGAGAGGGAGAGAATAAGTCTCACAGTTAATAAGCTTGTGTGATAACACTCAGACAGGGGCTGCTGATAAGCTTGTTTGTTTATTTGCTGTTTTTTATGATTTTGTGTGTGTGTGAGAGAGAGAGAGAGAGAGAGAGAGAGAGAAAGAAAGAAAGAGAGAGCTAGAGAGAGAAGGACAGGCAGAGAGATGGAGGAAATGAGAAGGAAAAAACATTTATGGTAATGTTTATGGTTGACATTGATAGTTGGCTTGCAGTTGCCCCCCCAGTTGTCACCAATGCCACCTATTCTTTAAGATAAGTGTCTTTACTGAAAAGCACGCGCACACACACACACACACACACACACACACACACACACACACTCTTTCAGTCACTCACACACTTTTTCACTCCTTTTTTACTCTCAGGGCCAGATGTAAAAAGATATTAGCACCCACTTCTGGTGTAATAATTCTCTCACAAGGAATGTCTACAACCGAGTAAAGGTCTCTAAAATCTGTCTCTTTCTCATTTTTAAGTCCCTTTATCTTGCTTTCTGTCTCTTGTCTTTCACATCATCTCTTTCTCTGTATTTCTCCTTTCTCTTCTCTTACCATCATAGCCTTGTGTAATTCTTCCTCAGACAGTCAAGGCACTTTAGGTAGAAGTTCTTTCACACAAGAGGTCATTTATTTCCCTTAAAATACATAGAACACAGCAGTGTGACTGCAACATCTGAAGCAAGCATACTGATTTTCTGCTTTTCACAAAAATGTATAGCGTTAAAGCCTGTGGGCTACACTACATGCAATGTCATTGTTCTACTGAATAAACGCCATGAGACAAGACAGAATGTTCACACGCATGTAACGACAGCTAATTAATGTGAAAAAATGTTACAATGTCCAAATTGTGCCCAAAGTGCCAATATTTTGTGCCACCATTATTTTCCAACACTGCCTTAACTCTCTTGGGCATGGAGTTCACCATGTTGAACTTCCAATGACTAGTATGAGAGAGTGTGAGAGTGATAACACCAAATTTAACACAGCTCCTACACATTTACAACTGAGACCATGTAACACTAACGGATCACATGACACCAGGGAGGAAAAATGGCTAATTGGGCACAATTTGGACATTTTCACTTAGGGGTGTACTCACTTTTGTTGCCAATGGTTTAGACATTAATGGTTGTGTGTTGAGTTATTTTGAAGGGAACAGCAAATTTGCACTGTTATATAAGCTTTACACGGCCTACTTTACGTTGTTGCAAAGTGTTATATCTTCAAACTTCTCACATGAAAGGTAGGGCAGATAGGCTGATGATGACCGAGTTTATTACAATTAATTCATAACATGCACTAAAGAGCGCGTATGCCACTATCTTTAAAAAGCAACCTTGATGGGGAAAATGTGCGCACCTACACGCACCTCACCCATGCCTACGCACAAAATAAAGGGAAAAGGAAAAACTGTTACCTCAGAAACGTGAACAGGGGGCAAAATTGGTTTACTGGTGGAAAGTAAATAATCAAAAACATCGTATATCATGCGTGAAGACGCTATTTGCCTGAAATATATGTGTGTGATTAAGTAAAACTTGTTTTTTAAGTGAATCGTGGTTACTTGTTGGCAAATACAGGCATGCTTTTGGCAAAAATGTCTTATAATTTATATTAATAAAGCCAAAGGAAATCTTAAAGTAACATACCGGTAACTAACACCCTGCCTTTTGTTAATAATGTACTGTATCACATTTGTGCATGATGTGACTTATTGTCGTTACATGGGCAAAGAACAGTAGCAGTAGAGTAAAGTAACTTGTAATTCCTAAAGGGAAACTAATGTGAGACAAGCGGACTGCAATCAATTAGTTTTGAAAGAATGTGCCTGTTGTTATCAGCTTCTTTATTGTGGTTTCGAACACACACACTGTAGCCCTAATGGAGCTGTGCTGCGATGTTAGCATTCTCTAGCATTGCTAGTTTTATAGCACAATTCAGATGTGACTTGCTAGACTCATGTTTTTCGCCTTTTCTGAAAAAATGCTTCATGTCACACACACCTACACTGCTCCAAATATCCCCTTGTTCACCCATGACAGAAGAACGAAAGAACAGGTATGAAAAACAGAACATTTTATTTCGTTCGGGACAAGAGCCAAGGCTTTCTTTCATACCACCAATGTGAAAATGTCTGATTAAATGACCTACCCTTGTCCTTCGTTTGCTAAACGATATGTATGTCTGGCTTATAGCAGTAGCGGCTCGTGGGTAGAAAAAAAGGTAGGGCAGATAGGCTGATGATGACCGAGTTTATTACAATTAACTCATAACATGCACTAAAGAGCGCGTATGCCACTATCTTTAAAAAGCAACCTTGATGGGGAAAATGCGCACACCTACACGCACCTCACCCATGCCTACGCACAAAATAAAGGGAAAAGGAAAAACGGTCACCTCAGAAACGCGAACGGGGGTAAAATCGGTTTACTGGTGGAAAGTAAATAATCAAAAACATTGTATATCATGCCTGAAGACGCAATTTGCCTGAAATATATGTGATTAAGTAAAACTTGGTTTTTAAGTGAATCGTGGTTACTTGTTTGCAAGTACAGGCATGCTTTTGGCAAAAATGTCTTATAATTTATATTAATAAAGCCAAAGGAAATCTTGAAGTAACATAACTAAAACCCTGCCTTTTGTTATTAATGTACTGTATCACATTCGTGCATGATGTGACATTTATTGTCGCTACATGGGCAAAGAACCGTAGCAGTAGAGTAGAGTAACTTGTAATTCCTAAAGGGAAACTAATGTGAGACAAGCGGACTGTTTCGAACACACACACTGTAGCCCTAATGGAGCTGTGCTGCGATGTTAGCATTCTCTAGCATGGCTAGTTTTATAGCACAACTCAGATGTGACTTGTTAGGCTCGTGTTTTTCGCCTTTTTAAAAACAATGCGGTAACACTTTCTATGAACCTAGTGTTCATAATGCACTATAAACACATTCATTAAGAGTTATAACACATTTATGAGGCTTTATAATGATTGACATAAGTGTTCACAACTATTTATATATACTCATGACTGCATTCATAAGGCATTATAATGCTGTGCTATAGGTATTTACAACTTAAATATTACAACACATTTATGAGGCTTTATAATGATTGACATAAGTGTTCACAACTATTTATATATACTCATGACTGCATTCATAATGCTTTATAATGCACTGTGTCACTTTAAGTTGTAAATGCCTATAGCACAGCATTATAATGCCTTATGAATGCAGTCATGAGTATATATAAATAGTTGTGAACACTTATGTCAATCATTATAAAGCCTCATAAATGTGTTATAACTCTTAATGAATGTGTTTATAGTGCATTATGAACACTAGGTTCATAGAAAGTGTTACCAAAAATGCTTCATGTCACACACACCTACACTGCTCCAAATACCCCCTTGTCCACCCATGACAGAAGAACGAAAGAACAGGCATGAAAAACAGAACATTTTATTTCGTTCTGGACAACCATAGAGCCAAGGCTTTCTATCATACCACGAACGTGAAAACGTCTGATTAAATGACCTACCCTTGTCCTTCGTTTGCTAAACGATATGTATGTCTGGCATATAGGGTCCAAGACTTCATATTGGCAATTTAGTTCCTATATCGAGTCGCTCAAAAGAGTTCTCCAAGAGAAACTCCACGCTATTGCAAGCATGTTCGGTCGCCATGGTTTAAACTATACTACTCACTGGGTGACGTGCGGAGTAATATACATAGACAGTAGAAGGCTGAGTACAGTGAAGGATCTTTTCCGGGTAGGGCAGAATAAATTCTGCCCCGTGGGCGTCTACAAACCCGCGCTTTTTCCTATGGCTTTTTCTGCAGTGTTCTCTGCGTCTGCGCACAGATTTACATAGAATGACAATAGGGAGCTGGGATTTCTCTAGCGATAGAATTCAACGTAATAGCAGCTACAGTGTGGCGGTGATCAAGACAAGCAAGAAAATCGGCAAACTTTTCTCTTACAAATTCTTAATAATGTTTAACAAAACATAACAAGATTCTCGTTCGCATTGCATTTATAAAACAACATTTTATTTACTATTAATCAATGGATCTAGTTTTCTTAGTGGCGGAATCTTTGGGAGGGCTCTGCCCCACCTGCCCACATGAAGCAGCCGCGCCTGGCTTATAGGGTCCAAGACTTCATATTGGCAATTTAGTTTCTATATCGAGTCGCTCGAAAGAGTTCTCCAAGAGAAACTCCACGCTATTGCAAGCATGTTCGGTCACCATGGTTTAAAACTATACTACTGACTGGGTGACGTGCGGAGTAATATAGGCTGACGTACAGTGAAGGATCTTTTCAGGGTAGGGCAGAATCAATTCTGCCCCGTGGGCGTCTACAAACCCGCGCTTATTCTGCAGTGTTCTCTGCTCACAGATTTACGGTACATAGAATGACAATGATAGGAAGCGGGGGATTTCTCAGGGGCAGCGAGATCCTCTGCCCCCCCAGAAATAGAATTTAACGTAATGACAGCTACAGTGGAGGTGATTCAGACATGCGAGAAAATCGGCAAACTTTTCTCTTGCAAATTCTTCATGCATAACAAAACACAACAAGATTCTCGTTTGCACTGCATTTACAAAACAACATTTTATTTACAATTAATGAGTGGATCCAGTTTTCCTAGTGGAGGAATATTTGGGAGGGCTCTGCCCCACCTGCCCACATGAAGCAGCCGCGCCTGATGTAGATAGTGAGGCTGTTTAGGGCTCACTCATAAGAGTAAGTCTTAATAATAGACCTAATGCTGCAGGCACTTTCGTGAGAGAAATCATGCAATGCAGAGAAGAGAGAGAAAAAGATGCATAAAGAAAAAGAGGAATTGACAGTGAGTGAGGAGAGATGGAAAGAAGCAGAGAGAGTGATAGAGAGAAGTAGGTAGACTGGAATGTGTAAAGAAGAAGAAAGAGATGGAAATTTGTATGACATTTTAGAGAAAAAAGGCGAGAGAAAGAAAGAGAGAAAGAATAGACGGAGACAGAGAGAGAAAGAAAGAAAGAAAGAGGTGGAATTTGATTTGGAAAGGAGCAGGAATGTGGCACGTGTGGCTGCTGTTTCCATGACGTCAAAGAGCCCTTGACGGAGGCGGGTGAAGGTATCCCACAGGGCTCTGCTCCTGTCCGTGTCAGTGGGAGAACATGCCGCCACAGACGTCCCACTGGCCTTACACAGACCTTACACACAAGCACACACTTGCACACACACGCAAGCACACACACTCACACACACATACATACACATGCACAGACACGCTTGAATGAACACAGGCTCACACACACGTGCAGACACAAACACATAGATGCATGCACAGGGTCAAGAGGTGTAGCAGGATGGAAATGAGAAAAAAAGGGAGTTGCTGAGATTGGTTTTGTCTTTTCTATTTTGCTTAAAAACACAGTGGGAGTGCATAGTGGAAAACTCTAGCGAGAGATCAACTGCCCTCCTATTCTGTGTGTGCGTGTGTGTGTGTGCATGCATGTGCATAAGTGCGTGCATGTGTGTGTGTTCGGTGTATGTGCGTATGCTCTTATGTATGAGTGACACACACATAGCCCTCCATGGCCTGGCACAAGCATGTGCTTGCATATTCATTTGTCTGTTTTTGAGTGTGTGAATATGCATTATGTGTTTGTATGCTCCTGTATTATGTGGTACACACATAAGAGACTGGATATGTTTTGCATACCTGCAATTGAGTGTGTGCATGCCTGTGTGTGTATTTGCATGTGAATTTGTGTTTGAAAACACGTGTACGTGCATGTGTATTCGCGTGTGTGCAAGCATATGTCTGTGTGTGTGTGTTACTGTGTGCATGCAAGTGCACCTGTATGCGTGCCTATGTGTATGTGTTTGCCTCTACCTTTGTGTGTGTGCATATCTATTTGCTTGTGCTTGTGTGTGTGTGTGGGTGTGTGTGGGTGTGTGTGAGTATGTGTGTGAGTATGTGTGTGAGTATGTGCCCTCCTGCTCTAACCCTTCTTCCCTTAGCAATGTGTTGCAGAGCATGACTCATCTTAGACAGTGCTTGGTTATCGTGGCCTACTCTCTCTCTCTCTCTCTTTTTCTCTCTACCTCCATATTTCTTCTTCTCCTCATCTTCCCTCTGCTTCTTTTCTTTTCTCTTCTTCACTACCACTAATTCTGTCCATCATTTTCCTCCTCTGCAGTCCTCCTATTTGTCAGTGATGTTAGCAAGTCAAATATTTAAACATTAAAACGTTTAAACATTACACGCATTTATGTGTGTACATGACTGTGTGTGTGTGCGTTCGTGACTGTGTTCAATGTGTGCATGCCTGTGTGTGTGTGTAAGCGTGCATGTGTACGTGCGTGCATGACTGTGTTTGAGTATGTTTGTGTGTGTGTGTGACTGTGTGTGTGACTGCGTATGTGACTGTGTGAGATTAACCGTCCTAACACCCCTCATTAGTGCACCCAGGCCTGGTGTAGTCCGTGGGGACCTTATTAGGTGCCATGCCGCAATGTGACAGGAGGGGTCCTCTCTGCTCTGCTCTGCTGCCACAGTAAAGAACACGCAGCATTCAGCATCCTGCCATGGTGACATCGCCCCACTCCACCCTGCTGTACTTCGCTGGCAGGAAACGCTCAGTTTCAGCCATGTCTGCAACTTCTCCCTCTAGCCACACCATGCCAGGTCACAAGGCTGAGCCCAAAAGCCGTCTTAGACTTCACTGGGGGGGTACAGACCACGAGTGGGGAATAAGACATTACTTCCCAGGGTGCACTTGGGTGGAGGGTGGAAGGACCAGCCAGCGACGGGCAGAAGCCACTTAGATGGCCTCAAGAGTGATGGCCTCGAGAGTGAAGTTGTTGTTATTATTGGTGTATATGTGTATGTTGAGAGAGTGTGAGAGTTCAGGTTAGGTCAGTTTATCAGTCCAGGTCTGTGCCCATTACTGATGCCTTATTTGGACCACACCCTAGACCGCAGTTGTTGTAAGGGGAGTAGGGCCACATGCAAACCCCCCCACCCACCGATTGGAACCTCATTTCCCCCTGAAGTATCTTAGGCCAGCAGTTCTCTCATCTGCCACTAGATGACAGTGTGGTTGTAGTGTGAAATGTTAATAGGGAAAAGACGTAGGTGGAATTTTTTGGCTCATTGTGTGTGTGTGTGTTTCTTTGGAGGGTTGTGTCCTTTAGAAAAAGCGGTCTGCTTGTCTGCTTGAAATGAACATGTCAGTCTCTGACACTAGCCACTGAGAGAGCAGCTTGTTAGCTTCAAAGAGAGATGAGAATTACCCCCTAATATAATTCTTCAAAGAATTCCATGAAACCACAGTTTTCATTTATTATTTATTTATTTGTAGTTTTTCTCTCTCTATGTGTGTGTGTGTGTGTGTGTGTGTGTGTGTGTGTGTGTGTTTGCCTGCTGATTGCAGTGTTAAGAAGCACTATGGGACTGAAGATAAAGGGGCTTTGTTTATGGCTGGAGATGCACAGGCTGGAAGGAAACAGGCTGTGGACGAGGCCCGGAAGACTGCTGCTTCGCCGGCCTTTTGTTCTTGCTAGTTTGCTGGCCTTCTGGAGAGGACATTTGATCTTTGTCTCTTTTGATTTCTCTCTCTTTTTGCCTTTCTTTGCTTTGCCTTTCTTTCTCTCTCTCTCCATTATTTTATCCATGCTATCTCTATGTCTCTGGAGATGTCTGTGCCTGCCCCTGTCTCTTACTCTCTATCTAGCAATCCATCTGTCTCTCTCTCTCTTTCTCTTTCCCTCTCTCTCTCTCTCTCTCTCTCTCTCTCTCTTTCTCACTCCATCTCTCTCTCTCATACACACACACACACACACACACACACACACGCACACACACACACACACACACACATCACTTTCTTACTGCCCTTTCAATCTGTTTTTCCCAAAAGAAAGAGCTTTATCAGCAGAAGGTCAGTGTCATACTGTCATGATGACCCCTCTCTCCACCTCTCTGTCCCTCCCCCTCTCTCTATCTTCCTCTTTTCCTCTGTCTCTTCTTATCCCTCCCTGTGATGGAGTGACCATCACTAGGGTTGTGGGTGTGCTCTGAGTGCCATACCAACAAGCCTGGCTCTTTGGCGTTGCAGTCAGGTTGACCCCGCTGCAAGGGACCCCAGTGATGGGTGAAACATGAGTATATGGGGCACCCTGGTTGGGTGAAGTATGGTGGTAGATGTGTGAGGGACACCTGAGTGTGTGAAGCACATGGCTGCGCTTCCCGAAGAGGAAGGCAGTGTGATGGAGTGACCATGGAGAGATCCGGGTTCGCTACACTCCCCCTACTGTCTATCTTTTTTTCCCCCTAACTCTCCCTTTCTTTCTCTGGCCTTACCTCTCTCTCTCCCTTTATTTCTGTCTCTATCTCTCTCTACCTCTCTTTCTGTCTCACTACCTTTCACTCTCTTTCTCCCTCTCTCTACCTCTCTCTCTTTTTCTCTCTCTCTCTGTCTCTACCTCTCCCTTTTCACTCTTGCTCTCACCCTTCCCCCTGCCTCTCTCTCTCTCTTTCTCTACCTGTCCTGGTTCTCTCCATCATCTTACCTTCCCTCTTTTCCACCTCTCTTTAGCCGAGCTGGAGCTGGTGATTCCTGAGCTGCCAGTGGTGGCCATGTTTGGGCAGGACGTGGTGCTCAACTGCTCATTCCGGGGCGAGCAGACCTTGGCCAACCTTAGCGGCCTCAGTGTGTTCTGGCAGCTGACCGACACCAAGCGCATCGTGCACACCTTCACCGCCGGCGAAGACCAGTTGGCCAACCAGGTGCCAGCCTACGCCAACCGCACCAGCCTGTTCGGGGCGGACGCGCTGTCGGGTGGCAACGCCTCTCTGATGCTGAAGAAGGTGCGCGTGGACGATGAGGGCAGCTACACCTGCTTTGTGCACGTGGATAACTTCGCCTCGGCCGCCATGCTGCTGCAGGTTGCAGGTAAGAACCAGGGAACCTTCAGTTGGACTGTCTGTTAGTGTGTCCTGTGTACAGTATCTGTCATATAGAAGGAGTGACTTAAACTCTGGGGGAGATTAAAATCCAAAATGCACTGGAATGCACTGTATTTGTATAGCACATTTCATACAAAGGATATAGCTCAATGTGCTTCACCGTTCGACAAAAATACACATGGTACGCTTTGTTATAATCCAGTGGCCCCAGAGAACTCAGTTATGGTGCTATGAAGACCTCTATTAGTGTCCTCCATAGGATTTAGGCGTGGGGGGGTTCACTGGACTTTTTTTTGTGGGGGTCAGAACCCCCAGCAAATAATGTCTATCCATGTTGTGCTAGATCCAAGATGAGAGCTTTAAACATTTAGTGAACTTAATATATATATGAGGTCCAGAACAGTATCTTTCAGCCATGCTGCGGAAACTCATAGGTCAGAACTATAGGTCTATGAAGCTATTGGTTTGTGGCCAGAACAATAACTAAGCAGCACTATGCTGCTGCAGGTCAGAGGTGAGAACTGTGGGGCTATTGCTTTGTGTGTCAAGAACAATATCTTCTGTGCCACTCTGCATTAGACCCCAAGGGAGAACTATGAACCTTTTGTGGGACTATTTGTTTGTGTGCTAAGAACAATATTTCAGAACTGAAGATTCAGGTTTTTGCATTTAGGAACATATCTTCCCTACCATGCTGAAGCAAGTCACAGTTGAGGAACTAGGAACTTTTAATGGGACTATTGGCTTGTGCGTCTGGGACAATATTTCAGCTGACATATTGCATTAGGTCCCAGGTCAAAACTAAGAACATTTAATAGGGACACAAATCTCTCTACTCAGAAACACAGTGGATAGGGGAGAATCTTAGCATAGAGATCAACTGCTTTCCTCTTCTGTATGTGTGTGTGTTTGTGTGTGTGTGTGTGTGTGTGTGTGTGTGTGTGTGTGTGTGTGTGTGCATGTATGTCATACCATATGTCGACCTGCCATATTGCACAAAGTCAAAACTACCCTATAAAAAATAAAGGGCCTATAAAGAACTATTTCTAATGTGAAGAACCTTTCATATATAATGGTTCAACACAGAGTTTTCACTCTCCATGGAACCATCCAGAGATTTAAATAGTTCTTTATTTTTTATGTGTAGTAGGAACCTTTAATGGGGACACATAAGCATATGTGTGCCCAGAAATGTATCCCAGCACAGGCTGCAGCAGGTCTCAGTTGACACCGCTTTTTTCTTAGAACCCAAAGCCTTTAACAGTACCTTCTAGAGCTCCCAAACACTCCGGCCAGTGTTTTTAAAGGCAGTGTTTTACTAAGAACTTTTAAGAATCTCTAAAGGTTATCTGCAGCTTTCCAGTCCATCATGCTAAGCTCCCCCCATTATGTGGTAAAGTTGAGGTAAGTGGTACATGTTTTTCTTCAGTTCTGTGTGTGTGTGTGTGTGTTTCTTTGCAGTTCTCTCCCTCTCTCTCTCCCTCTCTCTCTCTCTCTTCCTCGCTGTTTCTTGGCAGTTCTGTTTTTGTGTATGTATACAGCATATGTGCGTGTGTGTGTTTTTCTGTGTGTGTGTGTGTTCTATGATTGCCAATGGGAATGAAGGTTGTAGGAACCAATGATTAATGTACGTTACCATTTTTAAGAGAAAAAAGAGATTTTCTCCAGGGTTTCCTCTTATTGTGAATTTTTAAACATATGGTATCTCTGGAAACCCAGAGTAAATGTTATCTGCTCCACTGGGCCTATGATAATTGCAATTGATTTAATTGAATTTGATTGAATCAAACTAGGAACTCCTAATCAGTGAATATATTAATCCAGAACATTTTTTTTTTTTTTTCAAAAGGCTACACTTGGAAAAGTTTCAAGTTTGAAATATTTCTTTCTCCATTCATTCTGTTGTTTTGCTGCTGGAGAGTTAGCAGTAGTCCTCTCAGTGTTTTCTAGAGGCAGGCAGCCTCTCTCGTTCACTATCGATCACCCCCCATAGGTATAAGATGACTCACACAGCCATAAAATATAAAGGAGCTTTCTGCCATGTATAATGGATGGGCTATGGACCTGAAGACCCAGAAAGAGGAGGCCTATTAGAGCAATGAGTGTTCTTTACCATTCCACATCCCGCATGCCTTCACCTTTTATCTTCATCATGTGCTGTTAGATAATATGTTAGGTTAGGGTATCATATCTATAAATGTACCAGTAGCTATGTTTACATGGAGCCCATTAATCTGTTAATAAGCAGATTGAAACCTGACCAGAATGAAATACCTTCATGTAAACAGGACAATCCGAATGAAAAAACACATTGCAATTGAGAATTGAATCAGATTGAAAGATGTGGAACAGATTCCAGATAACTCATTTAATAGTAGTGTTGTTTTTGGCAGCTTATTTTAATTTTAGTTTTAGTCTAGTCTTTGCATCAGGCTGTCATTTTATTTTTTATTAGTTTTAGTCACGTCCATATTCTTTTAGTCTAGTCAAGTTTTACTCGACTAAACATCTGGGCATGTTAGTCTTATTTTTAGTCTAGGGTTACCCATGACTATTTTCATCTAGTTTTAGTCAATGAAAACTGATGACATTTTAGTCTAGTTTTAGCCAATAAAAATTGTGTTTTAGTCATTTTTTACTAATGTGATTCTATTTAACCTAGCCAATATAGTATAAGTAGTAGTGTACACTCAACCAACCTCTTCTTTTAGCCAAACAAATTTCACAATTACTCAGCTGCAAAACAATGATAACACGACTAAACAAGATGAAATAACATTTCTATTCGTCTTGTTTTCGTCAATGAAAATGAAGAGACATTTTAGCATAGTTGTTATTTTCTAAATCACATTTATTCGTCAACAACAGTGCATTAGATATTTCGTTATTGTCATCGTCACATGCACAGGTGGCATGTGCAGCAGTACAGCTGTAAACATACAGTATTATTATATTCTTTCCACTTACATTGTACCTCTGCTTTCTCTTGTCCATAAACAGGAGATTCATTTTGTTTTTTTTTCTACAAATATGACTTACTAAGCTGTTATTCAGAGTCACTTAGAACTACAGAAGCAGTCAAACTACAGTAACCACAGAGGGTTTGACACAAAGTGCTAAGTAGAAGATCTGACTAAGCCCAACTGAAAGTGCTTAGTATTAGCCGTATTGAAACAGGAAAGCACAGGCAAGTCACTCCAGACATGTATCATTTCTTATACGATTGGTGGTCCAAATGTTTTCGTTTTGGTCATTTAGGCATTGACACTAACATGGAGATTTTCTTGTGTTTTACATCATTTCTGTTAATCTAGGAACACATAATTACATACATAGCCATTTAATATGTGTGGATGCTGTGTCAAAATGCCATTATTTAGTAATGGTTCATTTTTCAGCTATACTTTCATTGATCTTATTTGTTAACATTAGGCTTAAGTAAATCGGTATTTTTATTTTTGGAAAATGAAGTCAGTGTGTCCCCCAGAGTCCGAGGTGAAGGCTGGCTTGCTGAATTATTTTTAGCTGGCATTTATTGTTAACTCACGGGGCTTTCACCTCACGCCGCAGGGAGAAATGGAACAGGGTCTCCATGGAAATCGCCCTGTCAGTCAAAAGAGAGGTTAGCAACCGGTGCTGACACTGGCCAATCCTCAGAGAGTGAGAGGCGGGAGTCCGCTGCTCACTGGGAGATGAGATGAACTCATTCCATTTCCACCAGCGCCGTCACTCATTCACTTACTCACAGACAAATAAACGCGGGCATACACACATACGCCCACATGCACATACATTGTTTCACACATATGCACCTACCCACGAACATACCGACGTGTGCGCGCACACACACACACACACACACACACACACACACACACACACACACACACTGTTAAAACACATATACCTCTACCCACACACTTCCCCACACACAAATCACAAACACAAGCAGACACACAGACATAAAGATGCATGTGTTTCAAACACATGCACATTTTCTCTCTCTCACACATACACCCACACACACAAACAGACTATTGTCAGACTAAGCTCTTCAGACATATATTGTAAAAGACAAGAACGGTGTGTGTGGATGTGAAGGAGAAAGAGAAATAGCTAGAGAGAGAGGGCGATTTTGTCTATGTGTGGTTCTCAAAAGTGAAAATCTGAAAACAGATACCCCTTGTCTAATGGGGTTTGGGTGTGCATCTGTGTGTAACTGTTTGTATGTGCATGCGTGGGTTCGTGTGTGTGTGTGTGTGGGTGCGTGTGTGTGTGAGGGAGTGAGTGTGTGTTTGATTGTTTGTCTACACTGTCTGGGGTAATTTCATCAGCCCACCCACCCGTCTCTACTATGCTACTTATCAGCCTCCCCTACCCACAGTCCCACTGCACGTGTGTGTGTGCATGCATGCATGTGCGTGTGTGTGTGTGTGTGTGTGTGTGTGTGTGTGTGTGTGTGTACAGTGGTACAAAAAAATGTGAATCTGTAGTTGAGAGACAATGAGACAGAAAGAGTGTGAGAGAGACTCTCTTTCTCTCTTTCTGTGTGTGTGTGTGTGTGTGTGTGTGTGTGTGTGTAGTGTGTGTGTGTGTCTCTCCTGGGGGGTCGAGACAGGATAGCACATGTGGATGTTGAGCAGATGATTTGGGTGCTACACTACAGTAAGCTGTGCGCTGTGCTAAGCTCCCTAAATGTAATTAAGAATTTAATGGGAATCATGTCATCCCACTCCCGGGGTATCTCTGAGTGTATATAATCTTAGCCCTTAACTCTATGACTAACACACACAGAGGCGCGCGCGCACACACACACACACACACAGAAAAAAAGAGAGAGAGTCCCTTTCTCTCTCACACTCCTTCTGCCTCACACTCTCTCAACTACAGATTCAAATTTCTCTTTCTTTTTCTCTTTGTCGTTCTCTCTTTCACTCGGACAGACACACACACACACGCACACACTCACACACTTCCCCGATGTCACTGCTTTTTACCTTTAGTTCAGAAAACAAAACGAAAACTTAACCCGTGAACAAATATATAACTAATGCACAGAGTAAAAAACTCTTTCTCTCTTACACACACACACAGCCCCATACAGCAAAACCACATACACCCAGTGCACAGAGTAAAAAAACCCTCTCTCCATCTCTCTGTCTGTCACACACACAGCTCCGTACAGCAAACCCTTGGTGACGCTGACTCCAGACTCAGAGCTGCGTCCAGGTGATGAGGTGGCCCTGACTTGCGTGGCGTATGGCGGCTACCCTGAGGCCGAGGTGCTGTGGCAGGATGGGGCGGGACACAACCTGACAGACAACGTGACCGTCTCGCAGGTGGCCAATGAGCTGGGCCTGTTCAGCGTGCGCAGTGTCCTGACGGTGCTGCTGGAGCCTGACAGCACCTACTACTGCCGCCTTACCAACACACTGCTCGGGGATGAGGGACACGCCTCGGTGTCCATCACAGGTAGGAATGTGTGTGTAAGAGTGTGTGTGTGTGAGAGATTGTCTATAAGTGTGTATGAGCATTGGTGCAGAGAGGCCATGCCTCCATGTGCATCACAAGTAAGAATGTGTGTGTGTGTGTGTGTGTGTGTGTGTGTGTGTGTGTGTGTGAGTGAGTGTCTATAAGTGTGTATGTGTGATCACACACTGATGATGGCCTAGTGCCGTAACACGTATACCTAAAAAGAGAAAGAGCGTGGGTTTTTAAGTTTAACACTATAAGTGTGTGTGAGCATGGGTGCACACTGTACATGTGTGTATCATTGTGTGTATATGTTCATAATGTGTGTTTGTATGTGTTTTATGTGTTTTCATGGGTGCACACTGCATGCACACCTGTGTGTGCGCACATTGTACATGAGATAAGTGCAGAACTATTATTTATGTTGAGTGTTTAGTACACTCAGTACAAAGGAATACACAGTCTTACACAAGAAGTATGTGTGTTCCAGTGGTTATTGGTGGTCATAAAAATAGGTGAGGACAGGGGGTGAAGTGGTCAGGTGGGTGAATGAGCAGGTAAATGGGAGTAGATGGGTGGATACAAAGATACAAAGAATTACAAGACCAGGAGGTAACCTGCAATGATAAATTCCACACCTTCCAGATCACCTTGCGCGGGCACGAGCAGACTAATTTACATCCCACAACGCCCCCAATTACCCATATATGGCATCAACAATCCCTTTAAAAGCCACCGGAATTCCTAATTGAGCCTTGGTGGAATGATGGAGAGGCGCTCGAAGAAACGCAATTTCTCCGACACGGTCCAACAAAATGAAAAAATCATATTTGGCACGTTGGAGGTGGGTTACAAACAAAAGAAAAAATATGGCGTGGGAAAAAGTGACAAGCGGCGTAAATGCTGTATGATCGGAACCACGGACTGTGACCGAGATAAAAAAATAAGTGGTGTGACGTTAAATTAAATGCAAAAAATTATATTTTACGCTGTGATGTTATTTGCGCTTTATTCAGCACGCTTAAGACCACATTAGGCCTACTGAATTAGACACAAGGACCCAAATACCGTCCAACACACTGTCATACAAAAATAAGCAACATTGTAGGTCAGGTGTGTTGGGGGTTGTGTTGTTTGTAAAGCCAAGCTCTGTAAAAGGACCTGAGGTGTATGTTACAGCACTAAATAAAATTAATGTGGCTTTTAAAGACATGTCAGCATGGGAAATACCAAACAGTGCAATAAGTATAGTTTGTGTTAATGTCAGTTGTCTTTTGTGCTTTACAGTCCAATATTGTAAAAGTGGCAGAAATGATTTTGAAGATGACAGTAAGTGCTAGATTTGACAAACTGGTGAATTTAGTGGTTGAATTCTGTGCCAAATGTAAGGTATTTAAATAAAACATTGGAATTTATTTGAAAAAGAAGCCAAGTCTTCTGGATGTATGGGTGGCAAGTTTATCAATGACTTGCTCATAGCACTGGGGATATTTTTGGAAAGATTTAAGATTCCCCCTTTCAATTGAAATTGTTGCTAAATTTTTCAATCTCTCCTGGCCCATTGTGTTTCTGGTGAAACTTTTTATGCGCTTCAGACATGAGAAGCTCTCTTGGTGCTGAGGTGGCACCAATAGTGGCATAAAGTTTTCTATGCGCCGCTTACAGAAGGCATCATCGATGGTTTTGTGTTGTATGTTAAATAAGACGTCAGTCTGTGCAAACAGTTGCTCAAAAGTAAAAAGTAACTCGAAGTCTTCTAATTTTGCCTTCAGTCCATCCGCCAATCGAGTGGTTTCATCATCCATTGAAGGATGTTCTACAACGCGGGTGAACGGGTCAACTAGTTTTTCATGATTACCGGCGATGGTATTCACAACCCTGGATAAAAATTCCAACGTGTCGGAACGTTCTTGGCCATTTTCGTGCAATCAAATTCCTCAAGCCACTCTATTGCTTGATTTTGAAAAGATCGACGTGAACCCACCCAGATGAGTGAAAAAGACTCGTGCTTTTGGGATTGACTTAACACCCTGACTCAGGACCAGATTCAGGTGATGCGCGTAGCAGTGAACAAATGTTGCAGCCGGAGCAATCTCTCTCACTTTAGCCTGCAGACCATTAGAAGCAACCAACTTCTCAGCAAAGTTGTACCCATAGACAGTAGAAGAAACCCCGTCATCTCTGATTGCATAAACTCAAACAAGGACTGTGCATCTTGCCCACACGACACATCAAAAAACAAATTGAAAAATTAATTATGCCCTGATTGTCAGGGTTCAAGGAGTGGGAGCCCAGATGCAGCACGCATACAACAGAGGTCCAGGGTATTGAGGATTTATTAACACGGAAAACTTGACTACAAAAACACTGAGAGGGGAGCTATAACCAAAAATACCCACGAGGGGGAAAACAGAAAATACTATTAACACAAAAGAACAAACTTCAAGAAGTTACAAGACTTACAACACTCGGATCCGGATCTGGCACAGATGACACAGAGTTACACACGGTTTAGACAATGACGCAGCACAGGACAATGAGAACACAGGGTTTAAATACAGAGGGGCCAATTACAAGGGGACACATGATTGGGCAAAACACAACAGGGCACAGGTGGGGGACAACAAGGCAACAAGCAAGGCTGATAACTAGACCGATAGGCAAATGAGACACAATGGACAAGAGAAACAGGCAAACAGAATGGGCAAGGCAATCAAGACAATTAACTAGAACAGGGTAACAGATAGACAAGTAAACGAGATACAAACGAGGCAGCAGGGCAGGTGTAGGCAATGGACAGAACATACAGGCAAAACTAAACTCTTAACTGAAACAGAGATAATGCAGACAGGGGCGAGAAGATGTTTCAATCACAAGATTAGAGAGAGACAGAGGCAATGAGCGAGAGAGAGGCAATGAGCGAGAGAGAGAGACAGAGGCAGAGAGAGAGAGACGTGGGGCGAGAGAGACAGAAAACCAAGGGGCAAACAAAAGCACAAGTGAGAAAAAGAAACAAAACAGGACACAGGGGCAATGGCTAGGGAAAACAGTGACCAAACGAAACACACAAATCCCGATCCTGATACTGATTGTCAACGAACCTAATAATTATTGGGAGCTGAGAATGACAGCTTAGATTAGAGGTAAGATCTTAAGCTCAAGCCCGAGTCCGAGCCCGACCCGACCTGAATTTCGGGCCGGGTCGGGCCTAAAATGTCAGTCATTACGTCCGGGTCGGGTCGGGCTTCTCTCTCGCTGATTTTTTAAAAAAAAATAAATATATGTTTATAAAACTGTATACTAAAACGATGTGTGGATACTAAACTAAGGAATACTTGTTCTAAAATAAATAATTAGGATAAAACAGAGAAGGCGCTGTAAGGTAATTGCTATTTAACTACTAAACAGGAGCCGCAGAGCCAGAGCATGCTCTGCGCAGGTGAACGCCGCCCTCTTTATAATCTTCCCCTCCGCAAGTCCGCATGTATTTTGACCTGGTATCTCCGATATGGAGCAGCAAGAAGTCAAGGATAAACTAAAGACAGGGGAACTGAAAAGGCAAACACGCACCGGTAAGAGTGACGTGGGGAAAAGCTTCAAATTGATTGTTAAAAATGCTACAGAAACTTGCGTTGGCTTCGCTGAGTGTAGTTAATGTGGAGCTTTGCTTTCATACGAGAGCAAAAAGACTGGCACCCCGACGCTGAGCAGGCATTTAAACAGCTGTAGCCTACTGGCAAAAGTGATGATCGTCAAACATCTATATTATCATTCGTCGCCTCATCACAACACGTACTGCACTAAACTCTTGCAATGACAATTAAAAAAACCCCTTCATGTCTCTGTCTATTATCCACCTTTCATTGTTCTTCTTTGTCTCTCTGCCTCTCTCTCTCTTAAAGTGCCGCGCTAGATTCTTAAGGACGTACTGCTGCTGTGGTTTATGAACCAATTTTCAACCCGTCAAAATGACGGACAGCCTTAAATTTTTCGTCAACTCTTATAAAAGATGTAAATGTTCATACAGTCTTGTTTAACTTAGATTTCGTTACAAAAGACATGCTTTAATTTGTTATCATAAATCACCCCTCCTCCTCCTGAGTCCTCACAAATAAAATATGAAATTTCGGGTTTGCTTCGGGCTCGGGCCTGCAAATCAAGCTAATTGGTCGGGCTCGGGTCGGGTCGGGCTTTAATCCCGCGGGCCTGGGTCGGGTCGGGCTGGATTTTTTAGGCCCGATCTTACCTCTAGCTTAGATCTGTGGTCTCATCTATTTGCCAGAAAAAGAGTGGAGCCATGTCTAATTCCTTAGCAACATTGTGGTTGATGGAGGTGGCTATTGCACAGATCAAGTAATTCTGAATGCCACTAGACATACCACTAAAAACACCAGAAGACGGCAACAGCTCTGCAAGCAAATTGTCATATTGTGCTATTAGTTCAGCCAACTCCAACTATAGTTGCCCTTGTTGTCTGAATTTGGCCCTTCATCCTGTCCCCTAAAAGCCAGCTCCTGCATGCCCAAATATGCCGTAGCATTAATCAAATGCTTTGGTGTATCCCTATTATGACGCACTTTAGCATTGTGCTGTGCAACTGGGCACCCTCGTCCACAAGTTGATCAACTGGCTACCTAGCAACTACCTAGCAATTTTAACTGAATAGCTGCACCAACGTGGTACAGTAGTTGCGCTTAGGCACTCAGGCTAAATGGCCCTGTCCAGATTTTTTTGTATCTTCTGAGCTTTGTGAACTTTTGTTGAACATTTTGAATTAAAACTGAAAAACTCCAAGCCCTTAACCCCTGGACTCTGATGAAGATGGCAACGCCATCGAAACGTTAGTCCTTATGTTGTGCACTTGATTAAAAAGTTAAAAAGCTATTATCTGTGCTGCTCCGATGTACTTTCCTAAATGTGTACCCTTAACCCTGCACTTGGGTCTCTTTGATTGTAGCCTAGTGGTTACCTCTCTGCCCTGCCAAGCCGGCGACCCAGGTTCAATCCCAGAGTCGCCCTTTACAGCAATATAAACGATTGGTCGTAACACTATTAGTTAGCCATGGGTGTCTTTGATAGCATGTGGTGTTAAACACACCGACCTTACCATTCGGTTTTTCAAAATCCATTTTTGGACTGGTCTCCCCTCTGTTTTGATTTTCACCTTCTCATCGTACTCCAGTGTGTGAAATAGTGTATTTAACATCATTAATACAACATCTTGTTTTTCCAATTTTTTTTTTATTGACACACCAAAGCAAAATCTCAAACTGCACAAATGACAGGTCTATTGACAATGACAGTTGTACAAGACCTTGCATCAACCTGCTAAACCAGCCCTTCAGTTTGATTGGGCCAATTGATGAATGCAGCTCCGCTGATTAATGACAGGCGAGGATTTTTAACTGACCCTCCCAAAGAGAGGACGTTCCTCCCTTTTTGCCATTGACTCCATGTTAAAAGAGGAGCCCACCAATCGCCCGGGTTTGTAGCGTTTATAATGGATATCAATGAGGTAGGGAGGAAGGTATTTCGGTGACTTTTTTTTGTGTTTTCGAGGTGATAAAATAGAAGTATTCCAGCTGTTTTTAGATGTTTATCTATTAAATATATGTGATTTTTATGAATTTCTCCTGGAAGTTCTTTCTTTAAAAATGTAAGGGAGGATCTTCCTCCCTTTCCTCAATGTAGGAGTCGCCTCTGGTGTGTTCCTCTCTTTGTGGCCTTCACAGCCTGTCTGTTCAGCTAGCGGCTACAGCTGTGGACGTTAAGAGTATTTTCCAGTGCTCCTGCTAATACTGTTGGCCCAGCTTAATCTTATTTTCAGTCTTCCTGACATCTCCCGGGTGTGTCAAAACACTTCTGTGCCTGCCTAAATTATATAGGCAACCAGAACCCCAGCAGCCACTGCTTTTAAAGTTTTTGTTTTGTATTGTTTGATTGTTTGCCATTGCCTCCTCTTTTGTGTTTTCGATGTAGCCTCTCTCCTCTTTCTCCCATCTTCCCTATTTTGTTCACTCCGTTACATCAGCCTGTTTGTATGATAGTTCTTTAACCCTCTGAAATGAGGAAGAGGGACATTGAGTGCTGCAGTGGTGTGTGTGTGTATGTGCTAGTGTGTTAGTGTGTGAGGCCTCGGGTTTGTTTCACAGGCCTAAATTAGATCTGCTCATCTTCATTTTTCCCAGATGATGCTGAAAAAAATCACAATAGCACCTGTACTCCAGTCTGTTACAGATTACAGTACCTGATGGACTGTCACTGTCGCTGTTGATGTTGCTCGTCTCTTTCTCTTTCTCCTTCTCTCTCTCTCTCGCACTCTGTCTGTCTGGGTATCTCTCGCCCTCTTCCTCTTTCTGTATGTCTGTGTGTCTGTCTGTGTCGAAGATCTACAGTGTCTCTCTCTCTCTCTCTGCCACTGTAGCGTAGTGTGGCTTTGTAGCACACTGTTAAATTCTTGCAGAAGTAGCAAGCCTTTTACCTTACTAAAAGCCTGCTTGTGTATTTGGATGTACTATGTTGTGGCTTCCTACTTTTTTACTACTTGATGTCTCCCATTATGTATGTTGGATGGATAGGCCTGGGATCTGCATACTGATCAATAGGTTGTTTTTGTTTTTTCACTGTTTTTAGTCTGATTGATTGACGTGCCTTATGATGGTTATGTACACACACACACACACACACACACATATAGTACACACACACACACACTACACTGAGAGTTTAGGTGTGTGTTTATGTGAGCGAGGGAGATGAAATCCTGAAAATGAAATCCCAATAGTCAATGTTAAGAATGTCTTTTCATTTCCCGGGGGACCCTGGGGCTGTCCAGTGGCCATGGCAACACTTCCTGTAAAAGCCTCATCCATGATATTTTATTTGAACACCCCAGCAATCATATGAGCCTTTATAAAAATCTTATCGGAATATATTAGGAGATACATTTCATATTCAACACACATTTATACGTGCAATGAGCTCTGTGATAATTTCTTCATCTATAAAGATTCACAACTATGTAATCACATTTGCATGAAGCATGCCCACATTCCCATCATGGTTATAGTGATATAATGAACGCACGATCAGATGTTATAGATGTTACCATCATGGTGGTGCTTAGAGTGCTGTTGCGTGACTCTATTTGGGCAGTAGGAATGTGCAGTCAGTGTGTGTGTGTGTGTGTGTGTGTGTGAGAATGTGTGTGTGTGGACTGTCAGACTTCTCTTGCTCTGCCATTGCCTGGGGATGTGTTGAGGCGGTGTGGTGCGTTGTCCCTTGCTGCTTGCCTTATCCCTCTGGACAGTTTAGCATGAAATCACTGCAGACAAGGCTGTGTGAAGTAAACTTCTTATAAGTACAAACACACACACACACACACACACACACAAAGTTGCTCTTAAATATGTACATACATCCCCACTTTGCTCAGAATTGAAAGGGTGCATGCATATTGCTTAACTGCACACGTGCACGCACACACACACCACCTACCTTCACATTCCAAAGTCACTGTTTACTGTGTGCAGGAAGTAAATATGAGGAATGCAAATTATAGATGCAGTATTTTTAAGAAATGTAAAATGTCTTGAAGTTTTTATTAGGTACATGATTAATCTGAAAAATAGGGAAGTAACCAAATTACAATTGAATTGCTTTGATTGTTACGTGATGGCTGACTGTTTGAAAGAAGTACAGCTGTTTGGTCCTGAAAAGACTTTCAGTTATGTAAATTAGAAAATACAAATAAAAAAGCTGAGAGAATTATACATCTGCTCAAACACATCCTCATTTTCTTTTTGTTTTTCAACTGACTCTCTATCTTTCTCTCTCTCTTTCTCTGGCTTTCTCTATCTTTCTCTCTCTCTCTCTATCTCTCTCTCACATGCACACACATAAACACACATACACTGACTACTGTCAGTGCTTGTGAGGAGGTGGAATGGGGTTATTGGTGGTCAGCAGGTGTGGGGCATCATCTGTGTGTTTGTGCACATGTGTCCAACCTTTGAATTACTATACTGGGTGGATGTGTGTGTGCATGTGCATGTGTGTGTGTGTGTCTGTGTCTGTGTGTGGTCATATGCTCAGCTTGCAGCCTTGAGGTGAAGAGTAAATGCATAACTACCTCTATATGAGGCATCATCTGATTTGTGTCAGGATATGCATGCACACACACACACACACACATCAATATGAGCGTTATCAGATTTCTAACAGCTCATAACACCTCCAGTTCTGTCCCTGTGCCCTTCCACCAAATGGCTCTACGTCTGAGTAATCTCTGTCTCTGTCTCTCTCTCTCTCTCTCTCTAAATCAAATCAAACAACAAAGGAAACTTATAATCATAGCTGATGCTAAGTTAGCTAGTTAGTTTAAATAATATTAGTAATAATTGTCATAAATCTCTCTCTTTCTCTCCCCTACCTTTTATTCTAACCACACAACACATAGATGGAACTCATAAGCATATTAGATACATCTACCTCCGTTTCACTTTTTTTCTCTCTCTCTTTTCCTTGCCCCTGTTTGTCACTTAAATTTAATTACTGTCCACATGTTTTTTGTTTGTTTTCTTTTTCTTCGAACTGTATGGCAGACATTAACAACTTTGTCACAGGGAGCTCGTCCGAGATTGTAACATTTGGGCGCTCGTCTATTTTGCGATTTTTGATCCCTTTGTGTATGGGAGAAGTAGGTTGCTTGTTGCGACGTAAGGTGAGTACATTTGTTTGACTGTGTGTGTTTGGCATTGTATTGCAATTAGTAAGCCGCCGGGTGGACACAGAGTCCGCCACTTAATTATTTTAGTTTGTTGTTTTCTGGTGGTAGCCTTTAGTTGGCCTGCTTCGAGGGTGTTTGGTAAACTGCGTTGTTGGTTTACTGTTCGCCTTGCGAATTTAGCGGTTAAAGTACGCCTTTTAGGGGAACCACTTAAGACTAGTTGTCAGGTTCAGTTTAAGTAAGTCTATTTTTTTCAGGTAAGTGAAGGGGTTGCAATACAGCGCGAACCACTCCGGTCAGTACTCTGTCGCTTTTGTGTGTATGCATTGTCTTTTCGATGCTACGGGTTGGTCTCTTGTTAAGGTTCGACTTTGGTGCTGCTGTTTTGTAGGGCGAAAGCCTTTTTGTGTGTCTTACCTTGGGCCATCCTGTTAAGTTTGCGTGGTGTGAAACGCCACTCTTTTGGGGGTGAGAGAGAGCTGTAGTCATTTTTGTGGGGGATTTTTGTGGCTACATTAAAAAAGTTTTGCAGCTTTTCTTGTACTGTAGCAGCCGGTACGATTTAAGTGTTTTGTTTGTTTGTTTGTATTTGTTAAAATAAAACCATGACGTCGGGAGCGCAAGCTTTTGCCGACGATCCGTCTGAGGATGCGTTTCATCATTTAACCAAAGATCAACTGATAGAAGTAGCTCGTCTTTTTGATATAGAGTTGAGTGCTTCGGAAAAACGTTTAAAAACATCAGTTAAAGCTGTTGTTCATCCTGCTTTAATTGAAAAGCATATATTGCCTGCGGTTGATTCTACTGAAACCATCCGTTTAAAAGAACTCTCCATTAAGGAGAAAGAATTAGATTTAAAGCGTGAGGAACTGAAAATTCAAGTGGCTGAGAATCAGCTACGTCTTCGTACACTAGAAAGCGAGGCTACATTGGATAACTTTGATCTTGCGTCACCATCGTTTGATGTGTCCAGGCATATTAAGTTGGTTCCACCCTTTGTAGAGAAGGATGTGGAGAAATTTTTTCCACATTTCGAGAAGGTTGCTTTAACCCTACGTTGGCCTAGGAATGTTTGGCCTCTACTTATCCAGTCTGTTTTGACAGGGCAGGCACAACAGATTTTTATCTCGTTGTCTCATGAGCAGAGTTCAGACTATGATGTGGTTAAATCTGCTATTCTGCGCGGATATCAGTTAGTGCCTGAAGCTTATAGGCAGCGGTTCAGGCGCTCCAAGAAATTAGAGCACCAGACCTATGTGGAGTTCGCTCGTGATAAGGAGGTAATGTTTGATCGCTGGTGTTCTGCTAGCAAAGTGCACAGCAAAGCGCAATTGCGTGAGCTGATGTTGTTGGAGGAATTTAAAAACTGTCTTCCTGCTCCTGTTACCACTTATTTGAACGAATGTCAGGTTACAACATTGCAACAGGCTGCTGTATTAGCTGATGAATTCGTGTTGACTCATCGTTTGACATTTAAAGACAAAAGTCGTCTTGAACATCTGTCTGGCCAGTCTAAGTCTTCGACTGTAGATAAAACCTGTCATTATTGTAAAAGGCCTGGTCATCTGGTGGCTGACTGTGACGTATTAAGAAAAAAGCACGCAAAGTTGGACACCAAGCCAATTGGGTTGATTAAAGCTTGTCCTTCATTTGTCTTTCCACTCGTGTCCAAGTCTAAAACTGGGTACGAACCTTTTCTTAGCAATGGCTTTGTTTCTCTATCGGGTGATAAAAATCTTGTACCAGTGTGTATACTACGCGACACTGGTGCGGCATTGTCATTTCTTTTAGAGGGTGTCTTACCTTTGTCTGAGATTTCGAAGACGGGGACTAGTGTTCTTGTCCGGGGATTTGAAATGGGCTCTGTTAATGTTCCACTTCACAGAATTGAGTTAACATCTGATCTTGTCACTGGTAGCGTTGCTGTTGGTGTTCGGAGGTCATTGCCAATTCCAAGTGTTACATTTATATTAGGTAACGACATTGCCTTTGGTAATGTCTGGGCCAATAAAGATTCTAATGTCCTGCCCCAGGTATCTGCCCCTGACTCCTCTGTCCATGAGAGTGTGCAGAAAAATCCTGACGTGTTTCCAGCCTGTGCCGTAACTAGCGCTATGGCAAAGCGCTCAGTTGCTGATGCGAGTTCATGCTCGCGAGTTCATGTGTCTGTTGTTTCATCTGACTCTTCTCTTAATGTTATTCCAGGTAGTATAGTTCCTTTGTCTACCACTAGTTCTGGGCCTGTTCAGAGCTCAGGGAAAGTCCTACATTCTCTACATTGGTCTCATGAAAAGTTTACCAGAAGGCTGACCTGACGCTTGCTCCTCTGTTGAAGCTGGCCGCGTCAGATGTTGACCTTGAAGAACTGCAGTGTTTTCTCAGAGACGGGGTTTTGATGGGAAGTGGAAGGCTTGTCATGTCCCTAACCTAGGGAATGATTGCATTCAGTTTGTGTTGGCTGCTGAATACAGGGCTCACATTAAACGAGGGCAGCTGGCTGGCCTTAAAAACCAGTGTTGTGGTCGAAGAACCATCTAAGAATGTACTGTCCTATGTAGTCGACTTCCGTGCTTGTTGGCATCGTGCTTGGGATTTTGCCCGTGAAAATCTCAAGCAAGCACAGTGCAAAATGAAGGCGTGGTATGACTGTAAGGCTGTGGATCGCCACTTTGCAGTGGGCGATAAAGTGTTGTTGCTACCTGTTCCCGGATCTGCTTTGCAGACTCAATTTACTAGTCCATATTTAGTTCTGAGAGTCTGATCAGGATTATTTAATTTCAAGTCCAGACCGACGACAACCCAAGCGCTTGTGTCACGTAAACATTGCCCTTTTATGAGCGTATCTCCCCCTTTGTCAGTCCTGAGCCGCCGCCGTCTTCCAACTCTGCGCTGTCCACTGAAGCGGTGCTGATGTCTGGTGTGGTCGAGGGTGATGACGTCGGGAGTAGCCCGTGTCGTGCAGTGATTGAGGGGCGCTTAAACAATACTGTTATGCTTTCTGTACTGAATGACCATCTGCCTCACCTTTCTCAGGTTCAGAGGGCTGACATTTTGGAATTGGTCCATCAATTTCCTGAGTTGTTTGGGGATGTTCCAAAGCAAACGCATGTCCTCAAACACGATCTAGATGTTGGCTCTGCTGTTCCCATTAAGCAGCACCCTTACAGGGTTAATCCATCAAGGAGGGAACTTTTGAGAAGGGAGGTTGGGTATATGTTGGCTAATGGCATTGCTGAGTATAGTATAAGCCCTTGGAGTTCTCCGTGTCTGTTGGTTGAAAAAACTGATCACACTTATTGGTTATGTACTGACTACCTGCCGTGTCAATGCTGTCACGAAACCTGCTTGTTATCCTCTGCCGAGGGTGGATAACTGCATTGACCGTGTGGGGGCAGTTCTTTTTGTGAGCACGTTCGATCTGCTCAAGGGTATGGCGGGCTATTACCGCACCTTTGGTAAAAACTTTTCCGCGGTAGTGGCGCCATTACCTGACTTGTTGAGTACTATGGTTCTGTATACTTGGTCGCAGCATGTAGCTATCTACACTGACCACGACCCTTTGAAGTTTTTGTCTCCTATGTGGAATTCCAATCAGCGGCTCATGCGATGGAGTTTGATTTTGCAACCATTCCATCTCGAAATCAAGCACATCCGTGGCACTGACAACGTCATTGCCGACGCACTGTCCAGAGTGCCTTTTTTTATTTTTACGGTTAAGTAACCATATAGTCATGGTTTGTATATATTTATTCATTTGTTGTAATTGTATGTGTATATATACGTATATATATGTGCATTACTGTTTCTGTTTTTTTGTTTTTTGTGAATGTGCGCTACTGTGCCTTTATGCTTGACACATGCCGGTAGTGTGAAATGTGCTGCATGCGTCCCTACTATTGGACGTTGTGTACGCAATTAATATGTCTTGTTCAGTTTATGGAGACTGTGTCACCATCTTGGTGGGGAGGTGTTGCGTCCTCCCTAGGTGGCTCCGTCACATTCTGCCATACCATCACTGCACTAATTGTTTTACAGGTGCCTGATGGAGCCTCGTATATATGTCGGGGTGGCAGCCCGACATATCTCTCTCTCTCTTCCTGGTGGTCGCATCCCGCTTCACCTGCACCTGGTTTTCTCCCCCTTTTGGACTTTTTGATTCCCCATTTTTGACCTTGGTTATTCCCTCTACCGTTTTGTCTTATGTTTGCTTATTATTTTGTAAATAAAATACCCCTAGAACTTACGAGCGCGGTGACTGGTGTCATCTACGTTACATTTTAACATCGAGTTTGTAACACGCACACACTTGCACGTGCGCACAAACACACACACACACACACACACACACACACACACACACACACACACACACACACACACCGTAAGCCCACAGAGACATCAAGCAAGCCCCTTACAGAAATCTTTTCCACCCCAAAAACAAGCTCTGCTGAACAGCTCAGAGATAACAAAAAAGCAGAAAATAAAAATGTTTCAAACAAAGTCATCATCAGTTCATTCTGTTTCATTTCACTGGGACACCAGAGGCTGCCAACTGCTGTGCTGTGACAGTGAGCGGCTGAGGAATGAGGATGGGGAGAGTGCAACCAAAGCACGCACAACCAGGATTTTAACTGGGAGCAGGGCTAACAAACAGTCAACAGGTGTAAAAAAAAAAGTCTGCGTCAACCTGAATTTTGCTCCTAATATATTTTTTTCTATTTACCATGACATTTTGGGCATTCCATGTCATGTCTGAGAAAGTGTTGGAAGTCTCAAACCATTGCAGTAAATAAAAACACAATATTGGGAGCAAAAGTCTGTTTGAAGCAGACCTTTCATTTACACATACGCAGGCTTTGTTACCATCATTAGAGTCATTAGTGTGTGCCATGGACAAACTCCAGACTGCTGCCCCAGAGAAGTAATTATACATGTAGCTAGAAATTTAATAATCCTAGCATATAGCCAGAAAATGGTGCTTACAAGGGTTACACATAGGATGAAATGTGTGTGTGTGTGTGTGTGTGTGTGTCTGTGTGTGCGCACGTGCACGTGTTTGTGTGTGTGTACTGTGTTGGTGTCTGTGTGTGTTAATGTCTATGTGCATATGTGTGTGTTTCTGTCTCTCTCGCTCTCTCTCTTTGTGTGTGTGTGTGTGTGTTATGGTAGTTCTACTAGCGGTTGTGAAGTTTCAGTGTCGAAGTGTGATTAATTTTCAGCTCCCCAGCCATATCTGTTTGGCGTGTCCTGAACCCACTAGTGGTGGGGGAGGATTCCTGCTCAGAGGGTGTGTGTGTGTTTGGGGGGGGGGGGGGATCTGCTTGATATGGAAGTGTATTTGCATTTGTTTACAACAGTCTCTGTGTGCTCAACACAACTTCTGTAATTAATTTTGACCCCAGCAGAACTGCGCAGTGCGCACAGCCACCCTCTTGGATTCTAAATATGCTGGGGAATCTGCTGGAATTATCTCTGTAACCCCTGCTGTTGAGACACACACACACACACACACACACACACACACACACACACACACACACACACACACACACACACACACACACACTGGCTTCCTGAAG
>CM059288.1:23837815-23895315 GCA_030347295.1 Setipinna tenuifilis | reverse complement strand
GTGTGTGCTGGGTGGGGGGTTGGGGTTGGATGGGATATAAGTGTGTCTGTGGGGTGCCCTGGCCTTAGCTGATCTCATTGTTTGTTTATATAGCTTGTTTTTGTTGATGTTTACACAGTTTACACACACACAGCAACCTTAAAAGCTACAGGGGGCAAAAAGGATCAATCTGTGTGAAGCATGTCAGGTAGGGGTCTTTGGTTTTGATTGGACCTGTATGGGTCTATTGGTAGGTGTTTGTGTGTGTGTGTGTGTGTGTGTGTGTGTGTGTGTGTGTGTGTGTGTGTGTGTGTGTGACAGAGAGAGAGACACGCACACACACAGACAGAGAGGAGAAGAGAGAGGAAGGGAAGATAAAGAAATATAGAAAAATGCAATAAGCTAGTCCACAAAAAACATTTCTTAAAGATAAAATGTGCAAAAAAGAGTAAGAGAAAGTCACAGTGATTAATAGAAATTGACATAGCAGCAGAAAGGACAGACAAAATCAACCTTAACAAAGACACAGTGTGATTTGATGACTAGGGATGCGGTGGTTTGAAATCACAGTTAACTGAAGAAAAGGATTAATGTCGGTTTCATGGTCACCGATGTAATCACTTTGCTTCCCCATCCACACTGTGCAGTGAATGTGAGTGTGCAGCAGCACCTCATCTTAGTAGAGGTGGATCAGCCCCAGGCTTCAGAGAGTAGAGGTGCTGCCAGGTATTGGTTCCACTGGTGCAACTAGGGTTAAAACAGGTAATTTCACTAATTTGCTCGTCTACCTAGCTGAACATTTGCAACAGATATGTGTCGTGGACTTTTACTCTCCGAATCCAGTTCACCCACCTCTGTGTTAGTAGTCGGGTCAGCATTAAACTCATTTAGTGTGCTTGCTCAGTAATTGAGTGAGAGGGAAAAAGAGTGACAGAGAGAGAGGGCAGGGAGGCAAAGAATGCTATGGCAGCAAATACTGTGGCAGTTAGACCTGAACCAACTGCCATTTTAATTTTGAATTCATAATGTTGAGAAATAGAGCTCTCAAGTGATGACGTCATAACACCCATGCCATGGCCTGCATATAGAAGCAATAAAAAGTTTAGAAATTTGGCACACTGATTCGGGACAGTCCCATGATTCTTTTCTACAAGTGTTATGTCGGCACCTCAACCTCTCTAGCACCATGGTCCAGGCTTGTAGTCATGGGAATTTATATCTCCTTCTAGGAAAAAAAAGATGTACTATTTCTGTATATATTGCTGAATCAGATAAGCAGTTAAATTTGCCTCTCTAATTCTTTTGCATATGGTGCAGTTTATAGGTCAGAGTTGTATATAATTTGAAGTAGTGGTTGTTCCTATTTATTGCCCAGATTAACTGTAAGTGTTTAATCTCAGTATCCCAAGTGACACATGTGACAGATAAACACAGCTGGGTAAAGGAAGGGACAGTGAGTAAGGGCTAGACACAAATAAGAAAGTAAAAAAGATAGGGAGATGGGCGGGGGCAATAAATAAAAAAATATTGAAGAAGAGAGAGAGAGAGCGTGAGGGCGCGAGAGAGTGAGTTATGTACCTAATATGCGTATGTGTAATGTACTCTATGCCAATGAGTATAGTTCACATAGAATAATGGCTAACTGAAGATTAAGTTCCAAAATGGAAGGTGTGCAGTGTGCAGAAAAGTAGAGACAATGATGAAGGGGCAGAAAGTAAAGAAAGTTGCAGAGGAGAAGAGAGAAAGAGAGAGAGAGTGAGAATGAGACAAAGAGCGATGGATGTGAAAGGATTGAAAGCCCAGAGATAATGGCGGTAGACTGCCATTGGGTTGAGCAACGGAGCAGCGGAGTAGTAGCTGTGTGGTCAAGACAGGATCCAAATCAACCAGCCTGGCTTGTGCTCTTTCAATCACCATCACAGATATCTCATCTCTTCTCTCTCCCTCTCTCTCTCTCTCTCTCTCTCTCTCTCGCTTGCTTTCTCTCTGTTTCTTCATGCCTTTATCTGTCTCTTAGCAATTGTGTTGCATTCAGCCTAAATAAGCTTTTTGCAAGCGCTCTTTTGCTAAAGCCAAATGCACATGCCAAAGCATTTTGGAGCCAACAAAACACAGTTACGTGGCAGAAAAAAAGGACATTGTACAGACAGGTGTGTGTGTGTGTGTGTGTGTGTGTGTGAGGCCCTATTTGATGAGCTCTCGTTCTCCCCCTCCTTTCTCGTTTTCTCTCCCTGCCTCGGTCTCTTTTCCCTCTCTCTTTACCCTTCTTCTTTTGCTATGTTGTCAAATAGTATTGAAATACTCCCAGCCAGGTTGACTTAGCAGAGAAAGCACAAATTGACTTGTCATGTCTTTAACCTCCTGTCATTTGGATTTTTGTCGTCTTTTTCATTTTTGCCCACTCCTCTTTTCCACCTCATCTTGTTCTTCCAATATTTTATTTTCTTTTCCTGTCTACCCTTTTGTCTTCACTGCATCTCTCTCTTTTACACACTCACACACACTGACACACACACACACACACACACACACACACACACACACACACACACAGTACAAATACACACACACAGTACAAACACATACACTAGTACAGACACACACACACTGGAAAGACCAGCGTGCATACACAAACACACAAATAAAATATGCACACCTCTTTGACAGCCTTTCAAGGACACAAACACATAAAGTAAGCAAGCAAACAAAGGAAAAATGGAATGTGTGTTGTGGTGTGCTGTGTGTACTTGTAATCTTAGTCCTCTGGAGCCCTCACTGGGACAGTTGTGGCCCACCTCTGTCACGGAGTCGGCTGCTATGGTGAGGCCCATTGTGACATAGAATGCAGTTCTTTCTCTTATTCTTTCTCTGTCTCTCTGTCTTTCATTCTTTTTCTCTTTTTCTCTGTCTCTTTGTTATGTTTCTTCCTGTTTTCTCCCCTTCCTGCTCAAGCTGATTACATGTTCCCCTATATTGCTCTGACACATGGAGAGACAGAGAGAGAGAGAGAGAGAGAGAGAGAGAGATAAATACGGGGAAGAAGATGGCAGGGAGGGAGGGAAGAAAGGATGGCGAGGCAGATAGAGAGTGGGGAGTAAAAAACAAAAGCTTATGTACAAGAGATGGGGCCACACACACACACACACACACACACACACACACACAGAAAAAAGAAAGCTAAATTGCCACCTGCCAGCACCTCCACCCAACCCCCGCTCAGGCTCGCATGAGGAACCCCAAAAAAATAGTGAAGTAACAAAATAAATAAAGAAATAAAAATTGCAATCTGCAAAGAAAAACATGGCATTAGTCCTTGTTGTCTGCTTGACTTCTTTGCAGGGCTAATTTAAAGGCAATTATCCCTCCTCTGCCTGTAGAGAGACAGAGAAACTGCTAGAAATGAATCTGTTGTAAGCTGCCACAGCCACACTCCACCTGTTTCGGCATGGGTTTGTGCCAGGTATGTGCCTGTTTTTGGCAGGCTGAAGACCAGTTAGGATTTTCAGCGTGAACTTAGCAATTGCAGTAGAAAGAGAGAGAGAGCGATAGAGAAAGAGAGGGAATGAGAGAGACAAAGAAAGAGAGGAATGGAGATAAAAGTTTTTTTCTGCCTGGCGTAATCTGATTGGCTCACATGTATTATGTGTTCATACTGTGCGCTGGTTCGCTGTGTTCCCTCATGTAGCAATGTTATAAATGTAAATGATCAAATAAAAATCAAGCTGATGGATTTAAGTCAATTTTAGTGAGGAGTGATCATCTTCATGCTGCCAGGAAATTTCATCGGTCTGAATGTGCATGCTGATATATTTAACACATAATCACACACACACACATACTCTCTCTCACACACACACATTGTTATGGGTGTAAATGTGCATGCTGTAATATTCATCACATAATCACATCTTTGTGATGATGCCTGATGGTCCCTCTTGTTGAGAAGAATTCTTCATGTGAGAATGGCTGGCATGCGTGTGTGTGTGTGTGTGTGTGTATGTGTGTGTGTCGCACGTGTTTATGTAAATGTGTGTGCGTGGTTTGGCATGTATGTGTTAAGTTAATGTTGGAGGTCTGCAGGGTCACTTGCAGGGTCTCAGCTCAGAGTGGTGCCTGGTCTGTGTTATTCCTCAAGCGCTCTGGTCTGCCTGCATTCTGACCTGCCTTAAAGTCTCAGACTGAGAGGGATTTACATGGGCTTTGCCGTATTTCTCTTCATCTCCTCCTTCTCCTGCTGCTCCCTCACTCCTCCTCTTCACCTCAAGTCTTCTCTCTCTCCCTCACACTGCCTGTGCTTTCATTGACTCAGCCCTGCCTTAGAAGCATCCATGTAGCCGTGCTGTCAGATTAGTTAACCGGATTCAGGTTTATCCCGAGCACTGAGCACATATTAACACGCTGCACCATCATCAGGAGTCTTTCATGTTTGTTATTAGGCATTAACAAGTGCTTCATTACTGTCTAATAATGCTGTTATGAGCTGTCCCTAAAGATGGAATGGGAATATTCTAGGAAGGTTGTCTTTCCATGGTTCATTCCCTTAGTGACACTTAACAATACTATACATTATTTAAATTTAAACATCCACCCAGAAATATTTGCTACATTTTAGTGTTTTATGTAGTCTATGTATTCTTCTATAGTGTTGTAGTAGTATATGTACTGTATGTAAGCATGTATGTTTTTTCAATTTGTAATGGCTTCAATAGGATGTTTTGTACTGATTTTGTATATATTGTATGAGTAATGTAAGTTATTTCAGTCTTTCCATATTGAAAGTTACCTTTAGGGATAAATAAAAGTATTGTTTTTATCAAAATATTTCAATTTACCCTTTCTCAGTTCCGCCTACCCTCGGAAACAACTTTTCCTCATGGCACTTATGAGACCTGCCTTAACAATTTTTACTTTTGTTTACAGACACAAAAACATAATACTCCAATGACACACTCTTAGCCTTGGTTAAACCAGCTTTTTTAAAATTGTCCTAATCCATACACTGCGGTAATATACACATGATTCAGCATAGGTATGTTGGTAATTGGTGTTTTATATAGTCTATGTATTGTCCTATGGTGTTGTAGAAGTATATGTATGTATTGCATGTAAGTATGTACATTTTTTCAATTTATAAAGGTTTAAATAGGATGTTGATAATAATTGTCTCTATAATTGTCTTAATCCATACGCTGTAGTAATATACACATGATTTGGCATAGGTATGTTGCTGTTACTCTGTGTGTCAGTCTAGCTGATTGCGCTGTCTGCGAGTAGTTATTCTGGGTGCTCTGCAGGTAAGTGGTTTATGCCTCTCCCCTCTTCCCCCTCACACTGTCCTGCTTTGGCCTCTGTGCCACTAGCTGCTGAGCAGGTCCCGCTGCTACATTTCCCCAAGCTAACGCTTTCTCGTCCCCACGTTTATATTTATGGGTTGCCATAAAAAAGCAAAAAAGCCATCGTCTGCTGTTACTGATCCTGCTTGATTCTCTCTCTCTCTCTTTCTGCTTCCCTTTCTCTTTTTCTGTCCTTGTTGCTCCTGCTGTTTTTCTCTCTTTCTTTCTTTTTTTCTCCCAGTGGTTGAACGATCAGCGGGACCATGGGTTAGGCTTGCAGTGTACATTTCAGCGATGCAGCTAAATCCTGTCAGAGGGGATTGGCTGTGGTGAGGCCTGTCATCAGTTTTGGCCTTGGTAATATAAAATCACATTATCCACAGCCTTTGAGAAACACTGGGCTTCGGAGCACAGGCACCAAGAAAAAAAATAAAATAAAAATGGGCCACAGAAAAATTGTGCTCGGTCATACCTTCAAAGGCTGAGTGTTTATAGCCATTTATATATTATACTTAAACTCAGCACAAGATAAGAGCATGAATTATTGTCCCACAATAGATGTTTGCTACCTCTGTAAATTGCTTTTGTTCTGGGGTTTCACAGCAGCCTAAATCAATGACTTTGAGTACACAAAGAGCATTGTCTTGTGGTGTAATGCATTTCCAATTAGGAGACCCCGGAGATTTGGCCCGTTGTGGAGATAGGTGGTGCTTGTCTCTCACCGATTGCCCCAGAGACTTGTAATTGATTGCGAAGTGTGAAATGAGAGTTAAGCATGGTCACGTCGTGAATTTTCTCCCTAGTCTCTGAAAAAAAGTTTGGCCTCTTAAAACCCACAAGCTCCAATCTGTGTCCTATTCATACTGGCAAACCTCATTCCAATTTCGGCAGATTACTTCACTGCGACGACTTGAGAGTAAATTACATTAACAGCCCCCCTCCCCCTTCTAATCGCACAAGGGACGACCCAGGAGAAGCAACAGCAGTAGCGGTGGCAGCAGTGGCGGACAGGTATAGCTGGCGGTGGGGCGATTCAGACGGGCCGTGACGTGGCGTAGTGCGGCAGCTGTAAACAGCTCTTTGGTTTCAGCTCAGCTCCTCCACTGGCTGCAAATCCTCTTAATGGAAGCAGGCAGCCGGCACTGGGGCCTGTTATCAGAGGGCTTAATTGCAAAGCCTGCAGTGGTGGTCTTGTTATGTGCTCCTGCTACCAGTCGGCTCTGCTCTTAAGCAGGGATGGACTCAGGGTCTCCAACGTGTCACATTGGACTCTCTCCAACTGTCTCACCGCCATTGGGGTTGAAATGGCCACCCTTGGTGGACTTCCGGATAAACAGAGAAGATGAGGGCAAATGCTTGTGCTACTCTTTAATGGTTTTGTCAAGTGTGTTGAATTACGTCAGCGCGGCTGTGCTGAAACGCAGTGATGTTAAGTGCCGGTGCTTATCGGCGATTGCGTGGCACACTTGGTGACCTGTGCTGGAGCTGTGCTGACAGGGCCGTGATGAATCGCTCTTGTGTGTCGGGACTTTGTTCCACAGGCTCTGGGCCTGTGATGAATTGGCGCCGTGTATTGGGACTTTCTACAACAGGTCTGACATCAGATTCACTATCCACAGATGCTGCTCCTGGTTAAAGAAAGAAACCAGTTGTAATATCACTGGGTGTGATGCCGTGACTGGCCACCACGTCATCACGGAGTCCGTAAAAATAACAAACGCTGTCTCCCCACACACTTCGCGGCTTGGACTACAATAGGATGAACGACTGCCTGAAATACGGTGCTTGTCGGCGTAAGCGTGTTCGAATGGGCACGAGTGCTGCTCGTGCGTCACTGTGGTTCATTCCGTTTTGTATTATTTTCTGTTTAATGTTTGTTTATTGTTCAGTTATGGTTTCATTGCATCTATTATTATTTCCTGGGTTGGGTTATTTCTCTTGTATTTCTTTTTTAGGTTGCCTTGGTTTATTTTTCCAGGTACCTTGTTAAGTTTGTTGAATGGTATCATCCACTCAGGGTGCCTGAGCGTTTAGGCTGATTAAAAAGCCTTACCAGGCTCAGTGTAAAGAGAGCCAGCAGTGAGTAAGCACCTGTTGACGGTAGGCTCCTACAAATACCTCAGTATATGAGTATATTTTGTTTATTTTGACCCTTGTGTCGTTTATATATATATATATATATATATATATATATATATATATATTTGGCACTGTAAATATTTTTGCACTTGGGTGCAACGGCAGTTGTCGAAAATAAAGAAAAATCTGGTTGCAACTGAAATACTACCAGCCTCAGCCTCCACTTGACTGCCTGCACAGTACCTTATAACACTGGGCTTTTTGTTAATCTGATGACAGCCATTTTAATTGAGTGAAAGTGCTGTGCATCTTTGCTGTGTTATATCGCATAAATGAAGGTAGTGGTTTTCATCAATGGTACACCAGTGAAGTCATTGAGAGGGCAGAGGTGGAAGAAGTACACAATTTCTTTACTTGAGTCAAAGTATAGATACTCCTTGTCAAACATTACTCCACTACAAGTAGACATTACAATGCGAGTATTCAAGGTACAAGTATTTTTTTTTCTTTTTCTGTGTTTTTGTTGATAATATGGGGCCACAGGGAGGTCACTAAAACTTGACCTGAGCTTCTTTATACACAATATCGCTATTTTTACAAAGAGCATCACTTGTGCTTTAGCCTCTTTGGTGCTCACAGTCCAGGACCACAAAATCAGAAAAACAAGCTGGACTACTTCTAGGAGTAAGACGCAAGCGCCGAACACTCAGTTAATTCTATGCACCACAATAAAAAAATTTAAAAGTATTCAGAGTGCTCTGGTCATCCCTGGGTATAGTCTCTTAGAAGTAGCCCAACTTGTTTTTCTGATCGCTATTTTTACATTTTGCATGTTGCATAAATAAAGGTAGTGGTTTTATCAGTCGTACACCAGTGGAGACATTGGGAGGGAAGATGACTAGAGGAATGCTTACACACTGCCAAATACTATAAAAACAGCTGACATGACATATATGAGTAACCACTGTATCAGTGCTTTAGCTGAGAAATGAACCCGGCACCAAAATGTTGGTGCTTTAGTCCCTTTATAATAAAGTTTATATAATTCAATGTTACTCTGGATAAAATCAGTAGTGTGACCTGAAATGTAACTAGTGAGCGGTCCTCTGTGTTCCCAGGCTTCCGAATTCCAAGTTCCATGTTTCCCAACTCTGTACAAGTGAAGCATAGAACTAACTAACTACTAACTTGATTTTTTCATGTTGTATTTTGTGTGGCCACCATTATTTTCCAGCACTGCCTTAACTCTCTTGGGCATGGAGTTCACTAGAGTGTCACAAGTTGTCACTGGAATCCTCTTCCACTCCTACATGACGACATCACAGAGCTGGCCTTGAGCTCCTCCACCTTCCATTTAAGGATGCCCCACAGATGTTGAATTGGGTTCAGGTCTGGGGACATGCTAGGCCAGTCCATCACCTTCACCCTCACCCAAGGCCTGGTCATCTTGGAGGTGTGCTTGGGGTCGTTATCATGTTAAAATACCGCCCTACGGCCCAGTTTTAAAGGGGGGGCATCATGCTCTGCTTCAGTATGTCACAGTAGATATTGGCATTCATGGTTCCCTTAATGAAGTTTAGGTCCCCAGAGCCGGTAGCACTCATACAGCCCCAAACCATGACACTTCCTCCACCATGCTTGACTGTTAGCAGGACACAGTTGTCTTTGTAATCCTCACCTGGTGGCCACCACACACACCTGACACCATCTGAACCAAATAAGTTTATTTTGGTCTCATCAGACCACAGGACATGTTTCCAGTAATCCATGCCTTTAGTCTGTTTGTCTTCAGCAAACTATTTGTGGTCTGTCTTGAGCATCATCTTCAGAAGAGGCTTCCTTCTGTCATGCCGTGCAGACAGCCATGCAGACCAGTTTGATCCAGTGTGCAGCGTATGGTCTGCGCACTGACGGCGGTCCCCCTACCCCTCAACCTCTGCAGCAATGCTGGCAGCACTCCTACGCTTATTTTGAAGACACAGCCTCCGGATATAATGCTGAGCACATGCACTGAACTTCTTTGGTCGACCATGGCGAGGCTTGTTCTTAGTAGAGCCTGTCCTCTTGAAGCGCTGTATGATCTTGGCCACTGTGCTGCAGCTCAGTTTTAGGGTGTTGGCAATCTTTTTATAACCTAGGCAATCTTCATGTAAAGCAATAATTGTCTTTTTTAAATCATCAGAGAGTTCTTTTCCATGAGGTGCCATGTTGAACTTCCAATGACCAGTATGAGAGAGTGTGAGAGTGATAACACCAAATTTAACAGAACTTGTACCCATTTACACCTGAGACCTTGTAACACTAATGGATCACATGACACCAGGGAGGAAAAATGGCTAATTGGGCACAATTTGGACATTTTCACATAGGAGTGTACTCACTTTTCTTGCCAGTGGTTTAGACATTAATGGTTGTGTGTTGAGTTATTTTGAGGGAACAGCAAATTTGCACTGTTATAATATAAGCTGTACACCGCCTACTTTATGTTGTAGAAAAGTGTTATATCTTTAGACTTCTCCCATGGAAAGATATAATACAAAAAGTACAAAAATGTTAGGGGTGTACTCACTTTTGTGACATACTGTACATGGCGTCAAGTTATACCAATATAAAAAAGACCACCTTGAAAATGAGATGATGCATCTCAAGGGGTTAATCCTAAAATAAATTCTAAATTCTAAATCCTCATTTTTTAAGTTGTTTCTATGCAGCACTTTTTAAAGTAAAGGCATCCAGTATATTTGTTGCCTTAAAAATTTGTGTTTGAGGTCCCTGGGAATATGGGGCCCTAAAAGTGTAGTTCCAATTCAAGCAGTCACACTCTAAACCAATTATCACTTTGTTGAGAGCGTTTTACTTGACCAACTCCATAGAAAACTCTGCTCTTGTTTTTAAGGAGTGTATGTATCACTCACAAAGTTTTAGTGCCTGAGAGTGTCTGAAAAAGACTCAACCCACACCAGCTGGGGGAGAGGGATGTAGATGCATATGCTGCCTTTGCCATCCTCCAGTAAGTCCTCAGTGGTATCCCAGATCACGGCTGCAAACAACCCAGGGGGATATGACTTACAACTTAACAGTCTTTGGTTGCAGTCCAAAAATAATAAAATAAATAAATGTAAGCTTTAAAAAGCTGCCGTATCTGATATTCATGCCAGTGGGGACGACCGATTTCCCAGTCATGGGCTATTTAGCCGAAGGCACTACCACCTGGTTGGCTTGGCCCAACTGTGGTGGTTGAGAAAATGATAACGGACTGCGTTTGTGTGTGTGTGTATGTGTTTGTGTGTGTTTATGTGTTTGTAGATTGTGTATGTGTGTATGTGCAGATATTGCATTGATAATGCCCGCAGGGTCTGAACTGGATATCTGCCTTCCTCAGAGTTCTGACACATGGGAGCAATCAGCTCAGGCTCCTTAAACTCCTAGAACACCACCACCCACTGCCTCAGTGTAAAATTGACAATGTTCACCGAGAGAGGCTGAGTTTGTTGCTTAAATGTGTAGAATAGTATCACAACATTTTAAAGTTTAAGGTGGAAATTCATAGCTTGTGTGTTTTTTGTGTTTGTGTGAGACACATTCTGGTAGGGTAGACAGTTCCCTAGACAATGACCTATTCTGCCCTACAAAGGCAAATGCAGCAACTATGCAAACATTCACACTGAGAAAATGCCTTCGAGGTTTTCATACTTGCCAGTCAAACGTGCTGTAGGTATGATAGTGGTGATGCTTATATGTACTTTCTTAATAGGAAGAAGCACACGATTTGGTCAAAAAAAGGGTGCTCAATTTACAATTGAAACTCAGTTTTGACAAGATATGTACAGTAGGTACTGCCTTTTGGCTTTGTAGGACAGCATTGTTGACTATGTGAGTGGTGTCCCAGTGTACATGCTGATTGTCATGCTCATGTAAAGTTCTCCTTGGACTCCAACTGGATGTTAACCGGATCTGGGCCTCTGATTGATTTTGATTTATGACGTTTGTACTTTCATGTAATGTGCGCTTGAGAGTTTGAAATATGATGTCTGTTTCATTTTTTTCTTTTTTTCCTCCTGGTAATTGTCATTGCAGAGATTTATGGTAGTTTTTGATTGAATCAGCATTGTCTGTGAGGGAAGTGTAAATCTAGCACTCAAGAATAAGTGTGCATATGCATGCGCATGCACATGTGTGTGGGTGTGTGTGTGTGTGTATGTGTGTGTGTGTGTGTGTGTGTGTGTGTGTGTGTGTGTGTGTGTGTGTGTGTGTGTGTGTGTGTGTGTGTGCACGCATGTGCGTGTGCAGGGGTGCAGACATGTATGCATCTGTGTTTGCATGAGTGTGTGCGTGCATTGTTGTTATGTACATATGTTTCTGTTACTGCTGCTGTTGTGTATTTGTCTTTCTGCATGTGTGTGCACTGCAAGCCTGTGTGTATATCCATGTTTGCTGTGTTGTCTGTACTCATATTGCTCTCGGCAGTGTTTCTGACTGTGTGATGGCAGTTGCATCACATTCTTGTATTTTTGGAGTGAACAGAGGAGTCTTGTTTGTGAAGTTGAGAAGCTGTTGCGGGTATTTTGTACTCTGCTATTAAAGACGCCCATCTGTTCTGACTCGCTGCTCCTCTCAGAGAGCACTTCATCAGGCTTTGACTCTCCAGGAAATCAGCCTGTGAACGGCCCTAGAAAGCGGAAGAAAAAAATACAGAGAAAGAAAAGTTCTATTGTAATTCTATTTAGATGCTTTGGTCATTCTGAATGAAGGTCCCTGTTTTAGTACTTTGCATTGGCAATATTGGTCATCGTAATCATACCTGTAAATTTGATTGAGTAAGAGAGAGCAAGATGGATGGATGGATGGATGGATGGATGGATGGATGGATGGATGGATGGATAGATAGATAGATAGATAGATAGATAGATAGATAGATAGATAGATAGATAGATAGATAGACAGACAGACAGACAGACAGACAGACAGACAGACAGACAGACAGTGATGCTCTGCCTGAAGTCTAATTATAAAGTTTGGAGAGACACAGAAGGCAAGAGGGGCCTCCCAAGATGGGGCTGTCTCTCATCGCAAAAAGTATGTGTGTGTGTGTGTTTATGTGTTTGTGCATGTGTGTGTGTGAGTTGGGATGCCATATAACATATATTACATTACATTACACTTAGCAGACGCTTTTATCCAAAGCGACTTACAAAAAATATATAACATGCCCGGCAGGATAAACACAGTACAAAATTACAAACACTCATACTGTATCTACTCTCTCTCTATCTGTCTCTGTCTCCCTTTTTTTCTCTCTCTTGTTCTGTCTCTCTATAAGCGTCTCTGTCTCTCTGTTTCGCTCTTTCTCTCTGTCTCGTTCTGTCTGTCTGTCTCTGTCTCTGTCTCTGTCTCTGTCTGTCTGTATGTCTGTCTGTCTGTCTGTCTGTCTGTCTGTCTGTCTGTCTCTCTCTCTCTCTCTCTCTCTCTCTCTCTCTCTCTCTCTCTCACACACACACACACACACACATGCACATACTCATGTTAGACTGGAGCCTTTATTTAACTACATTTAGCTATACCAGAACTCAGAACTCACTGAAACTTTAAATTGTTGAGAAAAGTTGTTAAGGCAAAAACAACTGTTGTTATTCACAACACAAGAACATTTCAATCGCAACATGATGCCACAACTAGACATTTACATGGACACTTTTAATCAAATTAGAAACAAAATAACTACATCATATAAACACGTCAATCGGCATAAAACTTAAAACAAAACTTTAAATAGGATTGCAGGGGGTGGTGTAGTCCGTTACAGCCATCATGTATACGCTAATTCTGATTGTTGCTGGTGGGGTTCTATGACGTGGTCAGGTCTAACTAGCGATAAGACATCCATCCTTAACCTGCTCCCTGCACAGGACACGACAGACATTCCAGTCTATTGAATTATTTTTGTAACTGTCATGTAAACGTTACATTTGAATCACACGATTTGATTACATTTATTCTGATTAAAAAAACTGTCCATGTAAATGTAGCTATTCTCACCTAACATCAGTTCACCGTAGTAAAGTCGACCCCTTCCAGGCAAAGGGTACAAAAACTCATCGATTGCATTGTGTTACCTTGATAATTGAAGTATTTGCAACATTTGTAAGGCAGTATGATGAAATAGATTTCGAAAAGGTTTGTTTTTTCACCTTACACCAGTAAACTTAATAAAACCAACAATAGTGGTAAAAAGGTGAGAAAACTCAAACACCATTGCATCATGTTGCCTTGATGATGTGGACTTTTCTTGACATTTTTGTGTAGCTTCTGTGCTCATCAAGGGCATTACATCAGGATTTTTAAGCATTATCTTGCCATACTCCCTTCATGTCTTTTGGGATAAAGTTTACTAACATAAAGTCTTCAGCACAGACTTCAAAAGAAAAGTCTCCACTTTCTTATTCGATTAATGAACTTGTGGCTCAGTTTCACAGTGCGTTCAAAAACAATCTGTTTAGTTGGGTTAAAAAAGTGTTTGGATAGGCATTGTTATTCACCACACACACTAGTGTGGGCCAATTTATAAATCGACCAGAAAGCCCTGGAAAGTGCCGGTTATCAAATCTTAAAGCCATTTCTGCAATATTTCACCAGGCAGATGCCCCTCCAAAAAAATAGATATGTAAAATAAATCAGATGCTGTTTTGGCAGTGCTGTTCTGGCTCAGTAGCCTAGTGACAGTCTGCCAGCCATGGCTGCCTCACCAACCAGTGATGGGACAGGAATAGCACCCCACATAGGGGAAAGTTGGGAGAAGATATAGAATGCCACATAGGGGAAAGGAGGGAGAATATAGCACCTCACATACAGAGGGGACCTGGGGAGGAGGGGACATGGATACCACAACACATAAGGGAAAAGAGGAAGGAGATACTGGCTCCAACATAGGAGAGAGGAGGAAGGAGATATAGGAGCCCATATAGGGGAGAGGAGGAAGGAGATATAGAAATAGGAAATGCAATATGAAGATAGCAGTAAGAGCTAGCATATGTATGAATGGGGGAAGTGCAATATTATAACATGTGCAATATAAGACCCGGAGAGCTATGTGCAATGAATACATAGGGAAGACAATGGAGGGCAGAGATACAGAGCAGATGGTAAGAGATGGATGAATAACACCTCGAACCAAATGCCAACATTCCAGGCTAAACAACAAAGCCAAAACTGAACGTTCTAAGCATGTTCATTTAGGGCTAGCTGCGGAAGCAAACAACTTCTCATGACTGCCATGTTAAAAAGTCAATATTAAAAAACAAAAATAAACATATTTACAGTCTGGTTCAAAAAATGGTTTTAGTATGTTTTGGTAGTTTTCTGGTTCAGGATAAATCTGAGAGGCTGGGGAATTTTCTTAGAGTCCACTAGTATAATGCCCAAATAATTTACATTATGGCCGCTCCCAGAACCTTCAATGTAGGCTTCATCCAGTCTGCGAGAAAGTCTATGCGTGACGTCACAGAGGGTTTGTGCAGTTCTCTTATATACAGTCTATGCCTCAAACAAAGTAGGGGATGAAGAAGGTGCTAAAATGTGAAGAGGAACAAACACCTGCAGAATAAAATCTAAAAATGGTCTGTTCTGTATTATGGCGGGGTCATTGAGAAGCCAGAGTAAGAGAAGGATGCTTAGAGGAGAGGAAGACAAATGAGGAGAAGGAGGGGAATGGATTAGTAGGTATTGACTAGAGAAGGTCAAAATCAAGACAACAGAATCATGAAGAAGAAGAGAAAAAGAGTAAGACTGAGAAGATAGGTGAGAAGAGAGAGGAGAAAATGAGGAGAACAGGATAGGATTAGTAGGAACAGAAGAAATGTGGAAATGGCAAGATGAAAGAAAGGGGAGAGATGGAGACAAGGAGTAGAGGAGGGGGTAAGTAGTAACTGAGAAGGCACAGAGAGAAGGGAAGACAGGAGAGGAGAGGAAAGGATACAAGAAGAGAGGAGGAGAGAATCAGAATTAGATTCCAGAGACAACCAGAGATGGTTGGTGGAGTTGGCACGGTCTGGGTGCCATGTGCTGGGGTGTCCCCCCATTGATGTGTGGGACGGCGAAGGTCATTATCTTTAATTGATGGTTAGGAGGAACAGGAGCAGGAGAAGTGTCACTGGCTAAGTGGAAATAGGGATGGTGAGGCCTCCTACACACATGCACACACACCGTGTTGAGTGTGTCTTGTTCTTGGTTGTAATGAGGGTTTGGGCACACTGGCTTAAAGTGTAAAACTCAGGACAGGGATGAGAGAGAGAGAGAGGATAAATAAAGTAGGTATGTTCAAAAGAAAGAAATTATGTGAACCTGCAAAAGCATTTCTGCCATGACATCTTCACACATGATGTCTCAAACAGGCGCACACACACACACACACAAACGTACACACACACACGCACACACACACACACACACACACACACACACACACACACACACACATACAGTATCTAGCTCCATGTAGTAAGAACATGCTGAAGCTCTGCTTCCTGTACTGTAGTGCTCTCATCACCTCCAGATGAGCACATTTTTTGATGGGGCGGATTTGTTGGCTGTGTGCTGTACCGCTTTCTCCAACAATAATGAGAGCCTGTCCCCAGAACTGTGAGAGGCACATCTTCTCTCTTTTCCTTCCTTCACTCTGTTTCCTCATTTCATATGATTTTGTGTTTTTCCTAGTGCCTTTTCCCCACATGCACTCGTCCTCTTCGCTCCTTTTCTCTCATCCACCCCTCTTCTCTTCTTGCATCCCTTCTTTTTCTCTCATATGATCCTCTTTGCACATCCTTCCTACCACATTGCCTTCATTTTCTTTCCCAGCTGTCGTCCTCTCTTTCTCTCTATTCCCCTCTTTTTTATCTTCCTTTATATTCATCCCCTGTCATATTTTTTCTTCTCTTCTCTTCTCTTCTTGTTTTTGTTTCTCTTCCTTTTCTTTTTTCTTTTCTTCTCTTTTCTCTACTGCATCTATGCTGTTGCAGACAGTGAGGCCTGAGCTGTGTATTTTCCAGTGGAAGCCCAAGGCAAGAGCTGGACTGAACATTGCCTAAGAAAGTCTATGATTATATAATCTCCACCGCTTTTGTCTTTGTATTTCCACACACACACACACACACACACACACACACACACACACACACACACACACACACACACACACACACACACACACACACACACACACACACACTTTTAACCAGAGGGGCTTTTTCGGGATAAAGAGGAAAATCTTTCCCCAAGGGACACTTCAATTCAGCCTCACACAAATCATATAATCCTGATAAATCCCTTTTGATGATATGATGATAATGAGATGTGTGTGTGTGTGTGTGTGTGTGTGTGTGTGTGTGTGTGTGTGTGTGTGTGTGTCTGTGTGTGTGTGTGTGTGTGTGTGTGTGTATGTGGTGGAGTGAACTATGATATTTCACATTATTCTTAAATAGACAACTGAGACACACACACACACCTGCTCATGTAATTGCCTTTGTAGGTTGTAGAAAAGCACATCTGTGAGGCTGACATCACACTAACCGTTTACCTCTCCATGGACATTTCACGGCCCACACGCACACACACACACACACACACACACACACACACACACACACACACACACACACACAAACACACTGTCCAGACTGCTGCAGTCAGGATGGTGGTCTGAGAGCTGTCATCAGTTACTGCTTTCCCAGTGTGTGTCTCTCTGGGCCTCGTTTCATGGCCTTGCTTGTTTTAAAGCTAATTAAAAATTTAGAGAACACTGATTATATCACCCAAACTTTGCTACGGCTATTACTTGCCCGTAAGAGGAAGAAGAAGACAAAAAAAGGGAATGAGAGTGTGTGTGTATTTGTGTGTATGTGTGTGTGTGAGAGAGAGAGAGAGGGAGAGAGAGATTGAGATGGAGGAAGGTGGTGTAGAGGAGGAGGTAGGTAGGGGGTTGTGGAAGCTAGAGAGAGAAACAAAATGGAAAAGGGGAAAAATCGATAGTCCACTCAGCCACCGACATCTTAATGTCAGCCTCGCCAGAGAGACTGTGTGGAAGTGATGGAGTTAGTGTCAGTCAGGGAGTTAATGCCAACTCCTGCACAGAGCAGAGAGGACAGGAGAGCAGCATGGAGGACAGGAGAGCAGAGGAGAGGTGGAGGAGAGGCTAAGGTGAAAAGAGAGAGGGAAGGAGAAAGGAGGAGCAGAGTGGAGAAAGAAGAAGAAAGATGGAAATGGAAGGAGTGATGGAGGTTGTCCCCACTCCAGCACAAAAGTGAGTAGAGAGAAGAAGAGTTAAGAAACTTAAGCGGAAAGGCCTGGTAGGTAAGACATGAAGGCTAGAAGGTGGTAGGGTAGGGTAGAGAAGCGCAGAAAGTCCTGGTAGGTAAGACGAGGCAGATAAAGAAACAAGCTGAAAGGATTGGTAGGTTATTAATGGTTATTTTACTGAATAAAAACACTTCCTTTCTGTTTTTGGTGTGCTGATTTATTGGACCATGTTCACAACTATATATGTTTTGACACCATCACAACACGCTGACTCCAGTAAATCAGTACACCAAATAAAGAGTGTGGTTTTTTTTTAGTTTAGGATTTTGTTTTTGACTTGCATCCATACAGACATTGTTATCTTAGGAGTAGAGCATGCCTGTGTCTGTGCAGGTTCTCATTCAACTGCTATAACCTGTTGAACACAAGAACAAAGAGAGAGAGAAAAGAGCAGAGAAAACTGGGAGACTGTAGCGATGATAAGCCTTGTGTATTTTCAGGGCCCTATCATGCCACGGCACATTATGCATTCGCGACATGCGCATGCTTTCATTGCTATTCTGTGTCAGCGCATCGTTTATTTTTTCAGGCAAAAAATCACGTTGTCTAGTTAGCAGATGACATTGCGCCCTCACGGGTGTGTCAGCGAAAAGAAGAGGTGTGGTCTGGCGCAAAGCACACCAGATGCTATTATAAGGACGCAAAAAGGAAATGCGCCATTGATCAAGATAAACCTAGTCTGTCGTCAGTTGTCAACATGTATAGCCTGTATAGCCATGTATTTTGATGTTTTAGTAAGCAAACAGGCACAAATATAGAGAGTATAGCAATGTTCTGCACTTTATAGCAATGTTCTGCACTTTATTTGTGATTTCTTTTGTCGTTTTTAAGGTCAACTTCTATCGTTATTTTTATTCATATTGCTGTGTCGCCACTATGGTTGAATGCATTGTGTGTTATTTCTGTGAAAAATTATGTCCTAGTTCTCTTGCTTGACGCTGTTTTCTGTAAGCTAGAACAGGTCTAGTGGTTGAACGACTGGCTTTTCCGGTGTCCCTCATGAATATCCATGACATGTCAATAAGGCACTTCTGATTGGGCAAATTCGCTGTCTTTAGCTCACCTAGCTTCTGTCCAGTGTTCTTCCTCTGGGATGTGGGCATCCCTTAGCAAAAAGTACTATACTTAAAGTTTATTTTATGAAGTATACTTCAGTATAAGTGTAAGTATAGAAAGTATACAACAGACCATGTACTTTTAGTGTACTAGAAAGTATACTAATTAAATACTTTTTTTATATTAAATTGGAACACTTTAAGTTTATAAAAGTATTCTTTAAGTATATTTTAAAGTTAATTTTAAGTTTACAAAAGTACACTATAAAATATACAAGACACTCATCTATATACTATCAATATACTTGGTATATCCCTCTAGTATACTTAAAGTATACCACAAGTACACTTTTTATATACTGCCACTGTACTAGTTATGTACTTCAAGTTCCTATTTTTAGTTTATTATGAAGTAAATGAAGAGATCCCCATTTCTCATCGTGATCACACAGCACACCACAGCACACACAACGAAATTCAGCCTCTGCTTTTAACCCATCCCAAATGTGAGCATGCTCAGGGTACCTCAGTCACAGGGGAGGATGGAGGAGAGAGCTGGTCATTCACTCCCTCCACCCACCTGTCGGTGTCAGGAATTGAACCTGTGACCTTTTGGCTGCAGGTCCAGCGCCTTAGCCGCTAGCCCATGACTGCTGCATTCAGTACACTTTTTTTTCACACTATTTTCCTGGTTTACTTGTTGTGATACTTTAAGTCTGCTTGGCATAGTATTTGTAGCTTACTATTTATATACTTAAAATATACTCCTTAAAGTACTCTTAAAGTTTACTCAAACTGTATGTACACAAGAGTGTGATGCATTTACAAAATCATAAGACATAATGTTGAAAACAAGTTTGATATATTTTCAAACATACAAACAAAAACAAAGACCAATGAAATCAAATACTTCCTTACTAGAGAAAATAAAAGGGAAAAAGTGCACATTTTCATGTATAACTGTAAACTGAGAACTAAAGTGCTTCCTTGTAGAAATGAGTAAAAAAAAATTGCACACCTTTGTAACCAAAAATAAATAACTAGATAAAAAACAAATTCTGTAGTTTTATGAGTTTTTTTTTTTCATTTATTTTCTTGGCATACCCTTAGCAAAAAGAAGTTTATTAAAGTTTACTATAAGTATACTTATTTTATACTAAAACTGAGGAAGTATACTTGAAGTTGACTTTTATAAACTATACTTTATATACTTATAGAATAGTATAGTAAAGTAGCCTATACTTGACTTATACTGAAACTTCTAAACAAAGTCTAAACTAATGTTTATGTTTATGTCAGGTTCTAGGGAACATGTACAAAACCCATTAGGCACGAAAAAACAATTTAACCACTGCTTAGCTATTAGCTACTACTAGCTTAGCATAGGACAGGCAAGGGAAGAGCAGAAAGGACTTGATAGTGCAACAGCAGAGATGAAGGACACCAAGAGGAAGAGAAAGGGAAAGCAGTCATCATTCCAGACTTTACCCCCACTCCAAGAGAGGAGACGAAAAGGCAAGAAAAAGGGAAAGAACACACTTCCCCATCCTCTTAACTGTCTGGAGTAGCAGGCTCCTCTGGTTCTGGTCTGACAAGGGCCTGGTTTGTGTCCAACCCAGAATCGGTTCCCATTTAGGACGTCATTCTTTTTACTGTGTCACTTTTTTTTCAAAGTTCTACTCCAAATATCTTTGAGTCTTTTGCCGAATTGCGTCAATGGGCTTAACAAGCAGTGAGACAGATGGATTGGCTTTATGTGGGCTTTTCATTAAGGACAAGATGAGATCGCCACTTTTACTGCTGCTCCTCTGCTGCAGCTACTTTCCACGCTTACAGGATTACTTCACTTTTGGATTACACCCTGCTGTCTTCTTGTGTGTGTGTGTGTGTGTGTGTGTGTGTGTGTGTGTGTGTGTGTGTGTGTCAGACAGTGAGGCGTCCAACCAAAGGTTCAGAGCCTGGCTGAGTTTGGGGCCTACCTTGTGCCACATTTGCACCAGGCCCATTACAGCCATCCATAAGGAGGTGTGTAATTCTATCTTGGTTTAAATGTATCTTTCCAGCCATAACCAAGTACACAACCAACCACTATATATTTTTATGTAGCAGTACCTTTCAAAACATCCAAGGGTGCACTCAAATAAGATCAGGGGGGGAAAAAACAAAATCAATACAGTTGTTAGACAGCAAACTCATCTTTCATAAGCAAGACCAAAATATATGTGCAATTAGATAATCAACAGGAAAAAAACATAGCAAGCACAAACCAAACACATGTTAGCAAAAATTGTGAATAAACACTTGAGGTAAATAGAACAGCTTTGTAAAATTGAGAGCCAAGACAGGACTTGAATAATGATCAAAACAGGAAGCAGCAGAGCTGGAGCAGGGGCTTGTGTTATCAAGTGCTGCTATGTAATGGAGCAGGGGGCAAAGGGAATCCTGAAAAAGCTGTAAGCAAATCAACAGTGGACCCTGGAGAAGTTAAGTTTCTGAACAGTGCTAGAACCATGTTAGCCCGTGTCTCTGAGTATTCCTCTGAGATCTGTTCTCTGATGATCTTAGTAAAATAGCCCAGTGCTAAGTCCTCTCATTAGTAAAGAGTTCATGTAGGAGAGCAAACTGGAGCTGCCCCTCCTCACTGAAAAAGGTGGGATGCTAGATTTCATAGTGGCCAATCTCAGTGCTCCGACATTATAGCCTGGCCAATCCTAAACCCTGCATCATACAGTCCTGTCCAATCCTCTGTCACTGAGTAGGCCACTACATAGCAGCTGCTTATAAGCTGCACACAGACCGCTACACATTCTCATTCCATAGTCACAAAGGCCTTCTAGTCTCCAACAAATATATTATTATTATTATTATTATTATTATTATTATTATTATTATTATTATTACAAACAATTTAGGTAGGGGTGATAGCAGCAAAGGTCATAGCAGTCTTAGCATAAATACTCAGACCTACTTGATTTGTAACAGATGCCTTGCCAACAGCTGCATTGTCTCAGCATCGTGTTTTAAAAAGAGAGGATAAAACTGTTCTGGAAGTGTGTTCTTGCTGGCAGTAAACTGCCTGTGCGTTAGCCAAGCTCGTCGAGTGTGAACAGCGTTGAGCGAGACATGGTTAATTAGGAGGTGTATTAAAGTCATCAGCACTTATCTGCCACCATTCACTTGCCATCCACCGCCACCCTGCAGCCACACCATCCAAGGAGGACATTGATGTCATTTCAGAGATGGATGGAGTGGGGCGATGTAAGCCGAGCTGTTTTAGAGAGGCAAGAGAGAGAGGAAGAGAGAGAGAGTGTAAAAGACATAGGGATAGCCTCCTCTCCAGCATACTAATCACAAAACACATGGGGATACCAGCTTAAAAGTGATTCTTTGCAAAGCAGCAGGAAAGAAAGGAAGAAAGAAGGAGAAAGGAAAGAGAAAAGAAGAGAAAGAGAGGCAGAGAGAGAGAAGACCGGCCTCTGTGTGTGTGCAAAAATGCTGACAGGACAGAGACGCTCAGCCATCTATCTCTGTTTGCCAAGTCCTGGTAAGCTCCCCTGTCCTCTCTGTCTGAGCTTTGCACCCCCCCCCCCCCCCTCTCCCCCAGACATTGCCTGAGGCAAGCTAACATTACAGGCTGCCGCTGCCGTTGCTGCTCAGGTTACCAGTGCTTCTGCTTCTGAATGCTGATGGTACCAATGTTCCAGATAAGTAGTACTCATGTTGCAGACTGATGGTATGGATGCTGCAGAACGATAATACTGATGTTGCAGACTGATGGTACTGATGGTGCAGAATGATGGTGCTGATGCAGCAGACTGATGGTGCTCATGTTGCAGACTGATGGCACTGATGGCACTAATGCTGTAGAATGATGGTACTGATGCTGCAGACTGATGGCACTGATGTTGCAGACTAAATGTTCTGAGCAACAGAATGATGCTACTGATCCTTCAGGGTGTTTGTACTGATCAGGATGCTGATGCTAAAAGCTGATTGTGCTGCTGGAGGCTGCTGGTGCTGATGCTGGGGGCTGGTAGTGCTGTTTCTGGGGGCTGGTGGTTTGGTGATGCTAAAGTGTGAAGCATCAGACTCTGAAGAGACTATTTTGTCTTGACATGCACAGGTGAACTACTACACTGTGTGTGTGTGTGTGTGTGTGTGTATGTGTGTGTGTGAGAGAGAGAGACAGAGAGAGACAAAGAGAGAGACAGAGAGAGAGAGAGTGAGACAGAGAGAGAGTATAAGAGAGAGAACATGATGTTACTGTTGAAAGCATCCTGGGCTATTATGTTTGTATGTGTGTGAATGTGTATACTTGTCTGTGTGCTTGTGTGATGTAACACAAAACAGCATACAGGGTCAGTGGCTTTCCCCTCCTCTCCTGCCATCGTGAAAAGTGGCTTTGGGTTCAGATCAGTCCAAAGACATTTACAGTGACCAAATCCTGAATCAACATCACTGCCTCGTATGCCCTCTCTTGCACTCACCCCTCCCCCTCTTTCTTTATTTCTTCGTCTTTTTACTGCTCTCACTTTGATCTCCCGCCATCCTGGCCTCCCCTCTCTCACTTTTCCTCTCCCCCATTCCCCCTCCACCCATTTCCTCTGTGCTCTGTCTCTCTCTTTCTCTCTCTATTTCTCTCTATCGCTCTCTCTCTCTCTCTCTTCCACACACACACACAAGCTATCTCCCACTTTTCCTCTCCCCTCTCCCCTATTGCTCCTTAGCCCTTTTTAAATGAGAAAATCGAATCTTCCCTCCGTCGTCTGTGTTTCCTGTTTGGTTAATCCTGCTCCTCTGACATTTCCTGCGCACTCTTTCCCATTATTCTAAGTATTGTTTTTGTTGCCAGTCATGAGGCTTTAGAGATGCCTGCCAGGCAAGGGGGAATAAACAATATAAAGAGGTAAAAGTTATCTCGCCAATGTCAGGAAGGTCCGCACGGAGCAGATAGAGGTTTAATGTGTGTGTTTTGTGTGCTTAGTGTTTGTGTGTGTGTGTGTGTGTGTGTGGGGGGGGGGGGATTGGGGTGTGCGTGCATGTGTGTCTTTTGTTTTTGTTTGTTGTTTGTTGTTTGTGTGTGTTGTCTGCCAGGCAGGGTTGTGCTTATTTTGATGCTCATCGTTGTGTCTTATATCTACTGTGTCCCGGCACGTCCAAGGACTCCCTTCTCTCTGTGGAGGCCCAGCACATCATCTAACCTTGGGGCTATTGACTGTCCTTTACCTGGACTCTTACTTGACTTAGTCCCAAAGCTCATGCCACAGCAACACAAAAACACGCATACACACACACAGACATGCAGGAAGAAGAAGAAGTACTAGTAGAAGAAGAAGATTATGATGATGAAGAAGAAGATGATGAAGAAGAAGATGATGAAATAGTGATGTTTATGAAGGTGATGGTGGCGATGATGATGATTGTGTTTATGATAGTAATGATAATTGTGACAGCAATTATGGAAAGATTTAAAGGATGACTGAAAGGTGGAAAGGTTTTTGATGACAAATATAGGGAGAGAGATAGTGAGGATGGAGGAGTGTTAGATCAAGCTACAACTAAAACACCCACATGATACATTAGCTCATACTTTTATTAGTTTTATTTATTTCTTTTACTCCCAAAACTTTTTTTTTTTTTTGGGGGGGGGGTTAACAGGCAAAGCTTTCCGAGGCAAGAAGGCAGAGCAGAGCTGCTATCTATTATTCAGATGTTCCTGCAGTTCAACCCTGGCCCACATCCTGCTACCCCAGTCCAGCCCCAGGACACACTAATGCCCCCTACCTCCACCCAAACCCCCCCACCCCATTTTAAAACCATCCTGGAGCTTCTCTGCAGGTATCCATTTCAGGTAGTCAGACAGACCATTTTTTTTTTTGCTCTGAAGAACCCGGAACATTCTGTTGAAGGGCAGGGTGAGTTGAGGACAAGGAGTGCGACAAAGCAAAGCATTCTGGGAAATAAATTATGGAAAGTAATTCATCTGTACCCTGCGTCTGACTGGAAAGTAGTCTGGTGTGCCACAGCACTGGAGGAGGAGAGGGATAAACTTTGACAGGCGCACGTCTTCAGGTGATGGGGTGAAAAAAATGTGAACACACACAATCAGACACACAGACACACACACCACACACACATGTGTTTTCATGTGCGTTGTTCAAAGCTGCACATGGCAAACATACCAGTTGCAAATGGAAGTCGCAGTGTCAAACACACCATCCACACACACATGCACACAAATGAACACACACACATGTGATATTTCTGTCTTTAAGATAATGATGATGATGGTAGCGAGCATAATTTGAATTACAGGGGGTACTGGGCGGTACAGTACCCCCCAATCAACACCAAGTACCTGCCAAAGACACAAAAAACGATATATTAATGTAAGTAATGTAAAAATGTAGTACCCCCCCCCCCTGCCCCCATTATGAAGGGGTAATTTACACTCTGGTTTTGAGCAGTATGAGTTGATAGAGAATGATTCCATAGTTCAGTGCACATTGCACTGAACAGTGAACAAGTGACCAAAACCTAAAGAGAGACGGAGAGACAAAAGAGAGACACTGAGAAAAGAGAAAGACAGAGGAGTGGAGTGAGAAGGCCAGTCCGGTGCGCTACACATGAGTGGTATTGAAATTGAGTGCAGGGAGCCTTAGCATTATGAGTTTGTGTGCTCCAGCAGTGTGTTTGTTAGTGCAGGCTCTGCTGTCTCATAGTCCCTGGGCAAGCATAGCCTAGAGCTAGAGCCTACTCTGCTGTGCCCCCTCTCCTGGTCTTCAACTACCCCCTCTGATCAGTGTTCAAAAGGAGTCAGCACCCTGTCATTTCACTCTGTCAAGTTGCTCACATTCACACAGCCTGACACACACAGACACAGTGACATAAACACACACACACACACACAGAAAGACACACACACACACATACACACACACACACACACATTGACATACACACATGGGCACTACACACAACACAATACACACAACAGTCACATACACTGACAGACATACACAGCCACACACAGACACTAATATACACACACATGTATATACACACACATGTATGTACACACACACACATACACCCACACACACACACACATACACACACACACACACAGCAGGCTGTAAGGCCAGCCCAACAAAGAGTGTGAAAGAGGGAGCTGACATCGCCTCTTTGTTCCTGGCATCCCCTCTGTGCTCTGAGGCCAACCTGGAGTCTTGTGTTGCTCGGACGCTTGTTGCCCAGCGACCACCTTTCCAGAGCCTGAGTCACAGCTCATGCCAGGGGTACAAAGGATTTAGTCTGGCACAGAGGAAGGGGGGAGGGAGGGAAAGAGAGCGAAAGAGATTCACACTATGAATATCTGTTCATATAAACATAAGTTCTCGCACAAATTTTACATGTTTCCTGTCTGCTTGTATCTCTCGTTATGTATGTATCTGTATGTCTCATCTATGTAATTGGTTTAGCAAGAGTGAGAGAAAAAGAGAGAGAGAGAGACAGACAGATAGACAGACAGACAGACAGAGGGAAAGAGATAGTGCTAGAGAGAGAAAGAGAGACAGGAAGAAAGAAAAAGGGAAAGAAAAAAGAAAACACATTTATTTCATGCAAATTTGTGGGTGATGTGGAGAGCGGACAGATGTTTATTGAAATGCATAGACTCAGACACAGGCGTGTAGCAATGCAAAAGTCTAGAGAGAGAGAGAGAGAATGGAAGCAAAGCAGAAACAGGATGAGAGTAGAAGATGTGAGAAAGCTAGGGAATGTCAAAAAGAAAAAATGAATAGATAGACTGAGTGGAACAGAAAGATTGACACAGAAAGAGACAGATAGATGAAAAAAGAGGCAGAGGAATGATGAAGGGTTGACTGGTTTTTGTCAGTGTCATGTGAAGAGGTCATGTTCACTCTCAGCTTTTTTCATTTCCTCTTATACAATCAAGTGCATACACACACACACACACACACACACACACATAGACAAAGACACAGCACGCGCACAATTACACACACACACACACACAAGTCTGTGTGCTCAGTACTAATGGTTAACTTGACAGGGTTGATGTCAGTTTCGTCACCCTTTTTGAAATTTCGTCTGTCTTGTGTCAAATTCCCTTATTAATTTTCATCATAATTAGTCATTCACACACCGTTTTTGTTACTCAAGTTTTAATTGACTAAAAGTGTGGTAATTTTAGTCTAGCTTTAGTCAAGAGAACCTAAGGTATTTTAGTCTAGTTTTAGTCAAGACATTTTAGTCTTATAAATAATACAAACACATTACTTTATTTTTAAGATTTATTCTGATCACAGTTGTAGCTGTTATATAGTTTTACACTGGTAATATATTTCCCCCCTTTCATAGCCATCTGCATCTAGCCGTGTTACATAATGCTAGGACTAGGTCAATCTGAGGTGTCATACATTAGCTTTCCTACTCGTTTTTATCTCTTTCACTGCTTGATATTTTCCCAGTGTGGCTATAAATACCACCCTGTATAATGGTTGTGAGATAACACCATAACTATCTGGTTGATTTCCAATGTAGATCCCTGAAATCAAAATGTATTAACTAAAGTTAACTTGGGTTTATGGTATTATTTCTCCATAATTTAAATCCACACACCTTCCAGCCAGGTACAATTAGACACAATTACGTTTTCTTATCAGTCGCATGACATTTAAAATGGGACCAAATATTAACCCTTTTCCTTCCTAGCATGTCATGGCTCTAGTAGAAAACAGTGGCTGCAGCACTTGGTTTAAGAACATATTTAAGAAAATATATTTAAGAACATTAGTCAGGGTTTAACCTGGATGCATAAACATATACACATTTCTACATTTATACACCCACAAACAAACACACACACACACACACACACACACACACACACACACACACACGCACACACACACACACACCCAAGCAAACAAACACAAGGCTATTGCTCATCTGACTACAAGGCACATACGGTAACTGATAGGGGAACAACAGGAGAAGTGGAGAGAAAGCCATGTTTTAATCAGGCCTGTGTTTGCTCCCCCTTATATTGTATGTGTGTGTGTGTGTGTGTGTGTGAGAGAGAGAGAGAGAGAGAGAGAGAGAGAGAGAGTGTGTGTGTGTGTGTGTGTGTGTGTGTGTGTGTGCGGGTGTATAAGGACTATTGCATTTGCTCCCATTAAAAGCCAATTTTGTCTCTAATGGCCTTTCTTCAGCATTCAGCCTCTTCAGCCTGAGAGAACAGAACGAGGAATAAAAGAGAGAAAAGATATAAAAGAGGACAGAGGGGAAGAAAGGATGAAAAAAGAGTGATAGTCTTTCATCCCAGCCTTTAATCTTGCCATTCTTGCATCGTCCTCCTTGACTTTTACACCACACTTTAGACATTGATATGGTCCAGAAAGGCAAATAGTGTTTATGTGTGTGTAGGTGCATGTGTGGATGCGTGTGTGTATGCATGCATCTGTGCTGCGTATATGTGTGTGCGTGCGTGTGTCTATATATGGATGGCTTACATACTGCATTTCTGTAAGTGTGCCTGTGTTACTCTCGTTACCTGTCATGCACAGTGTAGGAGACCTAAAAGCCATAATCTTGCCTTAAAAAGCCCTTCACTTAGCTGCAGGCTGCAGGTGGGGTGATGCTGCTAGTCCACAGCATCACACAGAAGCTGAGGCAGTATGTGTGTGTGTGTGTGTGTGTGTGTGTGTGTGTGTGTGTGTGTGTGTGAGAGAGAGAGAGAGAGAGAGAGAGAGAGAGAACAAGGGATGAAAAAGGTGGTGGGAGGTGGGGGGAGGGGGGTTGTGGTGCAGAGTAAACAGAGTCATTAAGGACAAATCTATTTCAGAGGAAAACAGAATCACGTCGTCAAATAGCAGAAGAGGAGAAATATGAAGCCTGCGCCTGGCTGGGCTTGGCCGCTGAGATGATAGAAGACTACAGCATTTGTCTTTATCAGCTTGGCCCGAGGGAGAGGGAAACAGGGGAGAAAAGGCAATGTGTGTGTGCCTGTGTGTTTGTGTGTGTGGGTGGGTGTGTGCATGGTGTGTGTGTAAGAGATATGGTTTTGAGAAGGGGTTAAGAGAGAGAGGAAACAAGCAGAGAGATGTGGAAGAGAGATGGGGAGAAAGGCTTGAGAGGAAACAAAATACAGAAAAAAGAAAGAAAAAAAAGACATGGAGAAAGATGTGGGGGAATAAAGATATGGGGAAAATGGTCTCGAGAGAGATACAGAGAGAAACAGAGACAGAGAGAGATGTTAAAAACAAACAGGGAGGATAAACAACAAAATTGAGAGAATGATAGAAATGGCATGCTGAAAATTGTTAGAAAGAAAGATGGGGGAGAGAAGGTTGAATGAGAGGGGAGAGAGAGCGAGAGAGAGGGAAAGAAAAAAAAAGAGTGAGAGACAACGAGCGAAAGGGAGAGTGTGAATCCGTGCATTGCTGGGGCACTGTGAGGGTGGAATAAGGGGAATTTTTGGATTCCATGCTATTTCCTTTCTGCATCAACATCCTTTAAGAGTAAAAGTCTTACTATGTATCGGTTTTACTTGCACACATACCATTGGTGACTTCCTAAGAATTAACTATTTAAGTAACTAGTAAGTTAATATTAACTTATAAGTAACTTCTTATCTCCCTGGATGATTAGACTAGAATGAGCTGAGTTTCATGAACAGATGGACGAATGTGTCACATGACTGTTTTCTCGTTCTTTAACCAGATTACCCACCTCTTCCTTTGTGGACAAATGCGTAGATGTAGATAAAATACATGTCTGCTAGGCCGCGGGATCAAAGCTATGTGTGCCATACATGCCATCCCCTTGAGCACTGAGGCACCCAACCTCAGTGACGTGCCGTGACGGGGGCAGCATAAGTTTGTCCTTTGACACTTGGAGATTAAATTATTGAAGGAGATTGATGCTCGCCAGCTAGCCAAGGCCCTGGCTAGCCCGCACAGGAAATGAGCTTGATTGATTCGGCCTCAGAACCCGGGGGTCACTCTCGGCACCCTCTGCGGCCTTGATGAGAATCGTTAAATCCACTCAGACGAGTTACAGACTTTGTGCTGCTGCTGCGTCACGACTGTCTGTCAAGAGTGTGTGCAGGAGTTTGTTGAGTCGCTGTACTTTCGAGCCCTTTCCACCAGTTTCTTCTACAATGTTTTCTTCCTGTCCCTGCTGCTTTTATATGCATGCCAGTTCTTCCTTCTAGTTTCTAGGCTGCCTATATTTTTTTCTTTTCATTCCTCTCACATGTGCACACAGACACTTCAGACAGTTTCTAGATCATTCTGTTCCTCTAACATGTTCCTACAATCATTTTGAGATCATTCTGTGTCTTCACTGGATTATTTCCAGATACAATCCACAATCACACAGGCACATGCACACACACACACACACACACACACACACACACACACACACACACACACACACACACACACACGTACATAAACACATACACATTTAATATAAAGCTCAGAGTGCAGAGAAATGCATAGGAAACATACACACACACACACATACACACATGCCCAGACAGCTCAAATTGACCTTCTTCTCCTTTTGGCTTGCTAGCCTTGTCTTGCTGTTCGTCCCGTCTCTGCCAATTGCCTCCAGACACTTTGTCATTTTCTCCAGTACACCAGTTAATTTTTAGACCTTATTTCTCCTTCTCCCTCTTTACCTTTTCAATTATCTGCCTGGAGAGTGGGAGTTGTAGCCGCAGATTGTCTGACTGGGTGTCTGTGTCTGTCTACCAGCCTTTCTCTCTCTCTCTCTCTCTCTCTCTCTCTCTCTCTCTCTCTCTCTCTCTCTCTCTCTCTCTGTCTCTCTTTCTCTCTCTTTCTGTCTGTCTTTCTGTCTGTCTTTTCCTTCTTTCTGTTTCTCTTCCTTTGTCTGTCATTCTTTTTCTGTTACTCTCTCTCTCTCTCTCTCTCTCTCTCTCTCTGCATGTCTGTGTCTTAACATGTATGTGCATGTTTGTGTCTGGAAGCTTTGCCTAATATCCTGTGTTACAAGGATACATAAAAAGAGTGGTTGCATCATTCACTGAATGAGGGTCCATTCAACAGGTGAAAATGCTGCATGCTGCATTCAACTAGAAAGCTGTTTCCTCATGGTAGATGCCCAGGGGAAATCTGCTGCCGTGTGCGTGTGTGTGTGTGTATGTGTGTGTGTGTGTGTGTGTGTGTGTGTGTGTGTGTGTGTGTGTGTGTGTGTGTGTGTGTGTGTTACAACCACACCCCTCATCTCCTCCTGCTGATCTGCTTGTTTTTCCCTTGACTGCCATTTCATTTAGCCTGTAACATCATATATATATATACAAACATCTGACCTTACACATGCACATACATCTCTGAGCATTACTACTGTGGTTGATGTCCCTTCTGAAGGAAGAGCTTGATCCAGGGTGATGTGTAGTTTTGTGTAGTTAGTGTGCATGTGTGTGTGTGTGTGTGTGTGTGTGTGTGTGTGTGAGAGAGAGAGAGAGAGAGAGAGAGAGAGAGAGAGAGAGAGAGAGAGAAAGAAAGAGACTGAGACTGTAAGCGCACACACACACACACATTTGGACAGGAGCACACACAGCTAGGCCTCAGGACTGTTCCTGTGCTGATGTGAGGGTAGACACACACACACACACACACATCACATGTCTTTTATCTCATAATGCCCCCAGCTCTGTGTCTACTTCTTCAGAGTCAGACACACAAGCAAAGACAGAACTGCACCACTTAGTGTTTGGTGTGTCATGTAATTACAAAACACACACTCACACAAACATATACACACGCACAAAGATACACATACACACCACTCTCACAAACACACACTGCTTAGTAATACAGATGAGAGCACTGCCATCTGGGCACGTTTAAATGACTTAAGCATCTTTTTAATGCAGCCAATGAATCACACCCATATTTTGATTTTGATAACGAGCCTCCCCTCCCCAAAGCTTTCCTACACACACGCACGCACGCACACACACACGCACGCACGCGCACACACATGAACACATACATACACACACATACAAACACACACGCACGCATACGGAGACACACAAACTTACACGTTTACACACAAAGAAACATGCACACCTACACACACACACTAACATACACACACACACATAGAGACACACAAACTTACATGTGCACACACAGACTCACAGTCACAGTCACACTAGAGACTTGGCAAGATGTCCTGAAAGAAGCGGCATGCTATCATTGCAGTGCCGATAGTTATGGCCATGTGGCATCATTAGCAGTGTGATCTGTGACAAAGACACCTCTAATGGCCACAGTGGAGCCGCCGTCTCTATTACTCAGCCCAGCACGGGGATCCTCTAGGTCAAGGTGATGGTATCGACGATCTCTCTCTTCTCTTTCTCTTCTCTCTCTCCATCTCGATCTATCTGCCTTTATTCCGTCCAAATGAAGACACTTTATTGACAATAGCCAACACAGTTCAGCATCCAATAGAGTTTAACATTGAGGGAAGGATTGAGTGGAGGTGTGTGTGTGTGTGCCTGTGTGTGTCTGGGTGTGTGTGTGTCTGTGCCTGCCTGTGGGTGTGGGTGTGTGTGTACATGTGCACGTGTGTGTGTGTGTGTGTGTGTGTGTGTGTGTGTGTGTGTGTGCCTGTCTGCCTGTCTGTGTGTGAGGGTGTGAGTGCATGGGTATGTGTGTCAGTGTGGGTAAGCTACAACCATGTTGGCATACACACACACACACACACACACACACACACATATTTTTAAAGTCTGGAGGGGTAGCAACTACCAAGTGTCTATGTATAGGTCAAAGCAACAGCTTATTTCCACAAATGTGTGTGTGTGTGTGTGTGCAGGCACGCGTGTTTGTATATTCCTATGCTTATGTGTGTGTGCAAGTATCTGTGGGTGTGGTTGCACTTACATATGCCTTTCATCTGACTTCCTTATGTGTGTGCATTGACTCAAATTCCTCTCTTTAAAGTGTTGAATGTGAATGTTAATGCATGTGAATCATAAGGTGTTAAATCTCTTTTTTTTCTTCTTCCTGTTTTTTTTTCTACCTTCACCATCTGTCCTCCTCTCTCTACTTCCTTTTTCTTCCAACTCTCTTTCTATTCCTTCCCTTTCTTTCTCTCTCCACATTTCCTCTTTCTCCTCCCCCCTTCGTTGTTTTCTATTTACTTCTTCTTCCTCTCCTACTCTCCCTCATTCTCTCTTCTTTTCTCTGTTTTGCTTTGTACCTCCTCATCCCTCTCTCTCTCTCTCTCTCTCTCTCTCTATCTCTCTCTCTCTCTCTCTCTCTCTCTCTCTCTCTCTCTCTCTCTCTCTCTCAGGTCAGAACATGGCGTTCCCTCCGGTGCTGTTGGGGGTCACAGTGGGTCTGGCCGTGTGTCTGCTGGTGCTGCTCATTGCGCTGGCTGCTGTGTGTCGCAAGAAAATCAAAGAGAGCTGTGAGGAGATCAGAGAAGGTGGGACCCCTCTATGTGTGTGTGTGAGGGGTAGGGGCTATGTGTGTCCGTGCATGTGTGTGCACGTGTGGGGCTGTGTGTGTGTGTGTGTGTGTGTGTGTGTGTGTGCGTGCGTGCGCGCGCGAGTGTGTGTGGGGCTGTGTGAATGTGTGTGTGTGTTTCTGTCACTGCATGTGTGTGTACACATTTTTCTATTTACCCCACAATGTGTGTGTGTTCTGTAACTTCATGTATGTGTGTGTATATGTTTCTGTAACTGTGTGTATGTCTTTGTGTGTTTCTGTTACTTCATATGTGTGTGTATATGTTTCTGTAACTGTGTGTATGTCTTTGTGTGTTTCTGTAACTTCATATGTGCGTGTGTTTCTGTAACTGTATGTGTGTGTGCATGTGTGTGTGTTTCTGTAACTTCATGTATGTGTGCTCATTTTTCTATTCACCACAAGACGTGGCGGTCAGAGTTGAACACAGCTCCAAGTCTGCCGTGACTCCCCACTGCACCCTCCACTTAGACATACAGAACAGACGAATTACTTTCCATACATAATTTCCCAGAATGCCTTGCCTATTGTACTCCTTGTCCTCAACTCAACCTGCCCTTCCACAAAGGTGCTGGCTTTTCTGAGGAAAAAAATGACTGACTTCGCCCCAATGTGTGTGTGTGTGCGTGTGATGTGGTGAACTGTCTGAACCAGTTCTGGATTCTGTAGAGAGGCGCGTTGGAAGCTCCATCTCATGTCTGAGCACTGGTTCCCTGTGGGTGTTGGAGGGATGGGGGGTGGATCAGGCGTTTCCCATGGCCAATGTGGGGTGGCAGAATGTGGGACAGGTTGAACTGCAGGAGCCCCCTGAATTATAGATGGTGCCTCTGCTCTGCATCCTGCGAATCCTCACAGGGCCTTACAGGTTACGTGCATACCCCCCCTAAAAAGAGGTTTCATCCTGCAACAGAGCACAAACACACACACACTCACTCACTCACTCACTCACTCACTCACTCACTCACATACACACACACACACACACACACACACACACACACACACACACACACACACACACACTTTCTCTCTCTCTTGCACACACACGCAAACAAACACTCTCTCCCTCTCATTTTCTCTCTTTGTCTCTCTCTCACACACACATGGAAAGGGAAGGGAAGACAGAAAGGGAGGGATGGAGGGAAATGCAGAGAAAGAAGAGGAAAAATACAGCGAGAAAGAAGGATAGAGAGGGGGAGAGGTTGAGAAAGAAGAGGTGAAAGAGAAGGACAGAGTGGGGAGGGAAGAAACAGGAAAGGAGCGAAGAGAATATATAAAGTGAAAGCAAGAGAGAGGGAGAGAAAGTCACTAAAGGAAAGGGGGATAGAGTTCGATGGAGAAATAGAGAGAGCTAGAAAAGGGAAACAGGGAAAACCTTTTTTCTTCCTCAGCGAAAGAGATGCATTGTGGGAGCCCAGTAATGAGATCTGCACAGAGTGAAAGAGACATTTAAATAAAGGTCACCTAGTCCCTGCTCTGGACCCTACTCTCTAAAAATAAACACATAGCCAACTCTCTCTCTCTCTCTCTCTCTCTCTCTCTCTCTCTCTCTCTCTCTCTCTCTCTCTCTCTTTCACTGACACACACACTTTCTCACATACTCTCTTACTGTCTTCTGCAGCAAACAACACACACACATACAAGCATACACGCACGCACGCACGCACACACACACACACACACACACACACACACACACACACACACACACACACACAGGCAAACATACACACACACACACAGGCAAACATACATTCATACATGGCAACACACATATACAAACAAGTAACACACACACAAACATACACATACACATACACGCTTACTTGCAGAATAAATAGCCTGCTGCAACATATGAGATCTGGTGAAATGGGAATGAGCATGACATGCGGCGACCTTCATTTCTGATAAAGAAGCGGGAGGTTGTGACCCCTCCACCCCCTTGGTTGCCCGCTGTAACGGGTAGGTGGGGTTAAAGCAATGGAGTTTTGTCAGTAGGGGGTCAGATGATGGCTGCTACAGGCAAATGCAATGTGAAGGCCACAGCCATGGGGTTCGGTCAGCTTGCTCTCAGTTTCGCATCGACGGGGGTAGGACCGCAAACAAATGCTCAAACAGAGAGCAACACGAGCAGCTAATCAAACTACACCCTAAATCCTTAGCTAAAGAGATTTTTCTTCTGCATTTGATCCATCTGGGGGGTAGTATACATGCATGCAACAGACACAACATGATGGAGTGAGCTTGCTCACACTCAGAGCACACATACCCACACACCAGAGCAGAGGGCTGCCATTCATCCGGCACCCGGGGAGCATTTGGGGGGCTCAAGGGCACCTCATCTGTGGTTGTGGATGTGGGGAGAGTGCTGTGCAAGTACCCACCCCACCTACATTTTTTTTTGTCCATGATCAAACCGACCACCCTTTGGTCCAATATGGTACAGATGCCCACAAACATATCTGTTTGTGCTTTTCTTCAAGTAGAGCTTTATAAGTAGAGCTCCTGAAGACGCCACTGACTCACTGCTCTTCAGTGCACATCATTACTGCTTTCAACACACTTGATGTTGTAAGGGAACTTTTTCACTGTTGTACTATGAAAATGTCAGGTTGGTGTAGGTTGCATACCTGGCATATACACACATGCATTGTAGAGACACACACACTGACCTAGATATACACACTCACACAGGCACACACACACACAAACACACACACACACACACACACACACACACACACACACCCTCACATAGATGTGCACACACACTCCCTCGCATAATAAAACATGCATGCACACAGACATAAGCACAAATTCACACAGACACCGAACCACACACACACTGTCTCTTGCATACACACACACACACACACACACACACACAGGCATTTGATGGGTGCCCACAAGATGGACTCCTCTCAGCATTAGCAGTGAGCTGAAGACTGCTGGAGTGTAATTGAAGTAGTCAACTCCTCTCCCGCCATTGCTGTGACTCCGATCCGATTAGAGCGGACTCCCACGCGGGCCGGGCCGATTAGATCTGACTCCCATTTCCGCAACTCCAAACCCGCCACTCCAGGAGTGGGAAGGGCGCTGGTCGGATCGAGTTGGTATCGCAGCAGCTCATTTTTCCACGCTGTCATAACGCATGTTGCCGGACGGGAACGCCGGCTAACTGGAAGGAACAGTGAGCGGAATTGCTTCCCGGCCACAGTTGCGTCCGAGGTGCGGTGCTCCAGGGGCTTTGCCACAACGGCTTAGAGATGGAGGAGAGAGAGATTTGACTCTTTCTTTTTTTCTTTTCACACACACACTCTCCCCGGTGTCACTTTCCTCTTTCTCTCCGGATCCTTCTATTGTTTCTGCACGCTTGCTGTCCTTCCTGCTCTTGTCCAGACAGTTTTATTCCTAGAGGTCAAACAGTACAAGTTATAGTGTGTCGTAAATGAAGCTCCCATCACCCCAAGAGAGGGTAAATGTGTGCACGTGCGTGTGTGTGTGTGTGTGAATGTGAATGTGAATGTGAATGAGTGTGTGAATGTGTGTGTGTGCGTGTGTGCATGTGTGTGTGCGTGTCTCATTAATGGGCTTTTACAGAAACAGCTCTCTGATAACTACCCATCTGAACAGCCTTCCTTGAAAATCACCCCATTTTCCCAAGATTCATTTTACATTTAAATGAGCATGATGTCAGCTCATAAACAGAGCACTGAGGCATGGGGGTGCCCCCTTAACATGCTGAAGGTCGTCTCTCTGCGTCTGTGTGTGTGTGTGTGTGTGTGTGTGTGTGTGTGTGTGTGTGTGTGTGTGTGTGTGTGTTTGTGTGTGTGTGTGAGAAAGTTGTGAAATCAGTTATGGGTAAAACAGGTGGACACTTCATACAAACACCAACTCTCTCTCTCTGTCTCTCTCTCTCTCTTTCTCTCTTTCACACACACACACACACACACACACACACACACACACACACACACACACACACACTTGCACACACAATTACCGTGTACACAGTGTATATGTGTTTTATCCAGATGGTACACCCTTATTTAGTTTATTGTTATTTCAGTCTTGTTCAACCCATAAAGACATACAACTGCTAGGAGAGACATAGAATAATAATGCAGAAGCATATATTAGATGTCTGTGACGTGTGTGTGTGTGTGTGTGTGTGTGTGTGTGTGTGTGTGTGTGTGTGTTTGTGTGTGTGTCTGTGTGTGTGAGTGTGTAAGTGTGTGAGAGACAGAAAGACAGAGATAACAACGGGGCAGACAGAGAGAAAACGTCTGTGTGTGTGTGTGTGTGTGTGTGTGTGTGTACGTGTGTGAGAGTGAGAATGAGAAAAACAGAGGGAAAAAGTGTCACAAAAAGAGGGATAGTCGAGAGAAAGAAAGGGTGGGAAGGGAGCTGAGATCTCCCTCAACTGTGACAACATGAGACCACATGGAGCTCAGACAGTGTACACACAAATGCACACACACACACACACACACACACACACACACACACACACACACACATACATACACACACACACACATGCACACACACACACACACACACACTCTTACTCTCTCTCTGGGCTGTAGTGTAAGGTGTAAGGTCAGGGCAAGAGAGACAGCAGTATGTCTGTCACAAGCATTCAGCTCACACTCAAAGTCAAAGGTCATAGCAGATAGTTTACACTCATTCACTCAGATTCACACACACACACACACAAACACACACACACACACACACACACACACACACACACACACACACACACACACACACACACACACACACACACACACACACACACACACACACACACACACACACACACACACCTTGCTGTTGGTCCCTCACTCCCAACTCCCATATAGGCATAAAGACAAATCTCTTTTTCTTACTCACACACACGCACACATACAGTACACACAGGGGCTAAAATATGGTGGCAGAAAGTATTGGCAAATTTTTAGACCATGCGGTCCTGTAGATAGCTGTTGACCATGTGCTCACCTGTTTGCCTTTGGGCAGGCTTGTCTTAAAAAGCGATCAGGTTTCCAAACTAGCCATGTTGACCACATTGTGGATTTTGTTCAATGCTACAAAAATCAAGCAGGATTCATGTTGTTGGTATTCTTGCTTGCAATCTGTCAAATTTCATGTCAATTTCAAAAGTGCGAATGACAAATGAAACTCTCCCATGGTCAATTATGTACAAGACAGACCTGACTTAATGAGCCCCTCTCCTCCCAAAATAATATAGCCCCAAAACAATGTCCGGTTGCCATGTTTGGGTGTTTTTCCTCATCTAAATCTAGCACCAGAAGCAATCATTCATTTCTGTAATCATCACACACAGAGTATTTTCTCTGTTGAATTTTGAGGCAGGTGCATCCTGAAGCTTTGGCTGTCAGCCATCTGCTCTTACTTGCTTGAGTCCAGCAAAATCAGATCTTAATGAACACACACACACACACACACACACACACACACACACACACACACACACACACAAAACACACATCTACACACACACAAATTTACACCACAACACATAAACACACACACAGACACACATGTATGCACAGAAAAACTTGTACAGGTTGCTCACGCATGGGTTCATGTAAGCCACTGCATGGGTAATGTAACCATACACACAACTCACATACACTCTGCAGCTCTGCTCAGCCATACACACACTTCCAATGTCCCTACAGCACTTCAGAATCAGGCCATTAAGGTGGGAGGTGTGAGAAGTAACAGGAGAAGTTGGAATTAATTATGTGGATGTGAGCCCTCATTACCCCCCCCCCCCATCTCTCTGTGTCTTTCTCTCTGTCTGTCCATCTGTCTCTCTCTCTGTCTCTCTCTTCACACACACACACACACACACACACACACACACACACACACACACACACACACACACACACACACACACACACACATCTATACACATGTCTGAAACACTGTGTATTTGTTTTCAGCCAAGTATTCCTCTGGCTCATCTCCTCACAGCACAGAGAGAGAGAGAGAGAGAAGGAGGGGGGGGGAGAGAGAGAGAGAGAGAGCAATCTGCCCAAATGATGTTCATAGGTTGCCATATATAGTTCAGAAAGAGAGAGAGGAGGGGGAGTGCATGTCTGTGAGAAAGGTTGGAGGGAAGGAGGATGGATGGATGGATGGATGGATGGGTGGATAGGGTGGAGAAGATGGCACAAGGAGAAGTGGACACACACACACACACACAAATGAAATGTAAACAAAGGAGGCACTTTGAGTGAATCACACATTTAAATCATGACCTGTGGCCAACAGCTTGTGTGAGAGAGAGAGAAAGTGTGTGGGTGTGGATGTGTGTGTGTACGAGTGGGGGTGCTCTAGATCAAAATATTTTGACTTGCCGATGACTTTCTCCATTTTCTATAAGTAGATCAGTCATAAGGTCCATGTTTTTGTGTACTCATAACAACTAAATTGAAATGAATGATATTAACACCTGGATGAAATATATAATAACACGGAATATGAAAAACTGTGTGTGTGTGTGTGTGTGTGTGTGTCCATGTGTGTGTGTGTGTGTGTGTGCATTAGTGAGTATGTGTGTGTATGTGTGTGTTGTGTGTGCATGCATAAAGGTCTGTTACTTGTAGGCAGGTGTGTACTGTATGTGTGTGAGATGTACGTATGTGTCTCTGTGCTTGGGTCTATGTGTGGGCTTAGATGTGTTTGTAAGTTTTGGGTTGGTAGCCTTTCTATGTCCCCCTAGACTAGGCTGTGAAAGATGAGTCAAACACAACAGTTAATAAAGCCTGTAATGCAATACATACACACACACACACACACACACAGCATCCAAACCTGTGTACACATACAAACACACACTCTGCACTCTCTGTCTCACATACACACACTGCGATGAATACACACATACACACACATGTATGCTACCCACAACATTCACACAGAAACACAAACACGCAAACTCGAGCAAGCACACACACACACACACACGCACACATGTATGCTGCAAACACACATGCGCAAACACACATGCGCACGTGCACACACTCACACACATGCGCACACGCACACACATATGTATGCTACAAACACGCATGCGCACACACACACTCACTCACTCACACACAGATACCCTGTTTGTTATTACTTGGCTTTTTTTCTAATCATGTAATGGCTTTTCTCCCGTTTCCCTTGTCTCTTTCTCTTACTCTTTTCACTTTTCTGTCTCTCTTTAATCACATCCCTTCCCCCATCCCTTTCTCTATCCTTCTTACTCCCCCTCTCATTTTTCCCTCCTTTGCTCCTTCTCTCCTTTTTCCTTGCCTCCTTTTTTCCTCGATTCACCTCCCACTTTCTCCATCTTCCTCTTTCTTTCTTTATTTCTTTCTCTTCTCCTTCTTCCTATCACCTTGCAGAGGAAGAAGCCAAAGAGTTGGAAGAAGAGGCCAAAGCAGGTCAGTTCACCAGCCAGACACACACTCTCTCTCTCCTCCCTCTCTCTCTCTCTCTCTCTCTCTCTCTCTCTCTCTCTCTCTCTCTCTCTCTCACACACACACACACACACACACACACACAATCATTTTGAGAATGGTGAGTCACTGACTGTTGCATTGTCTTAATACTGGCGGCATTCCCTCACCCAGTGCTGCTTAAGACACTGATGCTGTTATGGTCATGACTTGCTTTGACTGCAGTTGCTGACCTTGCTCTCGGAAAGCAGTCAAAGACTGATTGGTCATTTTCACAGTCTCGACCTATTGGTTTATTCAAACAATTAATTTCCGGTCAAAGCAAGCAGATGATTGGTGCTAGCTATTTTAAGGTGCATGATAATCGACCAGTCCTGAGATTTATGATGACTTTAAACACAGAATGGTCTAGCTGCACCTAATTAAAATGCCTTCCATTATCATTTTCTTCCTGAGATGTGTGTAGCTTGAAGAACACTTACCTATTGTTCTCCACAAAGCCAACAGGTAGTAGCTACATGTTTTGTTAAAACTAAGTATGAGAACTTTGAAGGCATTTTTTCTTGCATAGTTATTGCATTTTGCTTTTGTAGAGCAGTATTATCCATACCTAGTTGTTATTTTCCACGTTGGTTGTAATTCTCCTTACATTTAAGTACATGTAAGCTAGATCTATGTTAAAACTCCTATCAACAGTGAGTGTGAATTAGTAACATATTGGTGAATTTGCATGGTCCAGCAATGTGTCAAACAGCTGCTGCCATCCTTTAAAAGCTTTATGGCCTGCACCTATTCTTCTTCCACTTTACCTTTCCCCTGTAAAGAGTACGCAATATTTTTTTTTCATTAGCACCACTTATCTAAAGCTCTGAACTCATTTCAGGACAGAAAAGGGCAATGAGATGGAGAAAGAGTAAGAAAAAGAGAGAGAAAGACCGAGAGAGAGAGAGAGAGAGAGAGAGGGGAGAGGCAGAGAAAGCAATCTATAGAGAGAGTGAGACTGTAAAATAGAGAGGGAGAGCAGGCAACAAAGAGAGAGAGAGACAGAGACAGAGAGAGACAGAGACTGTAAAATAGAAAAAGAGACTAAAATAGAGAATGGGAGTGAAGGAAAAAGAGTGAGATGAGAGAGAAGAGGGGTTGTAAAAAGGAGAGAGAAAAAGAGTGTAAAATAGAGGGAGAGAGATGAGAAGGAGAGATTGTAGGAGCAGGTTTTGCCCCTCAGCGTTGGTGGCCGGAGTCTTTAATGGCATTAAACTTATTCACTCGCCCTCCCCTTTAGCGGCACTGAATAATTTAGCAGAGGAGCAGCCGTCAGGCCTAATGGCCATGTGACTTTAATAAACTAGGAGGTTAGAGCCTGCAAACCCGCTGCCACGGCAACCACGCAGGAGAACGTGACCTTTCCGTGACCTTATGACTCACCAACCTTTCCGTATGGCAGATGGAGAAGTGGTATGCGTTTGTCGCTCCCACTTTAGTGATGAGGGTACGGCCTGTGGAACATGTGATGGGGCACTGCCCTTTGACCTCGCTGATAATCTCCAGTCACACTAAGACCACAGCTAGGCCACCTCGTCTCCTCTCCTCTCTGCACCCAAGTCACAGTCATGGGGTAGCGGTTAAGGTTAAGGAGTTAGACTTGCAGCCAATGAGTCACATGTTCAATTCCCCACAGCGACAGGTGGGTGGGGTAAGTGAATGACCAGCACTCTCCTTCATCCTCCCCTGTGACTGAGGTGAACCTGACAAGGCCATGGTGCCGTCCCCACAAACTGCTCCCCAGACGCCATTGTCATGGCTGCCCAACACACACAAGTATAACGGTTAAATGCAGCAATTAAATCCCATTGTGTGCACTATGTGCTGTGTGATCTCAGTGACAAATGGGAATCACTTTCACAAAATCTTGGATGTGCCAGATGCTCGGCCATAGATGTGAGAACTAGATGAGAATATAGCCAAGCCAAAACTTAACCATGTAACCAAATGGTTGTGGGATGTTAAGTCAAAAGAAATAAGTATGAAGAGCTTTTGGCAGCTTTTCATTAAATTAATTTTACTCCTTCGTGCTGTTTTCAGTCGCGGACAGTTGTCGAAGTTAGCTGTCAAATCAGCTGTCAGCTAACAGTTATCTGCACTCATTCAGATAACACACTAATGAATAGCTGTCAGAGCTAGCTGTCAGAGTCAGATGTCAAACAGCAGTCAGTTGGGTCTTAGACCTCACCTATTAGCGATAGGTCATGGGAAATGTAGGTCTATGAACAGTGAATTGTGATCAATGTAAGTAGCTACAATGATTAGTGATTACCTGCTATTAACTAACCACTAAATGAATTTTGTTGCTAAACAGTTGCCAGTATTGATGACAAGCCACAACAAGCCAGAAGCATCTTAGCTCCCTGCTCAGGTTAAATATTTTGTGTCCTTTACATGTAGAACTCTGCTGTAGAACTTCAAATGCCTGAACATGCTGTAGAACTTCAAATGCCAATCAAATGCCAAACAACAACTGACTGTTTGGGTCTGAAAGACAACAAATCATCATCATCACATGACAGCTGCCAAATGTGAGCCAAAACTGCTGCACCTTGGTAGTGTTCATTTTGTAGCCTATTTTTTTAATTTAGTCCTAGTCTTATCACTATCTCATTTTCAGTTTTGCCATATTTAGATATTGACATTCATATTCACATTTTTAATCAAGCTTTAGTGGACTAAAATTCTGGAAATTTTAATGTAGTATTAGTCAAAATAGAAAGCAATGTATTTTAGTCTTTTTAATAATAAAAAACACAAGATTATTTCTGATTGCGATTTTGCTAAAAATCTGTATCACATATCCCAAATATTTCATTATCATTACTTTGCTAAAGATGTCTGGTGCCATCGAAGTTCTTTTAAGTAAGCTATTGATCTGTTTCCAGCTCACAAGAGCAAACACCATGCTATTGTAGAAGTCCGACATACAAAGATGTAATTTAAGAACAAGTAGGTTATGTTTTTCTATTTTTTGATGAATGTTTGTGTGCTGTTCAGACATTATTAGTGTGTATAATGACAGCTATAATTCCGTTTTATAGCAACAGCGCCCACTAGAGTCTTCTATCTGATGATTTCAGAAATCGGTGCAGCAACATAGGAAATAGCGCTACTGTGTATGCATAGTCATTTGGAGCATAGCTTTTAGGTTAACATTTTCAAGGAAAAATCATGGAAAAAAATGTTCATTCGCGAATATATTTCATCTTGTCTCATCTGCCGAAAATTAACACTACATCTTGCCCCAAGCCAGCCTCTGTCACCATACAGTGATGACTGTCACACTTTCGAGTCATAAGTTTCATAAGTTGCTCCTGTCCTACAGCTTTCAGTGTGCTATATCTGAGGGCTGATTAATGCTAACAGAGCAGAGCTTTTCCAATGGCTTGTTGTTTCCATTTCATGCACATTGTTGAGGAGCTTACACACATGGATGAAATGGACAAAATGGAACAAAACTGTTTATAGGTAACGCTAGCACAGTTATCCATGTCAATATAAAGTACACAAGAAAAAATAGGAACAGTGATTGGAAAAAGAGATGGGCACAGTAGATGTAGCATTAATCAGGCTCTAAGGCTATAATAAGGCAAAGCAAGTGTACACGACTAGGCACATAGACTCAGTAGTAGCTAAAATGGATTTATTTCTGTATAGTATATCAACTTGTGTATGGGACGTTTATGGAGCATCATAAATAATAAGCACATCACGTTAAGTACTGCTTGACATCTGGCTGCTGATGATTGGACAGGATCTGTTGTCATGTGATCACAGTCCTCTGCCAAGATATCGCACAGGAATTGTGTCACAACTACAGAAATTGTAGCTGTCAGAGCCTCTGCTGGTTTTGATTGGGTTACACACGTCTAAGAGCTGTCTCTCTCTCTCTCTCTCTCTCTCTCTCTCTCTCTCTCTCTCAACTCAACTCAACTTCCATTATTAGTATGTCAAAAAAGGCATTTGTATTGCCAACACATTATAATTTGCAATTATATATACACATATCTCTCTCTGTCACACACACATATACACACACTGTCACAAACATGACCAAAAAAAACAATCTAAACATCCTTGAACACCTGCACATGTATACATACATCAACTCAGCCTGTAGAAAGGAACCAGAACAATCCCCTGTATTTTAACTAACACTACAGGGTCATTCCCTTTGTGTGGATATGTATAAGGGCTACTGCGCTTCAGCCGAGAGCCTGTTTACCTTCAGAAACAAAGGAGGCGTATGCTCAAGGCGAGGCAATAACGAAGGAGGTGTGTGTGTATGTGTGTGTGAAAGAGAAACAGAAAGAGAGAGAGATAGCGCAAGAGAGAGAGGGAGAGAGAGAGGAGAGTGTGTGTGTATATGGGTGAGTGTGTTTGTGAGAGATAGAGAACAGAGTTTATGTGTGTATGTGTGTGTGTGTGAGAGAGAGAGACAGAGTGTGTGTGTGTGTGTATAACAGAGTGAGACAGAAAGAGGGAGAGAGACAGACAAAGAGAGAGAAAGAGTGTGCGTGTGAGTGTGTGTGTGTGTGTGTGTGTGTGTGTGTGTGTGAGAGAGAGAGAGAGAGAGAGAGTGTTTGTGTGTGTGTGTGTGTGAGCGAGTGAGACAACCAGTGCTTGCTGCTCTCTTATCTTAATGAGCTGTCCAGAGGAGCGCTCTCAAAGCACTGCCTGATTGCAACAATAACCACTGATAAACCCACCTGGAGTGGGGTTCGCTGTGTGTGTGTGTGTGTGTGTGTGTGTGTGTGTGTGTGTGTGTGTGTGTGTGTGTGTGTGTGTGTGTGTGTGTGTGTGTGTGTGTGTGTGTGTGTGTGTGTCTGTGTGTGTGTGTGTGTATGTGTGTCTCAGTCTCAGTCTCATTTCATCTTTGTTATGTTTACTGCCCTGCCATTAAGGGCCTTGGCTCTGTAAACATGATGCCACAAATCAGCCCTTTGGCTACAGCTGCAGCAGCACTGTGCCATCTTTAAGCACACACACACACGCACACACACACAGACACACACCCACACCCACACACACATGCAGCTACCCACACATAGAAACACACACACACACACATAGAACACACACACATACACACACACACACACACACACACACACACATAGCTACCCACACATAGAAACACACCCAAAACAGAGCCACACGACACACAAAGTATGTGAAAGCATGGACATAAACCACACATACATCTACACACAGACACACACAGACACAGACACAGACACACACACACACACACACACACACACACACACACACACACACACACACACACATATCCTGAGATACACATGTGCTGTATCTGTGCATAGGGGCTACATGCAAGAACCTCAGGGGCATCCATTTTATGCAGGCGTGCACTAAGCTGATATCGTAGCCCTCTGTGCCTTTCTGTCACTTCCCTTGCTTTATTTTGTTCTATCCCTTCACTGTAAGTTCCCAGTTCTGTTGTTCTGCTCCTTCTGTATTTCTCTTTCTCTCCCCCCCCCCCCCCCTCTCAATCTTGCCATGGTTTGGCAGTGTGATGTCTTAGCAAGGGCAGGGCACCCAGGGAATAAACATTATGACCTAGATCTTTCACCAGCACACCACTCTCCAGGACCCCAGAACACCGTCTGAGAGAGGGACAAAAAGGGAGAGAGACAGAGATAAAGACTTGAGACTTAAACTTTTGAAAATACTTTATTAAAACCAAAATTTGAGAACGTCTGACACTCCATTGAATAACCCAATTTAGTTAACCTTACTAGTTTTAAAAAGTCTTCTTTTGTCATCAATAAAAAGTAGCTGATGGACACAATAGAAACATCAATCCCCTTTTCTCACACACAACTTTTCCATCAATGTATGGAGACTTGGAGAAAGCTACAATCCAATACCACGTATTTGTTCCAGCCTTTCACTAAATCAGCTGATTCTAATTCAGTCAATAGTACAGCTTTACAGCCAGATACAAGAGTTAACTAGTGAAATTACCTGGATTTACTGCACAGGTAGACCCAGGTGATTTGAAATATGTGGCACTAGATTTTAGCTTCTGAATCCAGGTTGCTCATCACTGAAAGGAGATGAGAGGAGAAGAGAGGGAGAAAAGGGGGCCCATGAAAGAAGGGAGAGAGAGGAAAAAAGGAAGGATGAGCAGAGGGGTGGTGGGAGAGCTTGCAAGCAGGAAGAGTGCCCAGTGGTGTAGTGAGAGAGAAATAGATTTAGGCATTTTGAAGCTTGGTTACTCACTGGAACAGCAGGATAACCTTTACTTATCACAGGCTGTTGAAGGATGTCAATGTCACACAGCACTCTCATGATTTCACCCCATCTCGCTCTCCCTCTTTGCCCCCCCCCCCTTTTTGCCTTTCATCTTATCCTTTCTCTTTACCTCTCTGTGTTCCTTATCTCAGTGTCTCTTTTGAAATTCATATTTGAAAAGCTTTATTGACATGACAAGGTTGTTTGAGTTGTAAAAAATACCTACATAACAACAAAGGAAATGTTTAACAATTCACCTGTTGACTCTTTTGTTTTTGATGATCAATCCATCAACCTTTACCTTGTAACTTGACTATTTGTTGTAGATTTGTTGTTGTTCTTCTGTGCCAGAAAATGTCAGGTGAGTTAAAACTGGGGACTTCTGGAACTATGTTTCCAGATATTTTGTCTGGTTACAACATCACATCACTATTACCATAAGAAAAGCCTTCACCTTTCTTAGGTCTTTCTACTTCTCTCTTTTTTTCCTCTTCTGCTCTGTACTCTTTTTTCGAATTCCTATTCATTTTCACATCTCTGTTTTCTTCCAGTCTTCCTCTTTTCTTGCTCTGATCCTTTGATGCCTCTCACCCCATTCTTCTTGTACATCTTTTACTTCATCCATCCATCCATCCATCCATCCATCCCTCCCTCCCTTTATCATCTTTCTCCTCTTCTCTGTAGTCTTATTTGCACATGTTAAATTTTAAGATAAAATAAAAATGACAACATGGGAGAAAGGGGGAGCACAAGAGGGAGATGAAGAAATAATAATGTGGATGAGTGGAACTGCATTGGGCATTGGGGCTGAATGTGTAAATGTGTGGGTGTGAAAGACAGAGAGAGAGACAGACAGAGAGAGAGAATAAGAACAAACCCACTTAGGTTCTCTCTGACAGGACCCCCTGTGGTGTGTGTGTGTCTGTGTGTGTGTGTCTGTGTGTTTGTGTGTGTGTGTGACCTGAGCACCACTTTAGTACTACAGACAGATCTGCTGCTCCAACAATCAGCACCTTGCTGTGAGAGTGCAGAAACACAAGCTGTCTTGTCTGCTGGGGGAGTGGACACACATGCTTATTAACACTCAACACACCTCTACACATTAACACACACCTGACTGAAAGAAATACCCACACACACACACACACACACACACACACACACACACAGATGCAGTTTGATAGTCTGGGACAATGAAGGAGGAAACAATATTGTTTTCTACAATATCCAAATATTTATTTCATGTTTGTTTGAATAGGCCTGCACACACAGACCTGTTCCACTGTATTTCTGTATGACTGCTTTGGCAATACAAATGCCCAATTTGTCATGCCACTGCTGCTGAATTGAATTGAGTTGAATTGACAGAGACAGAAAGACAGTGAATAAGGGAGAGAGAGAGAGAGAGAGAGAGAGAGAAATGATAAGAGGGAGAGAAAGAGAAAAATGGTGGTGGAGGAAAGGGTCTTAAAAAGAGGCCTGTGCTGTAAAGCAGAGGAGAAGAGATAGATTGACAGGATGGTGAACAGAGTGAGAGAAGAGGACTGAGCTGTCAGGGTTTGGGAAGACGTAGGGGAGCGAGCAAGAAAAGAGTGATTCGTTGAAGTGTGATAGGGCATTCCATGTGCAGTCGGCGCCCAGTTTTTGGGTAGTTGTGCGCATTCAAAAGCAGGAAGTGACACCATGCATGCCCCCAAATCTCAGACGTTCACCCTACAAAATCAGAGCAAGACAGAGGACCGCGAGTTCACAATTTGTGAACGTTGAAACACATTCAAGCATGTTGAGTGAATACTGTATTTTCCATTTATGCATTTGTCATGATGTTAGGTGTTGTTAATAACCTTGCACATAACCAGTTGTTGTTTTAGTCAATACTACATACTATTTTGATCACGTTATTTTTGAAATACAGTGTTATGTGTAATTTATCAGGTGTCAAACCGAGTTCTGCAAATGAAATGCATCCAGCTCGGTTTCTGTTGTGTTTTTAGCGGACATGAGGTCAGCCTGACCTAAAAATCTCAGTTGCTGAGACAAATGGAATGCACCATACAACAGAACACAGAGGACATGCAATTGCACCATGTCATGTGAAATGCATATATGTTGCTTGTGCTTAATTTGTTCATTAAATATCCACACTTAATTCATTTACTAGGGATTCAGTGTAATGTATTCCTCATGTAGGTTGTTGTTGTTTCAGAATTATTAAACTCCTACTGTAACCCCTGAATGCGTATTCTAACTAATGACATGAAGTAATTGAATTAACACACTGAATTGAGCTAAATTGAAATTAATGGAGACAGAAGCACATATTAATATTTAAGCATAGGACCAACGTATCAAATTTATTTAAGCATAGGACCAAATATACCAAACACGCACAGAATAGTGTGTGTTTGTGTGTGTGTATGCGTGTGTCCATGTAATTGTGTATCCATGCGTGCCTATGTATGTGTGTGGTTACACATGCAAATCAGTATTAATACACATTTGTGTTTTGTATGTGTCATTGTTTGACTGAGTGTGTGAATTCAGTGTATATGTATGTGTGCTTCTGTATATTTGCATGTGTCTGCCCATATATTCACTTGTGTATGTACCAGGGATGGAAATTAACCACCCGCCAAATGCGGGTAAATATGAGTGTTGGCGGGTGAATTTTGCCATTTTACCTGGCACTGTGGCGGACGTGCAAATGCATTCAGCCAAGTTCGATATAGTCTATGAATGCATTCCCTCACGCATGTTGTAGCGTAGCTATCAATTAGTAGACAGCGCAGGTGCCTATAAGTTTACCATTTATTGATAAGCAACACTCACAGAGCGTTTCTTGGCATCCAGCACAGGCGCGTGGTTATTTCAAATATGATCTAGGCAACTTTCTGTTCACCACTTTGAGGTAGGCTAATGAAAGCTCAGTCATGATGATTATAGCCTAACTGTTCAAACAGGAATGCATCAGTATATTGCCTTCTCATGTTGATGATAACGCCATATGCGCACAAGTTCATTCCAAAAACTAACCTGTGATGTTAACGTAACCTATTAATAGGGCCAACAAAACCGATTTCAGAAGAGGACGAGTCCACTACCAAAGCACACACGATGGGCCGACTCATGTCAATCTCGGGTTCGGGCCAGTTTGATGAGACATAATTTTGAAACTTAGGCTATCTGTCGCTTATCTAATATTCTTCTTGCATTAATTCTCAATTCAACTATGCATTCAGTCTCCGTTCATCTAACAGCGCATCCCCTACATAACAGTAGATTAGATGGGTTCTGCAGAATCATCGGTTGCAGCAGTATTGTAATCACTAGTAGCCTTCTTTTACTGCTAGACTAGCTTGTTATGTGTCACCTTGTGTTAGCATTTGCAAATCTTTGACCTAAGAAAGCAGCCATTACAAAACTAGCAAAACACAAGAATGTATGCCTTTTAATACTAAAAACTGACACTGAAATTAAGATCATTCACTGCAGAACTCATTAAACACCCCGGTAGGCTACACCTGGATGGCTGGTGTTGGCAAACAATTTACGTACGTCACTGCACCCAAACAAAAAATGCACCTTAAACCCCTTTCACAATTGGCTCACGAGCAGAAGCGACAAAACATTCATGCGACAGATACATTTTGATATGGATCGTTAACTGTTGCCGAAATAATCGCATATGAAAAAGTATTCATACAAAACTTGCACATATAAAGCGACCGTTGTGCAATGCAGACGCATTAAATCTTGTGATATATCTTGCCACTATTGTACAATGAAAGCAGGTGTTGTAAGATAGTGCGATAGGGTCCCACGATTGATCTGGTAATTGGACGTTTGAACGTGCAGCGCTCTTGCAGTTATGCAATCCATGGTACAAACGGCCGGACATTCAGCAAGCCCAGCAGACAGCGACGAGGTATTGGTGCAGCAGCATCCATTGTCAATGGTGGTCTGAAACGTAGACATATAAACATAGACGCCGCCTTCCGCGTAGAATCATACGTTATCCTCGCCGCCATATTGGATGTGGCAAGGTGGAGATTCTTCAACCGTCTCCAGTATAGTGTCTAGATCAGTGGTCCCCAACCTTTTTGTCACCGCGGACCGGTGAACGTGCTTGACAATTTCTCAGTTCTCAGAGCGCGCTGACTCGTGACTGGTCGCAATTTTAACGTTTACTTTAAATATACCTTCAAAATAAGATGCGCCAGATACATTTATAAATAAAATTTTATTTTCATTCCTTCAACATTCAACAATATTTCAACATTCCGACGTTCAAACATAACGTCAAATCAATGGGACCCCTGCGCTTGTTTCTCTGCAATGAGACGGCCCCATCTGGGAGTGATAGAAGACATTGACACCCGAAGTGTGTTGCTTATGCCTAGTCTACTCCGTTGTTTTGTTTTTGTTGCTGTCACTGCAGAAAACCCCGCTTCACAAAGATAGGATGTCGGAAATGGCAACAGGGTTTTCACTGCTGTGGCTGCGATCTCAGGGTATTCTGCCATGACTTTAATCCATAACACCGGCAGAGTTGATGTCTCAACAGTCTTTTAAGGCCGCCGTCATTTGCAATCTCCAACAGTTGGTCTTCTTCTTGCACAGACATGCAGAGTTCAGCTGGCTTGTTGACGAATGGGTCACAGATCCATTCCTTGCCAGTTCGTGGGTCTTTTGCGGTTGGGAAGTAGCGCTCGAACTCCTTCAACAGCAAAGACAGGTGATCGTGCACCAGTTGGGTGAATGAAGGCTCAGGCTCAGTTTCACCCAAAATCCCTGCCAGTAGCCTATTTGAAACATGTCAAATATGCCTCTGTTTACGCGCCATCCCCACAAATCCAATTTTGCTTTAAATGCAGCTACTTTATCTGCCAACTTGAAGACAGTTGTCATTTTTCCTTGAAGTGACATTGAGTTCGTTGAGCAGGTTGAATATGTCGCACAGGTACGCCAGTTTTGTGACCCAATCCTCGTCACTGAAATGCGCTGCCAGCGGTGACTTCTTTTCTTAGAGAAATCTTTGCAGCAGGCTCTCGTAATTCAAACACTCTGGCCAGCGATTTCCCTCGGGATAACCATCTTATTTCGGTGTATAGGAGAAGACGTCTGTGCTCCGCATCCATCTCCTCACAAAGCTGCTCAAACAGGCGCGAGTTAAGGGCTTGTGCTTTGACGTTGTTAATAACTTTAACAACATCATTCAATACACTGTTCAATTCTGGTGGCATTTTTCGGCTTGCCAGCATTTCTCTGTGAATGATGCAATGTGTAGATTCGCATTCAGGCGCAACTTCCTTAATGCGCGCAGTTAAACCAGACAGCCGTCCGGTCATGGCAGCAGCTCTGTCTGTGCATATGCCCACACAAGAGGGCCATTTCAGTTTTCCTGATATATAAGCATCCATCGCCTTGAACAGTTCTGCGGATGTGGTGTTGGTTGGCAACGGTAGTGCACACAACATATCCTCATGCACATCCTCCTGATAAACATATCGCACATACACAAAGTAGTAGTGCCTTGTTGTCAACATCTGTAGATTCGTCAACCTGGAGTGCGTACCACGGTGATGTATTAATCCTCTGCAACAATTGTGTTTCAATGTCTTCGGCTATTTCTTCAATGCGCCGTGTAACGGTGCTGGCTGACAGAGGCACCTGTGCTATCTTTTTAACAACATCCTCTCCTAGAAGTTCACGGACAATGTCTTTAGTGGAGGGCAAGATCAATTCTTCACCAATAGTGAATGGCTTTTTAGCCTTAGCAATGCGGTTAGCCACCAAGTATGATGCTCTCAGTGCATTCGCATTTACTGATGTGGACGTGGTGGTCCTCAGTAATTTCTTCTGTCCTTCGTGTTCCTGTTTTTTTCTTTCAAAACACTCCAGGGGCTTGTCTTTTAATGCCGGGTGTTTGGTCTCCAAGTGGCGAAGCAGTTTTGAATGCTTCATTGCCTCGTTAGAGAGCCGTTCGCCGCATATGCAGAGTGGACTTGGTATGTGGGAATCACCTAGCGAGATAAAAACCATATTTCAAGTAGGATTCCTGGTATTGTCTGTTAAACGCTTTCTTTTTCTTGGGAGCAGACTCTTCTTCTGTCTTTTCACTGGGTCTTTTCCCCCTCGCAAAGAAATTCTCCAAAGACATCTGTTTGTTGCTCATTTTGCTGCGGGTGCCTGAGCCACGGATTCCTTCTCCGATGTAGGCCTACTACTCTGAAAACCGATGTTGGGATTCAGATTTATGTGGTGGCTGATCACCGGAGGGAGGTCTGCTGATACATATGCTAAACGGGTCAGGACAATAGCATAACGACCCGGCCGAAAGGTTGATGGGTCCAAATGTTTGGTGACTGAAGTCCTGGACAGGCCTAGCAACAAGTCTCAGGTGAGTGATAGCCCGCTAATGGTCGAGTGATCACTGTTGAACAGTTCTGTGGACAGTTCGGTGGATGCGTGATGGGCCATCATCCTCAATTTGGAATAGTTTTCCACCAACTGATATGGTAATGGTAGAGCTTTTGTTTAGCGGGTTGAGTCGTAGCGTCTGCTTTTTTGTCTCATGACGAAACGTTCCATATTGATTATTTCTTGCGCGGCCCGGTAGCAATTGCTCCCGGTAGCAATTGGTACCGGTCCGCGGCCCGGTGGTTGGGGACCACTGGTCTAGATGGTAGCCTAGAATAAAGATGCCTCATTCAGGTGTTGCATTCAACGGTACCAACAGATTTACCGTCCAAACGAGAACACATGGAATTACCTTTCACACGTGTGACTGGAAAAATAGTTAAACCGTATTGGGCCATTATAACGTATTTTACGAACAGAATTAGCTGACGTTGTGCCTAATATAAAACCAGGCTCCAAACAACGAAGAAGTTCCTATTCACTATTTCCAGCCGTCATTTATCATATTCATGACGGGTTTGGATGTTTTATCCTACAGTGTTATTTTGACCCCAGGTTTTGGTAGCTTGCCACGGTATGCTGACTAATTAGCCTACCTGAGCTATCTATCGCATATCTGTCAATCGGTACCAAACAGGAGCTGGGCCAAGCCCACAAAGGCATTTCAACTGACAGGGCTTCAGCTGACAGTGATGCCACTGCTGTGTTTGTCAGTCTAGCATAATTAGAGAGCGACTTTAAAACGCCACCGAAGGCTACAAAAGTATGCAAGGACGTACATAGTGTCAGAGAATTGTAATTATAAATGCATAGGATTGTAATAAACGTAAACTGGCATGACTGTTGTCTCGCTCCAAAGTTTGTATAGAAAATAAGTATAGGCTACTATGAAGAGTATTGGGCATTTATAGATGTCTATAGATGTCAATATCCAATAATTTAGATTTACTGTGCCACTGCCCCCGCAGGCCTACCCACAAAAAACACAACGCACAACACAACGCTAGAAGGCGAAGGAGATTTAGAACAACGTTTCCTTGTGTTCTGATGGATTAACTATACACACTCAGTTTTGGCCAACACTAAAAATTCCTCCTTTATCTAGACCAGTGGTTCTTAACCTTGTTGGAGGTACCGAACCCCACCAGTTTCATATGCTCATTCACAGAACCCTTCTTTAGTAAAAAATAAAATATGATTTTTTTACTGGTGCACAAAATGAACCATGCATTAACATCACCTTGTTCAAGGTGGCTCCACCGAACCCCTGAGACCGACTCACCGAACCCCTAGGGTTCGATCGAACCCAGGTTAAGAACCACTGATCTAGACTGTGCTGCAATAGCACTGCCTGTTGCTAATGTAGACACCTTTATGAGGAAAGTTAGCCCTCTTCCTTAATCTATGCAGACTGGATACCGTTAATGTCAGTCAATATTAACTATTGCAATGAGGTTACTGGACGAACAGGTCAACGAGAGGAAGAGACCATTTAGGGTTTTAATGCATGCTGATGTTGTATGTATGAGCGACTAGTCTGTTTGCTTAGACTTCTCATCTCAACTGTCAGTCACACATTACAAACCCTAAATAGCTGGCTATATAGTTATCGCCGACTAGCATACAAAAAATAATCGTACCTCTGTCACTGTTTTCCTGTCCCTGTCTCTGCTTCGTGAGAAGAATTTCCAGATATCCATTTAGAAAAGTCATTCCATACTGTTTTAGCCCATGTAGGATAACAGGTTTGTTAAAATGTTGTATAGCCTACTTTTGTTTCAGAAACTTCGCTACCACATCTCATCACTCCAGTATCGTGCACATGCACTAAACTGGACCCACGTTTCCGTTTCAGACTGTAGAGCAATCACGTAGAGCAATGGTTTCATTGAATTTCTTCCCATATAGCACTGTATATTGCAGAATTTTGGGAGACATTTTTTTATCTATATAGCATTTAATGAGACGGCACGGCACGACTTAAGCAGCTTAAGCACAGCACACCATTCTACACAATCCCTGCTGAGCTCCAAAACTTGTTATGATGCGTAGATACCGTTAGTTCCTACGATAGTAGCGGCGGAATAAAAAAAAAAATCAAGTTTCCTATAGCTTGATTCCGGTATAGGCCTGCTGCATGTTGAGGAAATATTAAGGGGTATTTCACACAGTATTTATAACCATCACATTAAAAGTTATATATGTCTGAATTGGTAAATAAAAGGCATCGAGTTAAATATCTTTGTAGAAAGGTGCTTTATGAAGTTCAGTCCATTTACTTCCACTAGTTTACGGGGTGAATGCGGCATCTATGTTTATATGTCTATGGTCTGAAACAGGTGATTATACAGAGTTTATATAGTAGTGTAGCACGGAATCTACAGTTATTTATTTTGAAAGGAGAGTTAGAGAGCGGTAGTGGTGAGCAGCCCAGGGTGGAAATGTTGGATTAGTCTGTCTGTCTGAAAGCCCGCAGGTATGTTCATGCTGACAATGGAAATTTAATAAAGTTCGTTTTTTCCTGCACCGAAGAGCCAACTAAGTTCCTGAGTGAACAAACCCACTAGTTAGTTATTACAGTAGTAGCAAAATTGAAGCTGATCGAGAAATCGTGCACGGATAGTAAAACTTTGCAAGATTACATGAGACACGTTGGGCAACAGTGTCATTGTCGTTAAACAGACGCATAGACAGCTGCGATTCATCCTATGACCTTTACAAATCGTGCATCACTCTTGTGAGTACACAAAACGTTGCAAAACGTTCGTTCTAATGTTCATGCGTTGCATTGCGATAAATTTGATCGTATTAGGTTGCGTCTGAATAGTGTGCATGCCCACTTTTCTGAAGAGACGTGACGCGACCACTAAAAGGCATGCAACGAATGCGAGACATCTTACAATGTATGCAACAGTTCGTGCGAGGCTAAAAATACAGATCGCAAAGTGTTGTAAAGTGCTCGTGAGCCAATTGTGAAAGGGGCTTTAGTTGCAAGACACATCTCTTGCATAGTCTAATAAAGAGTCTTCTCAAGGTGTTTTGGAATATTTATTAATTCCATAGAAAATATAATCAAATGTACCCAGATCTGCACTAGCCCTTTGATTTTCTAGCATCCTGCATAGAAACAAAGTTAGAACATAACTTTCTTTCACGTTAGGATCATAAGGAGAAATTTAAAGTGACAGGCGCCTAATTAGACCTTAGCCTACAAACATCAAATACAACATAATTGCATTATTTTTAAATGATATTCTAAATAACAGTTTATTTTTATTTATTTTTTTACACATGTAAAGCATGGATTTTCTTTCTGCTGTCCTTTCACTTAGAAGGATAACATTAAGCAATCTAACAACCTTTTAAAATGCACCAGAATGCAGGAAATTACCTTTAATTTAGACTTTGACTACCCACCAAAACACTGTTACTATCAGCACAGAAAAAAGTGCTGTAGCATGATGTGTACATGATGCCCCCTTCACATTTATGACTGCCCCCTTATATATGTCTGCCTAGAACCGGCCCTGAGTGTTATACTTGGCATTAAAATGTGCGGAAGGGTTGAATATATAAAGTGGCTGGTAAAAATGTTGAGTGGCTGGTAGATTTTAGAATCTACCTGCCACAGTGGCAGGTGAACAAAAAAAGTTAATTCCCATCCCTGGTATGTACTGTATAAATGCATGTCAGTGTGTGTGTGTGTGTTTTGTGGATTTGTGGATGTGTTTCTGTATGTGTGAGTGGTCACCATCACCACCCTCATCTGTGTGTGTGTGTATGTGTGTCGTGCATGTGTGCATGTGTATATGTGTGTACGTGGAATCATGCATGTGTGTGTGAGGGGGTGAGGTCGCTGTAGAGAGTGTGTGTCCATAGTATCACTGTTAGACTGATGAAGAGAGGGGCACTCAGAGTTTGGGCTTTAAATCATGCAGAATAATGAGAACTGTC
>CM059288.1:23785315-23835315 GCA_030347295.1 Setipinna tenuifilis | reverse complement strand
GCAGTTAGTGTGTCGTCAGCCGTTGCCTGCCGGGAGGAGGAAGTGATATACACAGCCGACATGACACCCTCACGGGCTGCCGGGCAACAAGTCACTTTTATAGTCTCCGGGCGACGAGACAAGACGGAACACAAACATGTCTATGCTGGCTGTCTGTTGCAGCCACCAGATGTGTAGGTGTTGACTCAGTCTGTCGCCATGGACACGCACGCGGGTGCCACTCGCAAACCAGATCTTCTCTGGACTTGTGTCTTCATTTCCAACTTCTGTGTTTGTGTGTGTGTGTGTGTGTGTTTGTGTGTTTATGTGTGTTTGTGTGGTGTACACCAGTTAGTTTCAGGTCTTGTCTCTTCATGACGCTTTTCACTTCTCCATCTTCTGTATGTTTATGTGTGTGCGTGCCTGCGTGCGTGCATGCGTGCGTGTGTGAGTGTGGGTGTGTGGTATATCATACTATATCATCTCAGGTCCTGTGTCTTCATATCTCCATCTTCTGTGTGTGTGTGTGTGTGTGTGTGTGGTGTACACCAGATGTGTCTTCATGATGCTCTTCACATCTCAAATTTCTGTGTGCATGTGTAGTGTAGGATAGTATTGCTCAACCTTAATTTTATTTTGATTACTTCAAGTGAAAGATGCAAACGTCCCAGCCCTCACCCTATATGTAAATATTCTGCCTGTCAACTGTTCTGATAGCTCTTCTGGCATAATCTAAAACCCTCCAATTGCATGTAAATAACTGCAACGGTTATTTGTCCTGTAGGGTTAGTCATATGCCATGTCTTGTGTGTGTGTGTGTGTGTGTGTGTGTGTGTGTGTGTGTGTGTGTGTGTGTGTGTGTGTGTGTGTGTGTGTGTGTGAAAGAGAGTCCCACAGGTCACAAATAGCATGTGTAGATGCATGTGTAGTAGCATGTGTGTGTGTGTGTGTGTGTGTGTGTGTGTGCACATGTGTGGGTGTGTGTGGGTGTGTCTGTGTGTGAGTCGCACCGGTCACACATAGCATGTGTAGACATGGGAGCAATGGCTCTGTTTGTGTTCCTGGTAACTGGAGGGGATGGCACAGATTCAGAGGCCAACCCATGGCAAACTGAGCAGGGCACAGCATTTTATTCTGTACTTTTGCAGACTCAAAACAGGTGTGAACAAGATTTGTGTGTGTGTGTGTATGTGTGTGAGAAAGAGAGCGAGAGAGACCAAGGGCCCTATTTTGCCGGTGCATTGTGTATTCGCGACATGCGCATGCTGTCATTGCTATTCTGTGCCAGCACAACGTTTATTTTTTCAGGCAAAAAATCACGTTGTCTAGATAGCAGATGACGTCAGCGAAAAGAAGAGGTGTGGTCAGGCGCAAAGCGCACCAGATGTTATTATGAGAACGCATAAACCATTTGCGCTTTTGATCAATAAAAAGGCCCTTTTTCGTCACTGGCGCATTGTTGAAAAGCTATTTTAGAGGCGCACAACGCTTTGAACCCCGATGTACCTGCTGCTGCGCCAGAGAGGCGAGCTGAACTGGCAGAAAAGTTGCAACATGTATAGCCTGTATAGCCATGTATTTTTATGTTTTAGTAAGCAAACAGGCACAAATAATGAGAATATAGCAATGTTCTGCAGTTTATTTACAATTTCTTTTGTCGTTTTAAATAAACAGCGATTGCAATGTTCTGCAGTTTATTTACGATTTCCTTTGTCGTTTTAAATAAACAACGTGGCAAGTTGTAAGAAATAATATGGACAAATCATCAAAAAGAAAACTAGTGGACTAATGGTTTGATGGACCTATACCTTCTGTTTATTTTTGATGTCTCCTTTGAGTTTAAGGCTTTGTTTCCTGTCTTCTAACGTTGTTGTACCACTTTCGGCGCACAGCGCGTTGAACCCCGATGTACCTGCTGCTGCGCAAGAGAGGCGATCTGAACTGGCAGAAAAGTTGCAACATGTATAGCCTGTATAGCCATGTATTTTTATGTTGTAGTAAGCAAACAAGCACAAATAATAAGAGTATAGCAATGTTTTGCAGTTTATAGCAATGTTCTGGAGTTTCTTTTGTTGTTTTAAATAAATAGCAATTGCAATGTATTTAATAAACAGCGTGGCAAGTTGTAAGAAATGAAATGGACTAATCATCAAAAAGAAAACTAGTGGACTAATGGTTTGATGGACCTCCACCTTTTATTTTTGATGTTTACTTTGAGTTTAAAGCTTTTGTTTCACGTCTTCTAACGTTGTTGTACCGCCTTGGGCACTGTTCGAAAGTTCTCTTCTTGCCAAATGAGGACACAATTATTGAAGATATTTCCTCCCATACTTCTATGACCCGCGGAGGTTTGGGGGGATTCTTTCCATCCCCGAATATTAACTACTCACACGCTTTTACTTCATGCACGAGCAGATCGGCCTCCTCCACCAAAAAGCTCCTTCCGTCCGGGTAAATCCGCCATCGTAATAGCAACAGGCTATGGACAATGCGCCCGCTGGCTCTTAAAGGGAATGAGAGTAGAAATTCTCATTGGTTAATTGTATGTTACGCCCAAAACACACCCATGACTAATTAAGTAACTTAACCCAACCCTTTTGAACAATGCGCCTGGCGCAATGTTCGCTTTTTCCGCCATGACAATACAAAATTGTGTCGGGAACGCCCCCAAAGCAACTTGCGCGACAGACTTTAGACAATGCGTGTATGATCGTGAAAATAGAGCCCCAAGAGAGAGAGGACATTATATCCCTATCCCCCAATTTTAGTTGTGTGTGTCTGCCTGTCTCTGTCTGAGTATGTGCATTCACATCTATAGGTGTGTTTCTTTGTTATTTGTCCTTATGAGAGCATATCAGTGTGAGCACAAGGTCACTCATCTGTTCACAGATGCTTAGTTACCCATTAAGCATTGGGAGTCGTCTTCAGAACGTTAGGAAAATCAGATCAGGTCAGTTTCTTTAAATTAAAATCACTGTATTTGTTTTCAGATTATATGTGACTGCATATGAGACCATATTCTATTAAGTGTGTTTTTTTTAATCATTGGCTAATTTTTGTGGTTATGCTAGCATGGAGAGAAGAACAACTGTTTCTTGTAGTATTCTGATTTTTTGCAAACACCACACATAAGTCTGTTTTTTTTTTTTTTTTTATTTAAGCGATGCAACGCTTGTCAGACTGCAGATGAACCAGTGAGGACATGCTGTCTGCCTCTGTCAACAGATACACTTGAAGACGGAGGGTGAAAGTAAATATTAAGTGCTCCAAATAAAAGACTAAGGCTGGACAGGTTGTCACATAGATAGCAATGTCTTCTCTTGAGTTCTCACAGACAGACAGGAATACTGAAGAGTATCGCCCCAGGCCTCCATTTACTAGAGGCCTGTATAACACCCCTCATTAAGGAATGCTGAAGAGGTTTTTTTCCCCTTTTTTCACCTTTTCCTAATTAGTTATGTCACTCTAAAAAATCCATACTCTAAAATGGCATTAGAATACCTAATTCATTAGTGTCTTAGCCGACCTCTGTTGGGTCTTAGACAGTAGCTAAGTGCTTTAGTGTGCAGTGCAGATTGCTGTGAAATGAAGCGATACAGTGCTAAGAGGGGAGAAGCAGAAAAAAGTGCCAAACTGCCAAAGGTAGCAACCTTTTTTAACACTTGCTAATGACGATGCTAACATTAGCAAAGAAGCCTGAAGTCAGGAGTCTCAGGGTTGTTAGACACTCTTTGCAGTTTTAACTTCACAGCAAATACACACCCAAGTGGGAGAAAGGTCGTTCATCATGGGTAATCACTTGAACAGATTCTGTGGATGAATATTTGATTCGGGGATGAGCAAGGAGGGGTCAGGGAGACAAAAACAGGCACAGAAGAAGGGAAACACTGTTTGGGTTAGCTGAAGTCTTCCAAAACAAAACTTTTATTAATTAAATAGTTTTTCAGATAATGACTTCAGTCAGTGGTGAAAATAATAGACTAGAAAAGTGATATAACAAAACAAAGCTCAGTGTTTTATCAAAATTTGCAGTTTAACCTTCTTATAAAATGTCTGTATACGTTCTAATTGGTTATTGTTTGGTTTGGCTTTTATTTTCCACACTGAGGTAAAGACATAAATTCAGTACAGGGAGAGACAGAAAACTAAATGGGCTTATTTGGAGCCTCCACCTTAATAAACAAAACATTCAGATCACAAAAATGTAAGTAAGCATATTATAGCAGCATGCATCAGTTATACAAGTAAAAATAGGGATGGAAAGGGGTAAAAAAGACAATAATAGTGAAACCTAAACATGCAGATTTGTAAGGACCATTAACTCACAATAAAACAACTGACTGTTCAGACATTAACAGTGATTAAATATTCTTTTAAGCATCTCGTAAATCAATGTCTAGTGGGACAGGTTTTTGCCACGTGGGAAACATTATTGCATAATTTGACACCACTGAATCTTATAGAAAATTGCCATCTACTGTTAAAATGTTTATCCAGGTCATGGTAATCACTGCTGTTGAGTCATAGGCAACTGGACTCATCATTCATCTTAAGATGTTTTATATCTCATCCAGAAGCCTATTTTAGTTCTAGGAACTGACTATGGAGTCCCGGGTATTTAATCAGAGGTGGACAAATTGGCTTCATAAAAAAGTTCTGCCATATATTCCTTCTGTCTGTTCTCCTAACACAGGTGATTTCATGAATTAGCTCATCTTCCTTCCTTTTCAAGCTTCAAAAGAAGTCCAGCTGCATACAGCTTAGCTCTTTTGACAGCATAAATGACACTTTTGTCATGGCTATATGCGTCAGTGTGATTTCTTGATTGCTTCCCATGAAATGTACTTACATGTAATTTGTAGGATGGTTTTATGGTAAGTTATAGTTGGTTTTATAGTGAATGTTAGTGACATTAATAATAGAATGACATTGTAGTGGAAGTCCATGTTATTAAAGCCTTGCCATGTTCACATTAGGGCTGGTTGGCATCGGGGAGAGCTGGAGATGATGAAGAGAGTAGAGGAAAGAAGGAGAGGGAAGAAAAGGAAAGCAGAGGAGGGAAAATGAAGGAAGAGGAAAGGAGGACAGGAAAGGAAGTTTGCTGTCACGAAGGGGATATCAAAGTAGCACATCAGAAATGGTGCCATCATGCAGAAAAGACAGCTGGAATCCAATCTATCTATTTCCTGCTGTCTCTCTCTTTTTCTCTCTCTCTCTCTTTCTCTCTGTCTCTCCTTCCCTATTACACACACACACACACACACACACACACACACAAGCCAAACGCAAACCACAGCAAGCTGATATAATTTACATATTATCTATGTTGTTAGTTCTGTCACATGAACAAAGAAGCAATCTGTTATTGCTATTATTGAACCCAATCCTGAGCCATTTTGGATTATTTTTGTATCCCAGCTGTTTCAGTGCTTACTCCTTGTGTCATGCCTTTGACAGATGATTGCTTTTAATTTTAGCACAGCACTGTTTTTTTCCCACTGATTCCATAATGTATGCAAGGGTAAGGCATGTCACATTCAATTTCAGCATTCATATGCATCTGATTAGCCTATATGCATGCCAGGTTCGCCGCCGCAGATAAACAAGCCTTTTGTAGCAGGCACACAAGTTTACAGACACATTATTTGCTTCTGCAGTTTTCAGTTTGAATCAACCAGGCTTCCTTGAACACTCTTTTCTAGAGATGCATGATTGATTTGCACAGGAAAAAGCCTATTCATTCCCACCCACTTAGGCTGAGTCCCCTGGAGGTTGTCTTCGAATGTGTGTGTTGTGGTTATGTCCGCGTCCGTCCAGCTCTGCACTGCTAAATATGGTCACTCAACTGTGCTTGCTTTGGCACTTTGTTAACACACACACACACACACACACACACACACACACAAACACACCTTTTCTGCAGTCCCCAGGAAAGCTGTTTGCTAGATGTTAGTTGGCACAGAGTATGAGTGTAATGTTGTGAAGGCTGTCTACAGTAGGTGATTTTATTATTTGTCCTGAATAGCATTCAGTGACAGCAGCACGTTTACAGACACACAGAAATGTTGTGAAGGGTTATGTGAGGAGAGGAGGCTGTCAGAATGATGGAGTGAGGGAAAGAGAAAGTTAGAGAGAGAGAGAGAGAGAGACAGGGAGCGAGAAAGAGAGACTGACAAAGAGATAGAAAAAGAGAGCACAAAACAGAAAAAAGCTCTGTCCAAGTATCAGTTTTTTTACATGGTTTTTAATTTTGTCATTCAGGCAGGTGCTTTCATAGTATCGATGTAACAATGTAATTTAAGTACATATTTTGAGTATGTAATTTAATTTGTAATTTAAGTACATATTTTGAGTACACCCTCTTTGAAAAGTGACATTTCATACAATATGTCATTGAAAACAAACGATATTTTCAAAATGTGCACAGGCTACGTTTAATACAGCATCTGTTGAACTTTTGACTTAAAACAAAGGTTAATCATATAACTCAGATGACATATTTTTTGGTTTTAGTCAAATTAGTGTGGTGCAAAAATGAGTATACCCCACTGTAGGTCTCTGAGCAAAGCTACATTTTAGGCTCCCAATGTGTAATTGAACAAGCATTCAACCACAGGTGAGTCTAGTCGTTACACAGGTGTCCATATTTCTGCACCCCAGTTCCAATGTTTTTGTGCATAGTTCAGTTGCTTGGCCTTGTTTCCATGTTGGTGGTATGGCTTTTTGTGTGCAACCTTTTCATGAAGACCATATAAAAATAAAAAATAAAAAATTCTATAGAGAGAGAGGGAAGCCACTACAACAGAGCCAACATACAAACTAAAAACAAAAATGGAAATGGGGGTCTGATTTCAGTGGTAGTGGAAAGACCCCTGTTTGTTTCATGTTTGTTTATGTGTTTCAACTGTGTGTGTGTGTGTGTGTGAGTGACTCCCAGTGGCCTCTCTGTCAGCCTGTCAGTCAGTGTGTTGTTCAGTCAGCGTGTGTGTCATCACCTCGTGTGGGGCCCCCTGGACCGGGGCGGTGTGTGGTCGGAGCCCTGGGTCTGGCTCCTGGTGTCGGCTGTCAACCCCACTCAACGTCGCCCTGCCAGTAGACACACTGCCACTCTGCTGCACACAACAGGGCATGCACTTCACACATGTACACACACACACACACACACACACACACACTCACACACACACTGCGACTCTGCTGTGCACAACACAGCAAACAACAGGGCATGCACTTCACACATGTACACACACACTCACTCATACGTGTGCACACACATGCACACAAACAAACACACATTAAAACGTGTGCACACACACAAACTCAACGTCGCCCTGCCAGCACACACTGCCACACAGCACAGCAGACAACAGGGCATGCACTTCACACATGTACTCACACACAAGCACACACACACACACACATACTCATACGTGCACACACATACACACACATACTGTGTGCACACACATACACACATGCATACAAACATATTCACATGTGCACACGCACACACACACCAAACATACTCAAGTGCAGAGATACATACACATATGCACACACACGCAAGTACACATTCACACCCCCATACATACACACAGATACAGACACATACACACACACTACCCAGATCCCCTCACACACCCACAGATAGACACATACACTACACAGAGCCCTTCACACACACACACACACACACACACTACCCACTGCAACTCTGCTGTAAAGAATACACAGCAGAGTATGCAGTTCACACACACACACACATACACCAATCCTGCTATTCAGACACACACTCTTCTTATCAATTAGCCCCTCCTCATTCCAAGCATAGTCAAACACACTGAAACACACACACACACACACACACACACACTACCATAAGTGCTAATGCTCATTTATACTCTGCCTTTTCTAGTTAACCCCAAATACTCAGGTCAAGACACACATGACCGCACACACCAGTTCTACTACTCAGACACACACTCACACACTCCCCTTATCAATTAGCCCCTCCTCATTCCAGGCATAGTCAAACACACTCAAACACACACACACACACACACACACACACACACACACACACACACACCACTGATATCTCTACCGCTGATCTCTCCATGCTGTCTCCAATCACCAGTGGGAGCTCTTTGTTGTTTTACCCATAATTCATTGGGGGGGGGCATCCTCTCGTTTTACTGTTTGCACCTCTGTTGGCATATTTGTCCAAGAGTGCATAATGATGTTGAGACAGCAATACTGTGATCAACCTACGCCAAACACCATTGTTGGCACGGTGAGTGAGTGTGAGTGTGTGTGTGTGCTTTATAGGGTGTGTGTTTTATTGTGTGTGTTTGTGTGTGTGTGTGTGTGTGTGTGTGTGTGTGTGTGTGTGTGTGTATGCGTGTGTGGCTGTGTGTGTCTGTTTGTGTGAATTAATCAACAACCAGCATGAATGTCGAACATCTCACACCTCTCAGAACCTTTGCGTGGGTGGAAGTGTAAACACGTCTTATGGAGCAAGTGTGTGTGTGTGTGTGTGTGTGTGTGTGTGTGTGTACATATGTCTGTTTTTGGGGGAGGGAGTGAGTGCAAATATGGCACACCGGATGTCTCTCAGAAGTGTGTTTGCTTTCTTGCTGGGAGAAGGAGTGAAGCAGGATGACAAGGGGGACAAGGAGAAGGAGACAAAAGAAGAAGAAGTAGAAGAAGGAGACGCCGTCTGTTGTGCCGCATCTCCTGAAGGGAGCCTGACAGACTCAGCCGTGGCTGCCGACGGCAAAACACGCGTCCCCATCACAGGCAGACGACATACACGCACGCACACATACACGTCACAGGCCTCAGCCCAACCACACAGCTAAGAAATCAGCCATGCTGAGCTGCTCTCAGATCCCTTTGATGTAAAAGTTTAGCTTTGCAAGGGTTTTTTTTTTTCAAAAGTGTTTTGTCAGGAGAAAAAAAAACAAGAAATGGAGAGAAAAATTGAAAGATCATATTTCTCACAGCGTCTAAGTGAAGACTCAGCTCGCGAGAGTCCTGTCACATGGAATGAAAAAAAGATACAGCAATTACCAATACTCATTCTGCTCCAGTGCCGGCTTCAAACAGTCCTTCACTCCAACATCAGCAAAGACGGCAAAAAAAGAAAAAAAACTAAAACTAAAAAATTAAAAAACTGACTTTCAGTGTAAAAAAAGAGAATTATCTGAAATGACTCTTTAAGGAAGGAGGGGAAAGAGAGTGAGAGAAGAAAAAAAGTGTGTTTAAGAATGCAACGGTGCACTCGTACACTCAATTTCATTTTTCAAGGCGAGGGCAGCTATGAATCACACGGTCTGGGCGGGCGGGCGTGTGTGTCTGTTTCACAATGTGACGCGAAGAGATGAGGAGACGAGAAGCTGTCGTCCACTCTCCTCCTCAAAATGCATGAGACGTGTCGCTGTGACGACTAAGGTTCCTTTCGTCGGGAATGTATCCCTAAGGTAAAACACTGATGCTTGAAAACCCAAGTCCTTGTCCCGCCAGAGCTACGTACGGTGGAGTTTCATAACTTTAAAAATGAATCCCCACTTTGTCACTGACACTGTTATCACTGCTGCCGAAAGTCAGGAAAAGTTCATAAGTGCAATGGTACTATTTAATGCTGCAATAATAAACCCTTGCTGTAGGAAGATAAGGAATGGGAGCGAAGCAAAGAGTGAGTGTAAAAATGTGTGGGTTTGTGCGGCTGCATTAATTAATTAATTTTCACAGGACACAAAACCACAAAACATGAACCTACCTGTGCTTATTGAATGTCATCATTTTATTGAAGATATGCATGTGTATGTGTTCATTGTGTGCAAGAGAGTGTGTGTGCGTGTGTGTGTGTGTCTGTGTCTGTGTGGAATGTCTATTTCAAAGTCAGCCTCTCTCTAGATTGCCCCGATCCATATAGACTATCATAGCAACCACTGGACTCATCCAGTGGCCTCACACTAGGCTTGCAGAATACATTTCATACACTCAGTGATTTAAAGCACACGCTCTCTCTTCATCACTTTCTCTCTCTCTCTCTTTCTCTCTCTCTCCTTTCTTTATTTCTTTCTTTCTCCCTTTTGTTTCCCTGTCGTCCTTTTTCTGTGTGAGTGTGTGTGTTTTTGTTTTTATGTCTCTATGTGTGTGCCACATGCACTTTACGTGTATGTCTGTGTATGCGTAGCCATACTAATATTTTTATTTTGAGGTGGCCCGAGGTTTGCATGCATTTTCTAACGTCCAGGTTTTCTGGCAAAAAAAACAACAACAGAACAATTAACTTGTTTCTCTTGGTCTCTCTTTGCATTTTTTGTCTTTTTTTTCTTGTTCATTTTCTCTTTTCTCTTTCTCTCTGTCCTCTCTTCTCTCCCTCCATTTCTTGTCATTCCATCCTCCTCTCATTCGCCTCTACAGCCGGCACCTTTGAGGCTTAGCACAGGAGAGTCTTCAAACGGGGCTTTGTACTGGAGAGAGGAATCAAGATTAATGCACTTCCAGCACCGGCTTTGGCTTCAGGGAAGACAGCCAGTATAATTAACACCATGGGGTCTTCAAGGAGAGAGCGCTGGATGGGGGTGGGGGGTGGAGGGTCGGGGGTAGGAGGGGGGACAAAGAAGAGAAGGGGCCAACATGCAAAATAATAGAAAGATAAAGCAAAAAAGAGAATGAGCTTGCTCCCTCCCTCTCTCTCTATATCTCTCTCTCTTTCTCTTTCTCTCTTTCTCTCAGTCTCTCTCCTGCCCTCTCTCTCTCTCTATCTCGTTCTGTCTCTCCTTTCCTCCCTCTCTTTCTCTCTCTCTCTCTTTCTCTGTCTCTCTCTCTTTCTCTCTCTCTCTCTGCATGCTCTCTCTCTCTCTCTCTCTCTCTCTCTCTCTCTCTGTGAATGTGTTATATGCTTAAATGATGATATAGGTATTGAGTGCAGCATTGCCTTCTGCAGCACCTACATCAAACCACCTCCTCCTCCTCCTACATCTACACGCCCACATCCACACACACACACTCAGTGTAGCGAAGAGTATGTGGGTTACCCTGTAAGCCCATGGAGTCTCCAGGTCTTGGAACACTTCCTGGTGCCTGCTGGTATATATTCTTTTTTCCATGCAGCCCCTTCCACCCCACACAGCTTCCCTACTGGGGCACTGCAGGTACTACCTTGGGTCCGACACAGATTGAGCACATTTTACAGGAACAAGCGGGACTGCAGCCTTAAAGGTGCTATCCGTAATTTTGAGTCATCCTATGCTTAATTTGCCTCAAAAAACACACAGTTAATAGCGTGCTTCCCTCAACGCAACCACACAACACCAGCACGCACACACACGCTGTACCATTATTATCGTGCCTTTCTCTTCAGCCTTACATCACTTCACCAAACATCACTGCACCTGGCAGGACCACTCACTTTTACACTTTTTCTGAATTGCTAAAGCACAAAAAACCATTGGCTGAACAACTTTCTAAATTGCTTAAGCAATTTCTCACAACTGCTTACTCTTTCGTCAATACCTTAAACAATAGTAATAAAAAAATAAACAATCGCATAGTAGAACACAATTGAAAGAGCCACCAGAAGGTTGCAGCTTGAAAATGGCTGCCAATCATACAAAGAGGACAGAGAGTCCGAGTGTGAGGGACATAGCAAGGAAGATGAGGTAGAGGAAGAGCAAGAGGAAGAGTTATTTTTTCTTCTAACCAAATTAGAGTCACCATTATAGATCACATTCTCATCCATGGGTTGACGACGATCTACGGAATCTCTTACAGGAATTGAATTGGCCTGTGCGTAGGCAAGAAACAGTGTGAAGGATGGATATGACACATCAGGGCATTCATTCCTGTTGCCTGACAAGGGACATCATGCTTGTGATGTGGATGAGGTGCTGTGGCCTGACCCAGTGATCTCTTGTTTGCAGCACTCTATACAGCAATTGTAGTTTTCATTTGTACTGCATTCACAAAATGTATTTTTGTTCAAAGTACAATTGTACAAAGTACATTTTTTGGTGTAGTGTTCACTAACTGCTTCATTGTGATTTTATTTTGATGATGTATCTGTTTTGAGAACAGAGTTTGGTTTTGAGCACACGTAAAACTGTTTTTAACAGTAGTGTGCTTTGGCAACAAGAGTCAGTGTTTTGGGGAGTTTTGGGAAATTCATGTCAACAATTTGTATTTGTATTCATAGTTTTAAGGCAAATGGGGTAAGGTTTCAAAAATTGAGTTTTAGCAATTGTGAAAAACTGTAAATGTCCTTCTAGAATATTAGAATGTTAATGTTGCATCCTGTTATTTTATGTGTATCATCTTGCAAAAGATTTAGCTAATATTTTTTGGTGACCCGTTAGCTATCCTTCCCTTTAACAGAAATCCCAACCTGCAGAAACTCTCGTTTCAGGGAGGTCAGCAAGCCCCTCCCCTCATTGGAATGTGCAAAGGAAAAAAACTGAATAGCCTAATGAGAGACACAGAGGTAATCTATTACATCTGCAACAATACTATACAGGACTGTCACGCTCCCTCTCCCCATTCCACCTTGTCTCGCTCTCACTTGCATTTTTATTCTTATCTGTGGTTTAAACATGAAAATACTTGGGTTGGACATGCGCATCTTCTTCAAAATTTAAACCTGAACAATTCATGAAAACAATCATAAAAAATGTTTTTTTTTTCTGCCTGTGTCCCTGATAGCTCCTTTAAGCCCCTTTCACAATTGGCTCACGAGCACTTTACAACACTTTGCGATCTGAATTTTTTAGGCTAGTACGAACTGTTGCATACATTGTACAATGTCTCGCATTCCTTGCATGCGTATTAGTGGTCGCATCACGTCTCTTCAGAAAAGTGGGCATGCACACTATTCAGACGCGACCTAATACAATCAAATTTATCGCAATGCAACGCACGAACATTAGTACAAACGTTTTGCAACGGTTTGTGTACTCACAAGAGTGATGCATGATTTGTAAAGGTCATAAGATGAATCTCAGCTGTCTATGCGTCTGTTTCACGACAATGACACTGTTGCAACGTGTGTTATGTAATCTTGCAATGTTTTACTATCAGTGCACGATTTATCAGCTTCAATTTGCCGTGCTTTGCCACTATTGTAATAACTAACTATTCGTTCGTTCACTCAGGCTCACACAAACTTGGTTGGCTCTTCAGTGCAGGAAAAACTAACTTTAATACATTTCCATTGCCAAAATGAACATACCTGCGGGCTTTCAGACAGACAGACTAATCCAACATTTCCACACTGGGCTGCTCACCACTACCACTCTCTAACTCTCCTTTCAAGATAAAAAGTTCTGTAGATTCCGTGATAAAAACTCTGGATAATCACCTGTTTCAGACCGCCATTGACAATGGATGCTGCTGCACCAATACCTCGTCGCTGTCTGCTGGGCTTGCTGAATGTCCGAGCACAACACCCCTCTAACTCGTACGGGCGTTTATACCATGGATTGCATAATTGCATGAGCACCGCACGTTCAAACGTCCAATTACCAGATTAATCACGGGACCGCATCGCACTATCTTACACCTGCTTTCATTGTATAATAGTAGCAAGATATATCGCAAGATTTAGTGCATCTGCATTGCACAATGGTCGCTTTAGATGTGTGAGTTTTGTACGAATACTTTTTCATATGCGATTACAACAGGTAACGATCCATATCAAAATGTATTTGTCGCACGAATGTTTTGTCGCTTCTACTCGTGAGCCAATTCTGAAAGGGGCTTTAGTGAAAAAGAAAGTAAAAAGTAATATCTTTATCATAGCATTTGTGTGTAGCTCAGGCTAAGGCCAGGTTAGCAGGTTTGGTGTTAAAATGTATACTTCAGATGAGGCTCGAGCTCGGTTCATCATATTACCCAACACCAGGCACAAATTGGAAATCTTACCATCACTCCTCACATACATTTTATTTCTATATTTAGTGAGTGTGGGGGTTGAAAAAAAATTCTATTAAATACATGTAAGAGAACCATTAAATAAAGGGGGAAGGTGTGCTGAGAACACAATACCATATTTCCAGTCAGGCATTGAACCCATTACCAGAGAGTGGGTACATTTCATCGCGGCAGCCTCAGGGATAATTAACCAGGAAGTTGCCATCATGCAGTACCAGTGCGATTCCTAGAGTCCCACACACCAGTAATGGCATATGAGTGTGTGTGTGTGTGTGTGTGTGTGTATGTATGTGTGTGTAATGGACAGGACAGTAACTTGCATCGTTCCACATGTCTCCTCTCATCCATGTGAGGCCAACCTCGTGCTTCAGCGAAATTCATTATTGTTATCGCCGCTATCATTTCCATTTGCGTCAGCACACTGCCACGGCTCCACACCACTCCTAGTGTTTCTTTTGCAGCTGGCGGTCGTAAGATCGCAAATGCACAAACATGTACACACACACACACGCAGGCACATGCACATGCACCTACACACACACTTGTGGTGTACAGAAGAATGTAATGAAATATGGCACTTCCATTTCAATGCAAATGGGTGAAGAAGACAGGCCTCTGCAGTGTGGTGGTAGTGCTACAACAGAAGAGGAGGAGGAGGAGGCCAGTCGCAGGCAGGGGTCTGGTGGTAGTTTATTACGACGAGCTTCAGCAGGACGCTGTTTCTCTTAAGTGAACAATCCTTCTGGAGCCGGAGTAAATTAGCACGCCGGCATGTCGAACTCGCTTTGCAAATGGAAGTGTCTGTCAGCTGGAATTGCATGCTGGTAAATAAGGAGGAATGTTTGAGTCTACAGGCCTCGACTTGTTAAGACCTCTAAGTGAGGTAGAGCAAGGATGGTGAGAGAGAGAGAGAGAGAGAGAGACAGAGAGAAAGAGAGAGAGGCATTAGAGTGATGTTTAGCTTAGAACTTTGAAATAATTAAGTGTGCTTGCAGAGACACACTTATTGTTATCCCCCCTGTTTATTCTGCTGATTTTTCAACACAAAATTTTTCACCCAGATCTTTCAGACATTGCTACTCCTCAGGCTTTCGAGATAGAGACACCGTTCAACTCTAAAACGACCGGCCCGGTTTGGACATAACCGCTCACCGTTCTATTAACCGTACCTCTTGTCGTTCGTCCGCTATTGTCGTTTTTCTGCAACTTTTGACGCCATTGAAATGAATGGCGGAATGTTCAGGCTGATGATGTCACAGTACGCTGCTCCACTCTAGCAGCTAGAGTGAGCCCTGCCCTCACTCAAGATTTTTCAGACGTTACTACTCCTCAGGCTTTCGAGATAGAGACACCGTTCCAACTCTAAAACGACCGACCGGTTTGGACAAGACCGCCTACATTTCGGTATACCGTACCTCTTGTCGTTCGTCGCTATTGTCGTTTTTCTGCAACTTTTGTCGCCATTGAAATGAATGGCGGAATGTTCAGGCAGCTAGAGTGAGCTCTGCCCTCACTCTAACCTCCACTCGTTTTTTTAATGATTAAAACTTAACCGCTTAACCTATAAACTTCATTTAAACTTTGTAAGAGAGGTCTGGGATCTGACTGTGACCTGTGTAAATTTCATGTGGCAACTACTTAAACTGTTTGAGGCAGGACAGTTTAAAAATGGTGTCAGACAGTCTATGGGATTTTGCCATACCATTTCATCATCATACTGTAAACAGGTCAGGGTGCATGTCTGAAGTTTTAAATGATGAAAACTCAACCGTTTAACCTATAAACTTGATTTAAACTTTGTAAGAGAGGTCTGGGATCTGAATGTGACCTGTGAAATTTAACTTTTAACTACTTAAACTGAAATTTAACTTTTAACTACTTAAACTGTTTGAAACAGGACAGTTTAAAAATGGTGAAAGAGAGGCAGACAATACTGTGGCAGTTTTTGCACCTGGACCAACTGCCATTTTTTAAATGTGGAATGTTCAGGAATAGAACTCTCGTGATGTCATAATACCCGTGCCATGGCCTGCATAATGTTCTGCCATGGGAGTGTATTGCAGCCTATAGATAGATTTAATGTTTACAAACATTGCGCATGCGCACGCAAATCCGGGGCAGAAAATTATGCCCCGCCATAGAAAAAAACACCAAAGCCAATAATGAATGTATTGTTTGTTGCTTGTAGTTCACCTACTAACCCATCCAGGAAGGCTTGTACAAACACCGTCAACATGTTCGCAAACGTATGTTTACATATTTGAGGCTTTGTCGATGTACTTTGTCTGTGTTTGGAATTAAACATGCCACTTGTTGCGAGTGAATGACCTGACTGACGGCTAACAACATTAGTTTGGCTACTGCTAACAACAAACATATGAAAATAACATTAGCTAGCAGTAAACGGAACATACCGACTGATTAAGTGTTACTAACCAACTGTTTTACTGCTTAAATCGGTCGTAGTCTACTTAATCACATTCAACAGTTCTGCAGTAGACTGATTAACATGAACACGCTAGGACATTGAAAGCCAGGCAGTAAACAAATAGCTAAAGAGCTTAGAGGTGCTCTATGCTCTTTGGTGCTAGATAGCTAAGTTCGAGTGACCACAGCTTTACTCAACTTTAGCCTAGTTAATCAAAGTTAACAATTTTACTGGCAAATGGATTAACATGCACACGAACAGCGAAGGCAGTGGTCATTTTACACGTACAATTACATGATTAATCGATCCATCTTTGCCCCAGTCCGCCCTTTTTATAGCTTGCAGCCATAACTTTCTTCGATGTTGGGCAAATGCATTCTTTTTCCTTGGTATGTTAAACAATCGCATGCCATTTCCAGATCTATTCGTGCAGTTTACCACACAACAACTTCTCGTCATTGTCTCTGGTTTATTTCTTCTACTGTCTATGGGTTTATCCGACCAACAGGCTTCCAACCTGCTTCTTTCTGCCCCGGACTTGCGCAGTTGCAACCATGGTGACGTAGGCGTGAAATCTATGTATAGTAGTTATCTCTAGTAGTTATCTATGTAGTCATATCAGTGCTACTCTGTTAACTTAACAAACGTTTGTTAGCCGTTATGCTAACAATGCTAGTTATGCTAACTATGCAAAAATGCAAAATAATTAACTGGGTTGAAAGTGTTACTTGGTTGACTCAGCTAGTATTCGTTAGCAGTAATGCTAACAATGCTAATTATTGTAACTATGCTAAAATATGAAGTAATTAACTGTGCTAACAGTGTTGTGTACCTATATTAGCTGAGGCTATTTAGCCATTATGCTAAAATGCAAAGTAATAAACTTGGTTAACAGTGTTACTTAGTTAACTCAGCTAGTAGTTGGTAGCAGTTATGCTAACCGTGCTAATTATGCTAGCAATGCTAATTATGCTAACTATGCTAAAAATGTGAAGTAATTAACTGTGCTTACAGTGTTGTGTAACTATATTAGCTGAAGCTATTTAGCAGTTATGCTAACATTGTTAGCAATGTTAACTATGCTAAAATGCAAGCACACTTTTTGCATTTTCTGCGGGAATGCAGTCTAGTTGCTGTTTAAGTCTTCTTTTTAGGTGGTTTCCAAGTTTCACATTTTCAGTTGCCAAGTTATTATAGTTGCAGGCAGAAATATTGAGCCACTCGTAGATTTTTTTGCATTTTGGTAATGTGACTATACATATGATTACTTGTTTTTTTTTGGTAGATACAAAGCAAAGGTCAGTATGAACATCATTTGCACCTAGCACATCCTAAAGGTTTCTAGATTTCTGAAGTTTATTTTTTGACAATTTCAATGATACATGTTCAAACTCAATGGGATTATGAATGAACAACAGTACAGACAGGTTTGAATTAATTAAAGCCATTACTTTTAGATAGTGTCAGATTTGGAACAGTTTTATTTTTCAAACTACCAAAAATAATACTCGTTTTGAGATATGCTAAATAAGGTCACATAAAATACTGATGTTGGCCAGTAGAAGATATTTAAGGGTGGATTAAGACTTTTTCACAATACTTACTTAATGTGATGGTACTATGCAGTTTATGTACAATTTATCAGATGGTATTCAGGGAACACACCAACATTTTAGAAAATGATCTTATTTGTCGTCCAATCCAGCATTAAATAACAGGATACATACAATTGTGCATGCTTGCAATAGCTTTAACTCTGATGCCCCTATCGCTACTCTATCTTAGCATAATTTAGCTTCAAGACTAGCTTGCATAACCCAATTTCATTAAATTAGGCTAACTGTGGGGGATTTCAGGCTGGGTTACTGAATGAACAGGGAGGATGTGTATCCTCTTATCTAAACTAGGGGGAGAACGCAAATAAACTAATTTCTCAAATTTGGCATATTTCTTTTAAGGGTGGATGTCAATCATTACTCTACATTGTTCTTTCTTTTTTTCTTTTTCAATTTTGCTGTACCTCCTTCTCCTATACCATCCCCTTGTTTTCATCCATCCTCTCATGCTCCCTCCTGTTCATCTCATTGTTTCATTTCTTGTCATCCTCCCTGATGCTGTGCTCCCTCCTTCGTGCCATCCCAAGTGGGGAAACCCAATCCGATCTCTCTCTCTCTCTCTCTCTCTCTCTCTCTCTTTCTTTCCCTCCCTCTCCCCCTCTCCCCCCCTCTCTCCTCTGAGAATGTGCAGGTGTGAGAATATTGGCCTGTGTTCATTTATGTGATGGATTATCATGACGAGGCGTGCGTGGCCCAGGAGGGCTGGAAAGTGAGAAAAAGAGGGAGAAGGAAAAAGAGGGGGGCGAAAGAAAGAGGGGGAAAAGGGATGGAGACAGAGAGCAAGAAAAAGAGGATGGAAAGAGAGAGAGGGAGAGAAAGAGGATCTAGAACAAGCCAGTGAAAGAATAAGAAGCAAAGATGAAGAGTAGGAGAGCAAAGAAAAAAAGGGATGGAAATAGAGGGAGGGAGAAAGAGAGAGAAGAAGCTAGAACAAGCCAGTGAAAGAGAGTGAGAAGCAAAGGTTGAGAGAGAAAGAGGAAGGTAGGTAGGGTGTAGGTTGTTTTTGTTTTGTTTTATTTTGTTTTAAGGCAGAGATGCTGGGCCTTTTATTCATACAAATGGCTTCGTCTGGGATGCTGACGATAACCCGCAGCGCTCCAGCTCAGGTTGGAAAACTTCTGTTCCATCCTTCACTCTCCCTTTAATAAACCCCACACCCATCACACATTTTTTTCCTCTCTTTCTTTGTTTTGTTTGTTTTTTCCCCCTCCGAAGCTTATAAGAACATCTCTGCAGCGTCTCGGATCCTTTTGCTCTTGCCTTCGTCTCTGGGAGCCAGAGTTAGGTGTCGAATTTAAAAGCTGACGCTGAAATGAGATGTTCCGGAGATTAAAACCAGGCTCTTAACCAGATGTGGGAAGTTTGTCTCGGAACGGCCCAAAGTGATGACACAGGCAAGAAGTGACAGGGTATGTGTGTGTGTGTGTGTGTGTGGAGCGGGCGCAACATCTGCTCGGTGTCGGCAGTTTTAGCCAATCGCAGTGCATCTAAATCAAAATGCACCCAGCTCACGCTGACAGGTGAGATCAAGAGTTGCCGGCGTGCTCGACGACTCGCCCGGCCTGACGTTATGAACCCTGAATTATTAATCCTGTGTCAACTTTTGAAGTGTTATATTGGATCTCTTGTGAGAGCTCATCTTATTTCCTCTCCTCCCATCCCCCCAATCACTCCTTCTACCCCCTCTTATCTTCTTTCAGAGAAAAAGAGGGAGAGGAAGAGAGAAAGATTGAGAGAGGGAAACAGAAAGAGAAGGAGGCAAAAAACTTCTCTTGTTTCCACAGGGGAGGATACATTCCCTGCATTAAGTAGTCAGGCAGGACCCCTCTCAAGTATGGGTGATTGGTTCTAATTGTGTGTCTACACTAACTCTCCACGGTACTACCTCCCAATATTGCTTTCCCACCTTCCTCCGTTTCTCTTTTGCCTCTCGTCCCTCGCCTTGCCTCGTTTTTTTTTTTTTTTTTTAATTCTTAAATTAGGGAGGCTTCATGTGTGACACAATTAAGTTTTCGTCCAAGCTAATTCTCCTGCAGGTTAAATGATGCAGTGCAAACAGCTTCTTCTGATGTGTGTTTGTGTGTGTGTGCTTGCATGTGTGTGTGTGTAAATGTATCTAGCTTGTGTGTGTGTGTGTCTTTGTATGCATGTGTGTGTGCACTGGTATGTACATGTGTTTCTGTGCATGTGTGTAGATGGATGTGTGTTTCTGTGTTTTCCATTTTCTTGTGTATGTATGGGTGTGTGTGTGTGTGTTTGTGTGTGTGTGTGTGTGTGTGCGTGTGTGTGTGTGTGTGTGTTTTTCAGCTTGACGTGCATATTGGAGGCAGGGGATGGAGAGAAGAGAGCACATTAAAAGTTGTGTTGGGGTTAGCTGTGGTAATGAGAAAGCAAGCACAGGGGGGAATGAAAACGGCAGGGCTTTAATGGCCACAAACAATGACATCATTATGCTTTTAATCTGATGGTGATTTTATGTGTGTGTGATTTGTGTGGGTATGGAGTTGGGGTTGGCGGTGGGGGGTCACATTGAACCAGTTTAGTTAGTATATGTGTAAAGGGCAGGAGCCATAGCCATAGCATACCAAGTCTGTTTATTTCATAAATAACATTCAGGAGTTTAATTACATATCACCTAAGAACTGAATATCACATCTCTGAGATAGTCACTATCACGAAGGGAACACCCATCAGCTCACTTTCTCATGTCAAGCACAGTGCGCCTCAGCATCTAAACTGGAATGGCTCTGATCTCTGTACGAATGCTTCGTTTTAGTCCAGCTGTTGTGTTGGGCCTCACTGCATACACCCTTTAGGTAATCCCACAGTAAGTAGTCCACTGGGTTAAATCAACAGGATGGTGCCACTAGTCATACAGCGCGACTGCCAGTGACAACACTTTGACATTTCTCATTTTGAGATCCACTGGCCATCTTGATCAACAGAGCTACACTCAGTGGACCCCTAAATGTTATTCATGAAATAATCAGATTTGGTGCACTATGGCTGTATTTTTGTGAAAAAATGGTTAGCCACTGGGGGAGGAGGGATGGAGTTTCATAATAAGCGCAAGCACTACGCTGTGGGACCCACGCAAAATTTGTGCCACGCAAGCAGCTCTGTGCAAGGAATCTCAGCGGTGGCAACAGAATGGAATTCTGGCCAGGCCAGAGCCTGCGCTACAGAATTCTATTCTGCTACATGCAAATTTCAATAATGGACAGTTTGCCTATATTTCAATTCTGTTAACTGGGAAATGATTTTTTTTACATTGTTTAATGACCTCTTCATAATTTTTAATTCAGGTCTATAGTTTAAAATGTGTTTTGTAAAAAATGTTGTTTTTTTTTTCAAAACTACCCTTATATTTTAGATATCTTTCGCTTCCAGAGTGGTGTCCAGAGTAATTAACTGTTTGACTATTTAACTATTTTAACAATAAAACAAAAACTCCTGAATGTCAGCTTTCCAACAAATATATTTATTAGTCTCTATTATTTTTAGATTTCAAACAATAGTCCTTTAAAATGTATCCTGTAGTTTTGTCCCACCCTGTACTTGTTATTTTTCAGAATTCTGTACAGGGTCTGCCTTTGTTTATGTTCATCTATTTTCTGACCAGTGCACCCTTCAGGTCTCTCTATTAGCTACACTTTGCTAGCTTCCAACAAGTGACTGGCAATTAAAACATTAAAATATAGTTCACAATGTCAACCAGCCAATGCTAGAACTTCTTCATGGTTGCAGGCCTATGTGTATGTGTGTGAGAGAGAGAAAGAAAGAGAGAGGGAGAGAGAGGGAGGTAGGGAGAGTTAGAAAAACATCCCATCACAGACCTACTGCAGCCAAATCTCCAAAACATGCACCCTGAAAGGGAACCCTTTGAATGTTACTCTTTGAGATACAGACTATATTTTATAACAAACAAATAAATAAACGAACAAAGAAAGAAAATAGAAAATAGCCCCATACAGCACTGCAGTCAAGGTACAACATATACAGCCAAAGCAATCAGACATTTGCTTCCTCACAATACAAACACACACACACACACTTCAGCCCAGCTAGTATGGAACTGACAAAGCAGGTTTCCTTGCTGTGAAAATGACATGTACATGCGAATGCCGTTTCCTGCCTGCTCCAATTTCCTCTGCAGTCCAAGGCGCAAACAAGGCAAAATAAAAGGCACTAAGTGTCACGGATGATGGAGAGAGCTTGCAGACATTTTACTCAAGCTTAACATACCACTGTATATCTGTGTGTGTGTGTGTGTGTGTGTGTGTGTGTGTGTGTGTGTGTGTATGTGTACATAGAAGCAAAAAATACGCCGGCAGTCAGTCCCCAACTTTCTCATATGCCATCTAAATTCATTTTTTCTCTCTTTCTGTCTCTCTGTCTGTCTCAGTCTCTCTCTCTCTCTCTCTGTTATATAGAATACCCACAGGCAGGCAGTGGTTGTGATGGAGGCAGAAAGGGAGAGAGAGAGAGCATATGATTGTATACAGCATATGAGTAGCTGGAGGAGTTGGCTTCTGTGTGTTTTGCTGGCAGTGGGAGTCTTAAGTAAGGCTGATGTACGCGTGGGGTGGTGTGACCTTTCTGACTGCCGCAGCGTCTGACTTTTTGCAGTGCAGCAGGGGGCCTTTAAAAGCCGCCGCTGAACAAAAGCCACACAGGGCCACCGCTTCCACATCAGTCTGGACATTCGCCACTAAAATACCTCTTAAGCGTTACCACTGAGCTTTTGTGTGTGTGTGTGTGTATATGTGTGTGTGTTTGTGTTTGTGCTAAGCATTAACAGTGTTCTTGTGTGTGTGTGTGTTTGTGTCCATGTGTGTGTGTGTATATGTGAATGTTTGGTTGTGTTGCAGGGCTGAGGGAAGCAAAGCAATCCGCCCCACTGGAGGAGGAGGGGCAGACTCAGGTCCTGGAGCTTTCCGAACGCGACGGACTTACAGACACGCCGTGAGAGTCATTGTCCCAACCCCCCTACCCCACACGCCCACCTTCAGCCCTACCACCCCAACCCCCAGCCCTACTTCCAAAGGGGAGGCCTCCAGGATATTTTTTCTTTCCTTCTTTTTTTACCAAGACTACTTCCTCCCTCCAAACTTTTAATAGTGTCATCAGCAAGCAACCAGACTGTGGCAAATCCCATCTCCTTCTCTTTGTCTCTTACTCCGTCTCTCAAAAACACACACACACACACACATACACACACACACACACAATGAAACAAACACACTCACATATTGACTAATTATCCTAGTACTAATACACTAGCTGGCACAAATAAACACAATGAAACACACAGACCCATACACATGCACATGCACACACACACACATGCACACACACACACACGCACACACACACACACATACATGCACAGACACACACACACACACACACATACACCCCACACACACACCCCACACACACACATACACACACACACACACACACACACACACACACACACACACACACACTGGCTGGCCCTAAAGGAGCAGCGGATGGCTCCTGCCGTAACTTGTGTAATCTGAAGCTGCAGCACACAGTCAAGAGGCCACCTGAGGGTCATTGGCTTTGACAAGCTTCCTGCACCTCTCCTCTCCTCCTCCTCCTCCTCTTTCTTCATTTCTTTCTCTCCCTCCCTATCTTTCTGTGTGTGTGTGTGTCTCTCTCTTGTACTATCCTTCTCTGTCTCCCTTTTTACGTGTCTTTCTTTCCTGTTTTCTCTTATTTTCTTTCTCTTCTTCTTCACTCTGGGTTTCTCTCTTTCCATATCTCTCTCTCTCCCTCTCTTGCTATGTGAGTCAGGATCTCATGGGCCAGACTGATGTCTAATGGGGAGTGAGGAAACTTAAAGGTTGTGGGTTTAGAAGAAGCAGCCATCACTGGATCCCTGTCTATGCCAAAGCATGCATGTACACAAACACACACACGTAAACACACTTTCACACACACACACACACACACACACACACACACACACACACACACATACACTACATTGCACACTTACACCAATCACTCCTGGACTGACTAATTAAGTGCTGTCCAAGAAGTAACTTGTACCTGTCAGTATCTGCTGGCCTTGCCTGTGTGTGGCGTTGAAGGGAATTGGAACTGAACGCCAGCTAAGCTTCAGCACACTGCAACTCTTCCCTGGGAATAACACTCTTTTCATTCTAGCGGAAAATAAATGTTTTATAGTTGGGAAAAAATATCTAAAAAAAAAACTTGTTAGAAATGCCTTTTTTGCCAGGATGTGTAATTTGTGATGAATTTTAAATCTTTTCACAATGTCATGTTTTTTATACATATCACGAAGGTACTTGACGTTTTCGTGCCAAATGTCAGTGGATCAATGCCAAAAGCCCTCAGTTCAATACTCGATTGTTCATGTATTAAAAATGAAAAAGTCATTTAATGAGAGGTTGCGTGTTTATTTGAAAGGGATCGTACCTCCTAATGGGGCATCGAGGGGAATTATTGAAGTGTAGTTGTCTGCAGTGTCTGACATGTCCACAGTGAAGACTCAGCTGGACAAATCATCCTCGAGCACCGACCAGGGGCCAAATAAGAGAAGCCAAATCCAATCATATGCTCTATTGTGTGGGCTGTCCAGTGTGTTCCCCCATTATCGAGGTCACCCTGACCACAGGGCCCCATTGAACCAGGAGGAGCCTTAGAGTGGAGCTGTCATCAAAGCCCTTTTCCCTGTGCACATGCTGTGTGTCTCTCAGCAATGCACCTGCTACACTCCACACAAACACACACACATATAACAACACACACAAGCACACATGCACACACACACACACAGCCACCCACTCACACATGCACACAAATAGCAACACATTCTAAATAAAAGAACACATACACATTCACACACATTCACCATGCTTCAATTTAGGCTCCCAGGTCCTGGTTGCGTGGACGCTTTGATATGGTGGTGCTGAAGTGGCCCCTGTGCTTGCAGGCCGTTTCTCTTCTCCACCTGAGCAGCACCTGAGCGGAGGACACTCGACATGCACGTACGCAGCCAGGAAGCTGAGGGACCAATTTAAGAGGATTTACGCAGGCCCCTTCCTCTCTAATGAAACCACTTTATTGCTAATGAACTTGCACGCTGAGCTTTTGGGATTGTTGTGTGGATGTGTGTACGTGTGCCTCTGTGTGCACAAGTGTGTGTGTGTGTGTGTGTGTGTGTGTGTGTGTGTGTGTGTCTGCCTGTGGCTCTGCATGTGTGTCTATGTGTGTGTGCGCATGTGTGTATGTGTCCCTGCGGCTGTGTTATGTGTGTTTGTGTCTATCTGCGTATGCGAATGTATGTGTTTGTGTGCTTGCCTGTGGCTGTGGGTGTGTGTGTGTGTGTTTGACTCTTGGCTCAGAGAAATAAATACCAAAAGAAAAGAAGGTCTGATGTCTTTACCAGGGGCCCCAGCGACAGGCACCTGCTGATTGCAGGCTCAGTATGATGACTCCGTAACGCTTGTCTCTTCCCTGCTCTCCAGCTTCCCTCAGGACGGGCTGCATAAAAGTGCGGCTCCTCCAGCTCCTCCCGGCCAACCCACAGGTCCCCGCACCTGCGTGAAATTAAATAAAAGATTAGGGGCGCAGGAGAACAACTCACACACACACACACACACACCCCTTTCACTCCTCTGCCTTCACCCTATTCCAACCTTTTCTGTCTCTACTGCACCCAAGGGGTTTTTGCTGTTGTCAAGTGTCTGTGTGTGTGTGTGTGTGTGTGTGTGTGTGTGTGTGTGTGTGTGTGTGTGTGTGTGTGTCTATCCAGATCCTTTTCCCTGTGGAGTGGCAGAAAGGGAAAATGTCATTGGATTTTGTACTGAGGAAATGCCAGCCCTGAGACGATTTGGCTCTTCAAAGCACAGCAACGACAATGGCAGCAGCAGCAGCAGCTCTTGTGCTACTAGACCAGCTAGGGGAGACAAAGAAGATCACAGATACACACACACACATATGCACCACGCACAGATGTTGGACATGCTACTTCAATTGTTAGATCACTTTATGTGCACATTTTGCATTTTTATCAGTAATGATAATAATAACAAAACAGCTTGGTGTTACATAGTGCCTTCCAACATACCCAAGGTCGCTTTACAAAAAGAGGTTGAGGAAGCGGATTAATACCTATACATCAATGAATGCACCTATACAGTTCTGTCACCTACATTCCTGAATGAGAGCTTATTCTTTCAGTGTTTTGTCCACTTACGTAAGAAGTGGGGTGACAGAACTGTCAAGGATGCTTTTGATGAGATGCATTTTATGACACTTTTTTATAGTGCCTTTTTCACAGCTCACAAATAAAATATAAACTAGTACAGACTGTGCGGCCAGCGGATGACTCCTCAGTGAGCAAGCAAGCTTGTCAAAAACAACAAAACACACACAAACTTCAGGCTGTGGTTTTAGCCAAATGCCCCAATGAACTCACTCCAGGATCAGTAAACTATAAGGATACAAACACCCTGAGAGCTCATGACATCTTCACTTGAGTGTCCCTTCGACACTGCTAGACACAGCACCTTGGAAATTGAAAAATCAATCTAGCAAGACAAGAGGACCAAATGTGAAGCCCTCTTTAATTTGGAAGTCTGTTACACATTGCAGTTCTAATTTCAGAATGCACCCTGCCCCCCCTGCCACACACACACACGCACATACCATACTCGCACTAAAAGACTTGTATTAGCACACACTTTGGAAATGGAATTATTTGCAGCAATCAAATGCCTTGTTAGCCTTATGAAAGGCCAGGCCTCCTAGATTCACTGCCATGGAATCATGTTCATTCTCCATGCTCCCTCTTGCTCTTTCTCTTGACTCTCAAACACACACACACACACACACACACACACACACACACTTACACACACACACAGGAAATTGCAGGTTTGTTTGAGTGACAATGGAGTATCTAGAAGTATTTGCAAGTAGTCAGAAGTACCTCTTCTATGATAAGGGGGAAGCTGAAGTTTTTTTGCAATTTTCATGTTATTTATTTCTTTATTTATTTAAATATTTGCCCTTTTCCCCAGCCAGCTGTCGTCATTGTTTCCCTCTTGAATGAAAGTCAGGTGCAGAAATGTCAGCCTTGGATACTCAAGTCTTACAGCAAATTAAATATAGATTGCAGCAGGCTGTTTGCCTCAGCTCTCAACCTGAGTATTGTGTTGTGTTTCGTTTTTTTTTTTCTTCTTTTTCTTTGTTATTGTATGGAGAGAAGGTGATCAATAAAACACGCTTTTGGTAAGGCAAGAGCCTGGACAAGTGTCTGAGAATGTAGCACTTAGTTTAGAAAGTGCAGCGTGGTCAATAATGAATGACTGAAAAAAGAACTGCTAGCAGTCAGGCTCACTCAAGGGCTTTTCAGTGTCATGGAAAAACCCAGTAGGGACCAGCCAAAGGTCAGTCCTTTTTTCCTTCACTTATAAATACGTTCCAGAACTAACAACACTTAATTATGTATGACAAATTGCATTTATGTGTACAAACATACACATACGTACACATACAATGTATATGCATTTTGTCTTGTGCGCAGTTTGTGGCCTCAACAACTTTACATTTTTCTGATATATATCAAAACACTTTTTTTGGAAGGAATCAGGGCTTTTTTTCTCTGTCTCTTTCTTATTCATACGCCAACATCGGCACCCGAGGGGACAATCAAAAAACGATCAAAACTAGTCAAAAGTTCTAAATGAAACCGAGCTACACAGATAGTCACTCTGCATTCAGTGTGAAATTCACTTAGAGGATTCAACTGATCTTTAGAGTTTTGTGAAGGGACAGGTTCAAAGCGTGATGAATGCCACACAGGCACAGGAGCCCACCTGTTCAGATGGCACTGTTGCAGTTGGACGGCCACACGGCGGTTTCTGTTAAAACTTTTGGCTGGAACTGTGGGACCAGATGGTGGCAAAACAATACTGTTGATGTCGAACCAATAACTGGCATAGTGGTGCAGTGTGTAATTTCATCATGTGCTCACACAACATAACACTATGGTATCTGGCTGATCAACATGAAGCAATACAGTTGGATTGCTATTAATTATTCACATATTTCATGGATTACATTTAGACTATATGGGATGCAACTGCAACCTACACATCATTTATGGCATTAATTTATTTGTTTTGTTTAGATATTATATTCATTTGATTTATGTTCACGCATATTTCTTTTTTTTTTGATTAATGTTTGGACCCCATAGACATGTTCTGTGTTTGGTACAGTCATTTTTAAACATTGCAATTTTGTCTGCAAAGAAAATGTACAAAGTGTTGGTGGGAAGCAAAACTCAAGGACATTTTCTTTTTTTTTTCAAAAAGTGTTGTGGCATTGCTGGGTTTAATATTTGATGCCTTTTCAAGTAAATTGATTCCCCTCTGGTTGTGTGCAGAGAGTGAGTTATGATTTCCACATGTATGCTACCTGTAGTTGTATTTCATTTTAGTTTCTTCAGTGTGTGTGATATCAGTGATTGTTTATTCTGCATTGTCAGACTGTTACTGAACAGTGTGTCATAGTGGGTTTGGTAAGACTAAAGTCTAATACTAAAGGGAGCAAGAGAAAAAAAAGAAATTCTGCAGTAACTTAAAATCTATGGAGTTGTGTGTTTTCAGGAGGCAGTAACATTTCATCTGGGATATTTAGGCAAAGCTTATGTCATTTTCTCTTATCATTTCATCTCATCATCTCATCTTATGGGGCAGTCATGGACTAGCAGTTAAGTAATTGGGCTTTTGTAGGGGTTGGGGGGTTGTGGAGGGTTGAAGGGGTTGGGGGGTGACTGACCAGCTCTTTCCCCTGTGACTGAGGTGCCCTGAGCATGGTACCGTCCCCACACACTGCAGCCCAGGTGTTGTCATGGCTGCCCCCGTTTACATTTGTGATGAGTTAAATGCAGATTGTATTCTCTGATGTTATTATGACCAATGGGAATGACTTTCATTTTAGTAATGTTTAGAAGTTACATCTTTCTTAGTTGCTGTAATTACAGTGTATATATGTTGGATTGCTTCAAAGCACTGTTGCTAAGGTTGACAGTAGCAGGAAATTAAAGCTTAATCAAATGTTTTATTAACTCTCACCTGCCATTCAGTATTTTTTCTAAACGTATTGCCAGCTTGCGCCTATCTTATAAATGTTTAAAACAGCCTCTAAAAATATGACTTTCCTCTTCTTTGTGTATTAGAAACACCATGTCTAGGTCCAGACTTGTATATTAGAAACACTGTGTCTAGACAGACTTGTGTATTGTTGCATTTCTGGTAACACTTTCTCTGAAGCTTGTATTCAGAAGACTTTACAAACACATTCATAAAGGGTTATAATGTCTTTATAAAGCTTAATAATGGTTGAAATTAGTATTCATAATACTATTTATACTTTATATACTATATGTATACATACTTATGACTGCACTCATAAGGCACTTGAAGTCAGAATAGGGCTTATGGCATAGCCTAAGATGTACAGTCAGTATGTATAAATAGTTATGGTAACACTATACTTGACGGGTGAGTTCATAACACATGCATAGCACCTGTCATAAACTGCACATAAAGCATTCATGATTGTTTCATTAAACATTACTCAACATTCATGCCAAACATTTCATGAATGTGGAAGACGGAGCACAACAGAAGCAGCATGTTCCAAACCTCCTACCTGATCACAACACATCTGAATCATTGGGATAGTCCAGTGTCAAAGAAACAGAACATGGTTTTATAATGTAGCCTTTGCAGATGACTTCTCATCTTTTGCTACTGGGAATGTCCAACTAATCCAGGTTACAATACAGGTCAGCTGAATGTAGGCTAGTTTACTTCCCAGTGTTAAACTCAGTGATTACGAATACTTCACAGCTCCACTGCCCTATAGTGACTGAACCAGGTGAGACAGGCTTCAGGTATGCAGATGGGAGGAGCATACTCAAAAAACAAAATTCAAAAGATTTTTATGACCAACCCCCTAAAAGCAGGGATATCCTTCCAAAAAGCCTGTGAACATAAAGACAAAAACATGAAAAATGTACAAAACTGAAAGGCATAGCACTAGCCCATGCAGTGCACTGTTTTTAACGATCGTACAGTCACTGTGTCTGGTGGTGTTCCCCTGTGTCACTGCTAGTCAGCAAGCATTAGATGCATAACTGCGGTGATGTGCCGCCTGTGAGCGATCAGCTGCTTCTCATGACCCTCATGCATTTTTCAAGTGGGCAGAATTGATGCTTCAGATTTGTCCAACAGGCTCTGGTGCAGCAAGTGAAGAGGGCATCGTGAGATAAAAGCCTCTTTGTGTCACTGCATAAATCTTTGATGGCGGCGTGTAAGCGGCACATTCGCAGGATGCCACGCTGACACATTAAAATATAGTTCACATTTTCACTCACAGGCGGCCAATTAACACACTTGTGTTTTTTGGAGCATATTTAAAAGATTAAGTACTTGAACGGCATTGTAAGTATGTAGAACACCTCAGCACTGTGTGTGTGTGTGTGTGTGTGTGTGTGTGTGTGTGTGTGTGTGTGTGTGTTTCATTTGAGGTTTGGCTGGCCATTATATATCAGAGTACTTACCCTCCTGTGACCTTCATGTCTGCTGATTTGTGTGCACTCACTTGCGTGATACAGTAATCAAATTATGTGCAGTACACAAAGGAAAATGTTCAATCACAAGTGATGGAATCAGAATATTGCTGCTTAGGAAGTATTATGATATATAGGCCCGCTCAACGTGTATTTCAAAGCCTGATGAAGATCCGATGGGGTCGAAACTTGTTTTTTAATTATTTTTTTTGTGGAGCAAAATTGTGTGCAAACCACTTCTTGTAAATTATCATGTAACCTTCCCTCTGATTTACTGGCATAAAAGCCAGTTTTGAGATATGTTCCCCAAGTCATTCCTTTAGGTATTCTGAAGGGCCCGCTGAAATAAACTCCAACTCTTTCACTGTACAAATTTACACCCCACCACAGGAATTACGTAAAAGAAACAGAACAGGCATCTTCCACTGCCCACTAGTGACAAATCAATTTAAATCATATTGTTTTTTTGTTAAAGCTTACACTGTTACACTTACACCTCAATCCATAAAAATGTCATCATAAAAGGAAGAGAGAGATGAAGATTTCCCTCAATTCTGACTATATTTTCCTTCTATACTTCTGAATGTTTTTTTGTTGGTCGGATTGGTGTAATTTTGCTGCCACAGTGGTTCAGTATAACCTCATCATAACAACATATGTTAGTGTGTGAATCTGGTGGTGTGTGTGTGTGTGTGTGTGTGTGTGTGTGTGTGTGTGAGAGAGAGAGAGAGAGAGAGAGAGAGAGAGAGAATTGTGCAGTTCTGGGGTTGTTATTGAAATGCTAGACTGTTTTTCTTTCCGTTTGAAGCGGGAGAGCAAATTATTGCCCTGCTGTAATATAGCCGTTTCTGGATTAGCTGTCTGTCTCTGAAGACCTGCCAGTCGGCATGGCGACAGGAAATTGTCTGCTGAGCCCCTGTCCCTGTCTGCTCTTCCTAGGAACCTAGAATTTACCATTTTTGTTTTCAAAAGACAGTGACAGAGACAGACAGACAGACAGACAGACAGACAGAGAGAGAGAGAGAGAGAGAGAGAGAGAGAGAAAGAGAGAAATCCCTTTGACTACTGACTAGGTTTTACACTGTGGTCTTTACACAGGAGGCATAGTTCAACTGTCCCTCCCTATTTTCATGCCCTCATTCACACTTTTTTGTTAGGTCAGAACATTATTTAGTGAACCACATACCACCAGTACAGTTTTCACATTACATGCAACATTTAAAATCAGTTTGATCAATATGCTCAGTTGTGTCCTTATTTGTGTAATCATTGATAACTGCAGTCAGGTGTATGGGTAGATTGTCTCGTGATTCTAAATGCCATCAGGCAGTGGTAATGAAAAAATATAATAATGTTTCCATGACTGTGTGTGTGTGTGTGTGTATCTGTGAAGATTCTCATGGAAGTCAAAAGAGCTAAGTTGTACGACACTGGACTTCTTTCTTGACGTTTCATTCTTCAGTTCATTCTGATGTAGAGAATCAGGAGCTACTGTACATCACTGGAACACTGGAGGTGGAGCTGTGAACTGTAGACCACACCCCTCACCATGTGACAAAGGGTCACGACGAGTCACTATTAACATAAGTCAATGTGTGAATTGTCGTGAGAGTCATTATTATCACAGGATCCAGAAAATGGGAACTGTTCTGATGGTGAGGAGCAGTTAAACTTCCTGGGATGAGATATCAAGGGAAAATGTTATGTAGCATATAGATGATGACACAGCCTCCCTCCTCTAACCAAAGCTGGTTGTTCCAAATGGACATAGATGGCCTACTTTACTCCTTCCATATCCAAAATGTGCACATCAGTGCCTTAAAAGGAGGGTCCTTTCTCCTGTAGATGTAGAGATACTGCTGAATCCTGACCTCATCAAGTTGCCGTTCTGTGTTGGGTCATATGTCTATGAAGTGGTTGCTTAGTTTTTCCAATATAAAGATTTGGACACTGCTCCCTGCATTGTCATGCATAAACCACATTGTTGCTTGTGTCTTAGAGTTGTGTTCTTCTCTTGGTGTTGGTTGGTGTTTTGGTTCGTTTTTCCTGTCTCTTTGCTGTCTTGATGAATGCCCAGTTGGGGTATCAAGACAGGAAAAAAGGCTTGTACTTTTTGGCATGAATGTTAACAATAATGCGTTGCCTTGACTTAAGTACTCTTGTTTAGCACACACAAACAATGTTATTAAATACGCCCTCATACCTCAACCGGAGATTAAACTGCCTTTGTTCCGACATAACGCCCTCTGGCTGAAAGCTGGTAATGACAGTAGGGGCCTCGCAGGAGCATAACTGGTTGAAAAAAAATGTTTCTTCACACATACAGTCCCTCCGTCTGAAAGCCACGCAATCTCTGTTTTTTACTGCATGTATGAAAGTGGCTTATGTCTGAATTGAATTAAAGCTGGGTTTATCGTTTGGTGTTTTTATCCAGAGCAACTTGCCATATATTGCATTTTTTATCATTTAGTATGACCTGGGTGTTGAATGCTGTTTTACTTGCATGATTTCTTCAAGGAAATAAGTTTACTTCAGCTGCACTTTAGGGTAATGAAAAAGTACCTATGCCATTACACTGCCTCCTGTTTAATACCACCCAGTCATGCAGAATGTCAATGATATTATTTAGACTGAAATGTTGAGTGCCTTTTTTCTTTTTCTCCAGAAGATTGTGGATGAGTATCATTTGATTTGATTTTTGATTGGCTAGGAGCATGGCCAGTACCAGGCTCTCAGCATCCTAGCCATATCACTTACAACTACCTGAATCATCTCCTGGTGTGTGTGTGTGTGTGTGTGTGTGTGTGTGTGTGTGTAGATACATGTGTGTGCCTTTATATGCTGTGTATGCTTATATATGTAATGTATGTGTGTGCCTATGTTTATGTGTGTGTAGGGACAAACAGGGATGGGGATGGGAATGAGAGAGGAGATGAGAAAACTTATGGAAAATGACACTGACAAATTGCTGCAGGGCCTTCAAAACCACAGGCCCATTTGCCTGAGAGCGCAGTCCACATCTCTTTTGTTTTCTTATACTCCCTCTTGTTATTCTTTCTCTCTCTCTCTCTCTCTCTCTCTCTCTCTCGCTCTCTCTCTCTCTCTCTCTCTTTGCCCCCCCCCCCCCCTCCTGTGATTTTGGTTCTGGGGTGATAATGTTATCGGCGCTCCCTTGACTGACACAATTAAGCTGACGGCCATCTTCCTCGAGAGTGGAAATTGTTAAATGCAAATCAGTGATAATCATGTAGCACAGAAATAGCTGATACCAATATATTTCAGGCAGATTTCAGCACTTCCTCAACTTGAGAAAGTTCGTACCTGTAAAGAAAAAAAGGAACAAGATGGCAGTGCCCTTTCTGCACTCTTTCTGTTTTGACTTGGGTGGTGAATTTGGTGGCACTCGAAGTCAGTTTCATTGTTATGGATAGAATTTGAGAGCAATCATTTGCTTGTATTGATGACTAACCCACGTTTGTAGATGCTGCTGTGCTTGGGAACAAATCATAGGGATGTAATGGTGGTGGTGGTGGTTGTGGTAGTGGTGGGCTGGGGGTGGGGGGTGTTGGTGGCATGTTCACTGCCCACCCCTTGCGTTTTCGCTAAGCTGTTTCCACAGGCTATACTTAACTGGGAGTCTGCAGCCTTGGCCGTGTGTGATTACAGTGCAGGCCCCCAACACACGACGGAGGGCCAGGGCACCAGAGATCACAGTTAAAGATAAAGGAAATCAAATTACTGGTCAGGAAGGTGGGAGCGGCACAAGCCGAGCAATATCTTTCTGCCAATTTTCCTTCACCGTGACTTGTTCAATTTATGGTCATATTACAATAATTCCTCATGTGCAAGATGATATTATTGTCCCTCGTCCTCAGGAGATGAAATGCTTATTGCCATGTAGGGTATGTAATGCGATTCTTCTTCTTTAAGCACATTAAAATACCAGCTGCTTTCATACTTAATGGCAGCTGTTAGTCAAAGCAGAATCTCCATCTTAGAATTATGGCTGTAAGGGAGCCCTGCATTGCCACCACAACCAAGATGGCTGCCGATTCAGGACAGGTTCTCACTTAGGTATCAGGCTGGTGTGGATCTCCCCCTGTATAAGCTTCAACCTATTCCACCATATAGTTAGCTATCAGTGTGGCGGTGTTGTACATTAGATCAATGTCTATTTTACAGTCACTGTGCAGAAAAATACATTATTAAATACATATCAATCACAAAAAAGGAGTTGAGATATGGTATATGGAGAAACCATTACGCTCTGTGGAGAAAGCAGCGGGTTTGATATATCTAAATATTAGGGTGTAGATACATTTGGAGCAACAATTATCTTACTACAAAAGGGACTACTACTGCTGTCACTGTTAAAACTACCACTACAGCAACTATTACCACTACAATGACCTTATTTTTCTGCACCATTCATTTAAAAGTGCTTGAAAAGAACTACACCTGGGTACTGCATGTCCCAGCTTAAATAGCTTCATGGAAGAACACAGTCGGTCCCTAAAGTCGGTCTCAGCACCTCCAGCCCCAGCCAATGTAAATGCAATTATAGGTGACAATACAGCTCTTTCTGTCTCTCTCGCCCCTCCAAACCCTCTCCCTCCATCTCTTCCTCCATGCCTACCTCCTGCGGTCATCGATAAAAATCACCAGAGGGATCAATACTTCCTTTTCCTCTGCCGTCTCTCTCCTCTCTGTACCATTCTCCCTGCCGCCCCCCCTCCCACCCCCTGTCTGTAGTTCTCCATTGGGTGATCCAAAAGCAATGCAGGCCTATGTCTAAATCTCTAGTGTCTGTTCCAGATACTTCTCGACAAACTTCTATTAGGCTGAAATACATTTTTTTGTATCAAAGCTGTGTGATTTATGCAGTGTTCTGAAGGAGATTAATATTCAGTCTGGCCTAAGTCTACATTGTATTTGTTCTGTTTAATATACTTTGTATGTCATGTTCTAGTTCCTCTCTTTGTCTTTATCTGTTCATTTTACTCTTGTTTATGTAGTAAAAATAAATTCCTTCTGTTTATGAGTACTGTAGGAATAGATCTAACTTAGCCATTGCATTTTCTCTCTCTCTCTCTCTGTCTGTCTGTCTGTCTGTCTGTCTGTCTGTCTGTCTGTCTGTCTGTCTGTCTGTCTGTCTGTCTGTCTGTCTCTCTCTCTTTCTTTGAATTACCTTTATTGCCATACCAAATAATGACAGATACAATAACATTTACATAATTAAATGATAATGATAACATGTATATTAGCCATACAAACATGCTATCTTAATGTTTTTGTTTATGATAATGCAGCCTGGGAAACCAACCCCTTGTAATACACTTCATTTCATACAGACGGTCTGGCTGTGCTGCATTACGAAATGTTTGCTTCCTGGAGGTGTAGACTCCGCTGATGTTTAAAATGATTGGATCTGCCTTTACCCAATCACTGACGTCTGGTCGTGACATATGCAGTTAGCCTCTCTAAGCACTACAATTGAAATGTAGTACACAAAGTCAAAGTCATCGCTCACAAACATTTCCTCTGTTCACTGATTGGTCCAGTAAAGATGTACTGTACTGGAGTGAACCATGTCAATGGAAGCACAACCAGACCCTCTGTACGAAAATAAGTGTAGTATAAGGGGTTGGTTTACCAGGCTAATGACAATGAGCAACAATACAAAAAATGTCACAAGGTTAAGAGTTGCTCATTTTCTCACTTTCTGTTTCTCTCTCTCTCTCTCTCTCTCTCTCTCTCTCTCTCCCCCCTCCCCCATTCTGTCACAGTGGCCATGAAGGGCACCTTATGAGGAGAAGACGAGAGTAAGTCATGACTGGCTGTGAGGAGTGTGTCAAGTGTCGCCTGGCGCACAGCAGAGACTCTGGCCCCGGCCGCTGCCTCTGGTCGGCACTAACGAACACAATTAGGAGCAGCCATTGGGAGCAGTGGCTTTCTGACCGCCGATCAGGGCCTCTCTCACAGCCCCTGCTCTCATTATCTCTCCGGTCAGAGGGATTTTATAATGAAGGCCTTGCTCGGGGAGATGAAAAAGAAAAAGAAAAAGAAGAAGGAACAGGACAACGAAGAAAAAAACACAGCTCCACTGTCACTGTCAGTAGAGAGGGACTTCTTTGGGGCTAGAAAGTCATTCTGCTTTGTGTCACGGTGAAGTTTTTAGTAAAGTGATGAGCTCCATTTTTTGTTTTGAAGATAGACATTACATTGGTTTATTTGTCAGTATCAAATGCCATGTTTTTCTCTATATTTAAATGTTTTTTATGGGTAAGTTTCATTTGTCCTTCAAAATGTCTCCCAGGAGTTTTATGGGAGACTTAGGTGCAAATTAGAAGAGAATAATTTTGAAGTGCTTCAGAAAAGGCACTGAAAACTCAGCATAATTATTCCAATTATAGCCGCACCACATGCAAACAACCCCCCCCCCCCTCTCGCACACACACACTCACACACACACACACACTCTAACACAGACACCCACATACACTCACATTTTTAACTAATGGTGGGGGGAAAGGCTATAGGAGGATGGATTTTTTTTGATGATAGACCCCTGAGGGCACTATCTGATGGCCTGCTGCTGTGTTTCCTACACACTAGCTGTTATATTATTGGACCCCGAGGTAACTTGTGTGTCAGTCTCCATTTGAAGCAATTTAACTCAAAGTCAACAACTGGCAATGCATTTTTCTAAACTTTTCTGTTTTGCTATACTTTTTTGTTTTCACTTTTTTATGTTGTGTGAGACTTTTAATGAGTTTCCCCCCTCCCCCCTCTTTCTCTCTGTCTCTCTCTTTCGCTTTTTCTCTCTCGCTCTGCCTTTCGCCTCAGCTGTCAGAAGATACCCCTGCGTAGATGCTCTGCATGCAGTCACCGTCAACACTGTGTGTGCGTTTGTGTGTGTGTGTCGCTAACCTCGTCAGGTGCACATAACTGGCATCAGTCAGCCTCTCTTCTCACACGCACATACACATCGACCTTGAGACGACAGGGATGAAAGGGTGCCTTAATCTCGTACAGTTAGCCTCCGTGCTTTGCCAATCAAACATGCTAATCGGCACACTTTGCGGTATAATGAACAGCCTATTCACCTTGTAATTAAATCACTCAAACCGGGCCCTTTATGGCTGCGGGCGGCTCCATTCATTCATTATTCACTGTTTGTTCGTCTGCAAATAATGTAACTCCAAAGAGTTGCTGTGAACTTGTTGTTTGTGCAAATCTCCTCCCACTCTCAATCTTACTCTTTGCCATTATGGAAGATTAATTACCTTGGCATAATGGGTCCCAATATTGGGTAGTGGTAATTAAAAGATAATGATTAGCCCCTTTGAGTGTTGCAAATACAGCGCCAGAAACACGTTTGTGATATTCAGCGTGTTCAATAAAAGATTAGGCCTTGTGTGCTAAAGGGAGGACTTCTACACGGATGCACAGGGCAACCTCGTTCCCGCTTGCTCTTTTGCTTTCCCTCGCTATCTTGCTGTTTTTTTATTTTCTTGCTAGCCCTATCTATTTTCTCCCTCCCTCTTTCTGTCGCTGTAACTCTATCTCTTCACTCACTCCCTCTCTGTAACTCCCTCTTTCTCTTTGTCTCTGTGTAACTATTTCCTTTTTTTGTTTCCTGTGCCTCTTTTGGGTTTGCCTTTTGCTCTCTTGCTCTTTCTCTCTCTGTCTCTCTCTGCTCTGTATTTATCTTTCGCTCTCTCTCTCGCACTCTCTGTCTGTCTGTCTCTCGTCTTTGTTTGACTGTAGGAGAGCAGTGGAAGCATTCCCCACAGGACACCTATGTTCCATCAGATGTGCCTCACATTAGCACAATGACAAAGATAATGCATAAACACAGCTGGCTGATGCCTCTTTCTGTCTTTCTCTGTCTGTCTCTCTCTGCACCCCCCCCCACACACACACACACACAAACACCATAGTCCCTGTTTCCCATCACAAATTGCAGCAGGGGACTGGGGAGAGGCGGTGGGTCAGGTAACCAAAAAAAACAAAAGATAAAGGACGGAAGAACCTGATCGTTTAATTTTCTCCGCTCTCCTTTCCCCTCCTCTTCCTCCACTCCCCGCCCTCCTCCTCTCCACCGTGCTCCGTCCCTGCGGAGTGCAGCAGCTGTTCGAGCTGATTACAAGGAACTCAGCGCTTACCTCTGGCTCAGTGCACGGGCAAAAGCCCCTTACTCCCCCCACCACCCCAGCTCCCAGACCCCACCCCCCCCAACACCACCACTGCCCCCGATCTCTTCTCCTCCTTACCTTTCCTCCACACCTCAAAAATATTTACCCTTTCTTCAGCAACCAGGAAACTTATGCTTACCTCTGGCTCAAGGGAAAGCAAAAAAGCCCACCACCCCCCCACCCACTCCCTGATCTCCTCTTATTTTTACCCTCCGTCCACAACTTAAAAGAATAACCCTTTCCTCAGCGAGTCATGGGGAAAAAGAGACTTTGCATGAAGAAAGTGCGGCTGACGTGGTCTGCAGCGAAAGCCGTGGTGTGATTACCAGTAAATAGGGGCCAGCCCGGTGTCATACAATGTTGCCACGACACCCAAATGAACTGTGACAGGTAATTGCAGAGGCCATGGGGGGTGGGGGTGTGTGCTAGTACTGCTATTGGTCTGAGAGGAGAGGGAAAAAGACAGAGACAGGCCTCTTTAGTAGGCACAAATGAATGGTCGCAGTTTGACCAGAGATAATTGGGCACTGTGCACTGGCCATAATGGATCAAATGAAAAGTGACTGCTGAGATTGGGGAGTGGTACTCGGGCGCATTGGATTGGACCAGGTTTGGCCCACATGTGGTCCTGACATGGGCTGCTGTCCGGAGGCGGACTAACACAGGGCTGGGTTATACTGTGCATGCAGATTAGTGGCCATCACTTTTCATCTCTCTCTCTGTTTCTTACACACACACTCTCACTCTTGCTCTCTTTCTCTCACACACACACATGCACACATGTACACCTACACGCACATACATTAAATGCTGATGGTTGAGTGCTGAGCTGCGAGCTGAGCTGTGTGGGAATTTGTGATCCGCTCGTTGACGTGACAAGCGTGCCATGTGATGCTGCACATGTGTTTTCCCAGAATGCTCCTGACTCCCCGGGGAAGCTGGGTCCAGATAGTAGAGTGAGACAGCTGCCTCAGGGAGCTTGTTACAGCATCAGAACAGCAATGCGCCAATGACCCGCTTACGGAGCACACCATGCTGATGCATTACAAATGGCTTCACCCTCATTGGATGCCTGTGTGTGTGTTTGTGTGAGTGTGAGTGTTAATATGTGTGGTGTGTGTATAACGTTAAAGCTTGCAGTATAGCACAGCATGTACTGTAGTGTGGTGCATTTCTGCAGGATTTGACAATTAGATTCTGCTATGCAGCATCTTAGTGTGCTGCACAAGGATGCTATTATAGATGTGCTGCATGATATTGATATTGTATGTTTAGCACAAATGAATACATCTGTGGGCATTTTTTTTGTTTTTAGGTTACTGAGAGTCAAAAGCGAGATCATTTTTGTTGTACTCAATAGACTAGACAGGTTAAGTGATAGAAGCACATTTGATATCCACATTGATATGACACAGAGAGAGACACAAATAGCTGCATTCAATTAAATAGATTCTTCACCTAGCAAAGAATGACAGTTGTCACAGAAAGTCAGTTTGTTATCAACACATTGTGTGTCAAGGTAATGTTCTGTGAATGCTTATGAAAACAGTAACAACAGCAGATACCTCCACTGATGTGTTGTGCTTGCATAAGAAGACAATTGAGTAGGTATTATTAACCCATTTTCAGGCAACAAACCACATCTACCTAAAGCCCAATGAGATAATAGAGACACACAGAGCCATAACAACAGAATAATGCAGCATGCATCCATTTGTGCTTATACATTTTAAGTGTGTACAGGTCACATTTTTTGTATCTGTATGTGTGCAGTTTTTTATACTAAAAGTTACAGTAAAATGGGCAGATGCATTTTAACCTGTTATTTATTGGAATTGGAGTTGTTGTGCCCTTCACACCAGCAGTGTTTCTGGATAATTATTTTGGGATGTCTGCAGAAATGAGCAGACACAACGTTTAACTCATGTTCCACAACTCTTACTTTAATGCAAAGCTGAATGGCAGCAAAGACATCCTATATTGCAGCTGTAGCATATTCAATAACCAAACATAAGCAAGCCAGATCTTTCTTTTGCACTGAAACAGTCAGCAGTGAACCATAAAATGCTGCTGTATATTCAGTCATCAAAGCCCCTGCTGCTATACCCTGTGGAAGCCAAACGACTAGACTACGTACTATGCACTTTTATCCAAAAGAACTTATAAAGAAAGCTATCAATTGCTATTGTCTTAAGCCCATTCCAGGCAGCTATGTGAACTGCCAAACATTACATTTCCATGCATGTTGAGTTTACATTACTTAATGCAAAATCAAACCAGTTGCCCAGTTGCTGTCTCCCACAGCCAGAGATGGAGATGTGGTTAGAGAAAGAAAAAATCCTGTGACATTTAGGCCTACTCTAAGCATTTATTAACCAGCTGATGAGCACACAAATGCTCAGACAAGTAGAGCAGCTAATCACCTGACAGCCACCTGACCACAATAGACTGAAGGAAAACATGGCAGGATTTTTACTTTCTTACGTGCCTCTTTCACTCATTAGCCAATGAACTAAGGCATCTAACACCCACACTTGCCAGACAGCTTGGAGAGTCATGACACTTTCCAACCTCCCTGTGCCACTAAAACATGTAACATATGTTAGCCTGGGCCTACCTGTCGTGCAGTATGACCAGATCACGCCTACACTACATTATGAGCCAGAGGCAACGAGGTTTAATATGACAGGTGTAATTATTTCATTATTGGTCCAGTGGAGAAGACACTTTGCAGTGCATGCATAGAGAGCTAAAGAGCTGGGTTATTATCTGCTTATGGACGTTTTGAGTTGGTTTAAATAATTGTACTAAATTATTGATTACTATGAGAGATCACGATATGTATGTGCATGCCACCACAAATTACATTTTGTAGGATTTTGCATTTTTATTCAAAGTAAAATTTTGGACGTTTGGAATTTACACCTGCACCAACCACTTATTGCACAAAAACGCTATCACTACACGTTACCACTTGCATGTCATGGTTTAGATCACCCTCACTCAGAGGCTGTAATCACAGTCTTGTATTTCTACACAAAACCTGACCAGAGAAGAAAACAGTATATAACTCTACTGACCTGATCAGTCAGGGTTCTTCAGAGCAGATATGACAGGGCTTTGAATTGAAGAGGTTGATAGTGTCACTGAGTTCAAAAGTATTGGCTAGTTTTCTTTCTCTTTACTCCTCCAGGCAATTTCTTCCTGTTTCTTGAGAAGATAATCAATATTGCTGTTTAGTAAAAGCGACACTTTACAAGGAGCTGCCTGACACTTCAGAAGAACTAGTTTAGTTCAAGGGTATTGTTAAGGTTAAAGTTAAAGGGTTTGCTTGTGGGCATCCCCCAACTGCATTCTACGCACTTTACTCCCCCCTCCCCATGCAGAGTTTTAGAGTAACAATCATCAATTTTACTGCATGTCCTACTCTATCTAGTATGTCTATGCATGTGACAATAAACCATCCTTGTACCTTGTATCCTTGTATCCCGGTATGAAAAAAACCATTAAGGCTTATCCACAATCACACAGACAAGACAAATAGTTTTTTAATAATAATGATAAAAGGATAAAATATTTCCAATCTTCATTTTTATACACTTCCATTTTCAAAACATCTGATAACATTCAGGTAACGCTTATCTTTGTTTTCCTAAAATTATTCTTTTTATGCATATTTTGCATGTTGTGCAACTCCGTACAAGACAAATTGTTAGAAATACCCTGTTTGTGAGTCATCAGAGAAGTAAACGTCTTTGGTTGTAGCATATATGCAATCCTGCTGTGCCCAGCCTTTTCTCCACTGATAAGTCTCACACATGAAGTAACAAGGGACATCTGTGGATTTGTATTCTTTATGACATGGTTTTCTTTAGGTTATCTTTGGGAAAATGTCTGTCTTACAGGTTGTTACAGCCTCCTTTTTTATATTCTTCAGTTGTCCCACTGTTGTTCTCAAAGGTCAAGAGAGAGTTTATTGCTATCCTCAGTCACATGGCGTTCTGCAGGAGTCACTCCTGGTCTTCGATTGGTGTGTCGCCATGGGTTACAGTAGGTGCCTCTGAGTCTATAAACATCCTATAATCACGTCTTTCTTCTCAGTACTATTGAGCACAGGGAAGGCTTTATCACACACAGATTCATCAATTACTGGGACTGACCACCTCCCAATGATATTGAACAGATCTCTCCATCACAAGGACACAGAGATGTAGACAAGACACTGATAGAAGGTGAGGCTTTAGAAGGGGGCTGCAGGCAGCCACTCCTAAAGACCACACCAAAGAGATGATCCTGGAGCTGCCTGGTATACATACACAAAATGACTGAGAAAGGACCATCGTCGTGGCTTTCAGTTGAGCTCTTGACCGCTCTTGGCCTTGGTCTTAGGCATTGGAGCCCTCGGAAAAGTGCTGAGCTTAGTTTAGCACACTGGTCCCCTGTAGTGAAGTGCACCTCTTAGGGCTCTAAAAGTAGCCAATATGTTTCACTAAATCTTTTCATTGTAAACAATCCAGACATCATAGTGTTACGTAAGTGGCTAGCAGCAAGTGCACAGTAAAGAGTTCCTAAACAGTTTCCATTCTTTTATCTTCACTAAAAACGCATACACCATACCACACACCATACCATCATCAAAAACACTTAAAGGGCTCCTTCTGCTAAAAAACACTTTGAGTAGCTCTATTTACAATGTGGTGGGTCACAACAAGCAGTATATGCACGCAGCATTCCAAGACGTGAAATTCGACCCTCATGGTTTTACTGGTCATTGAAGGGTCGAGTTAACCAGAACGAGCGGACCAGAGCAGGCTAAACCTATCTACGTCACTAGGTCATAAGCCCCGCCCAGAGCCATGTATGGCACGCCCACATCCCAGAGGACAGCGAGACAGCGAATTTGCCCAATCAGAGGTGCCTTATTGACACGTCATGGATATTCAGGAGGGACACCGGAAAAGCCAGTCGTTCAACCACTAGACCTGTTCTAGCTTACAGAAAACAGCGTCAAGCAAGAGAACTAGGACATAATTTTTCACAGAAATGACGCACAATGCATTCAACCATAGTGGCGACACAGCAATATGAATAAAAATAACGATAGAAGTTTACCTTTAAACCTTGATAAACAAAGGTTTTAAAATATACATTTTACAATTCATTGAATATTATGGCCATTCAGAAAAACTTATTGTTCTGCATGCTGAGTGATAATATAAAAGGGCTGCGCTGGAGAATGTCTCTGTCTATGGCCCGAATGTGTCCATGAAACATTCAAAACTCAGTCCAGTGGAAATCGGATCCACAAGGAGACGGATCCACAATATCGAAATCCAAATCCAAAGAAAATGAGTAGTGCATCAAATAAATGCAGGTTGTTAGGTGACCTGTCAAGTGCTTGCTGCAACAACGTTTGCATCCACATGTCTCATGTGAGGATTTTACAGGAACAATCAATTGACACTGAGCTGACCACCATGTGCCTGCAATTTACCCATGACATCTGCTAATTGTTTTTAATGAACTGTTTGGCAGATAATGAACTTTTTCCTAAATTATTAGCTTGTCATTGTTTTTAAAAAGGTACTATATGAAAACATTTCATTTGCACAATTCTGATGCGAAAATTATGCACCAAACAATACAGTGCCTGACAAAAGTCTTGTCGCTTATCCATTCTGTAGAAACAAAAGCTTATAACCTTACTTTTAATTATTCCATTGGTTTTAGAAATGTCTCATATGAAAGCTAAAACCCTCCTAAAGTATGTTAATATGCTAAAAATAAATTTGCTTTACTGAAGAAAGATTGATAATTTAATGAACACAGAAAGGTCAGATTTTGGCAAGACAAAAGTCTTGTCGCCTTGTCATATGATGCACCCAATCCTAGATTACAGCCTCACCTGTGATCAGTTATTGGTCAATCAATTAGTGGATGTGTATAAAAAGAACCTCAGCATACAAGACCTTCACATCAACTTCAACTTGCCCTCTGACAACATGCCTAAGATGCACCCTGAGACCAAAGCATTAATTATCAAGAGGGTGAAGACCAGATCCACTGCTGAGGTGGCTGACACCTTCAATGTGAATGGCTGACACCTTCAATGTGAAATTGGGACAGCAAGTTAATACGAGTATACCGTCATGACTTAACATGGATACTGCATGAACGTTGACAAATCGGCTCATGCCAGCCACTGTTTAAAACAAACATCACCCACGCTGATGCTGACTAATATATATGCTAATCTAAAAAGGTTTATTTCTTTAAATTATAGTTTTTTTACCAGTACTACATGTAAAGGGGCAAATGAACATTATATGCTGACAAAGGTATTTATGTGCTTATTATTTGTGACCACCATAGAGGGAGTCATCCACCGCTACAAAACTGCCCTAAATAACAACTATGGGTCAATGAAAAAGGCGTTCTCGAAGATCCACGTTGACCGCAACACAATTGCCAGGACACCTCTAATCGCTGAACTGGCAATAACTTTTCCAGATACCTTCAAGGATCTCCTCTCCTGGCATGAAGAAAATGAGACCATCTTCCAATTTGCAGATACCTGTACAAAGGCTATAACTAAGGACATGGCTGAAAAAATGACTTTTTTTGTAATAGTATGTGATATTGTAATAAAAGACAATAGGTGATAAAACAACTAAATGTACTCCCACTTGACTTGTGTGTTGTTGTTAATGTGCTGCCAGTGTAACATGTAATGACATATTAATTGTCCAAATTGTAAAAGTCAACGTCATACCAGGTGAGACTACATTCATGTTGGTGTTAGTAAAGGATCTTATGGTGTAGTACCACTTAATGACATATTAATGAGTAGTCCAAAGTCTACCACTTTACTTGAGCTCAAAGAAAATGTTTATGACCCATTCATAATGATGTCATGACAGGCAAAGTCACATTCATGATGGTTTAATGACAGGCAATGGCATTCATGGTGTGAAGTAAGGCAGTAACACATTCATGTTGGTGTTGGGTATCTTACCATGTAGCGACACTTAATGACATATTCATGACTAGTCCAAAGTGTACCACTTTACTTGAGCTCAAAGAAAATGTTTATGACACAGTCATGATAGTCTCATGACAGGCAAAGTCACATTCATGATGGTGTAATGACAGGCAATGACATTCATGGTGTGAAGAAGGGCAGTAACACATTCATGTTGGTGTTAGTAAAGGATCTTATGGTGTAGTAACACTTAATGATATATTAATGAGTAGTCCAAAGTGTACCACTTTACTTGAACTCAAAGAAAATGTTTATGACACATTCATGATGGTGTAATGACAGGCAAAGTCACGTTCATGACGGTGTAAAGACAATGACATGACCATGAAAAATCATGTTGATACAAAACCAAGAAATAAAACAAGTTTCAAATGTTGGTCCTGCCACGGAATGAAATGGCTGAAAGTGACAGATAAGTTGTCTCGAGTAACGATAGCTAGCTGGTAGCTGTGTGATAAAGTAGGCTACGTTAATAAGCCCTCCTCAGGGCCCAAGGAGAGCACCCTGGTTTTTAGTTCACTGGGTAGCATGTCTCCACCCCAATGCCAGGTGCTCACAGGTCCAAGCCTGGGCTAGTACATGGCTGAAGTGAAAGTCACCTGCAGGTCATGCTGGTTAATGTCAGGTTGTCATGACAAAGACACTTTCTAGCTATGTGGTGTTGGTTAATGTCAAGTTGTCATGACAAAGATATTTACTGACTACACAGTTTTGGTTAATGTCAAGTTGTCATTACAAAGACATGGACAGCCTATGTCATCTTGGTAAATGTCAAGTTGTCATAACAAAGACGCCGCAAACAATGTCAAGTTGACAGTAAAAAGTGACATAGTGTACCGCATGACAATTAATGACAGCCGTCACTGACATTCATTAATGGTCATGACAAGTGCCATGTCATAGTTATGACAATGTCATGTCAGTCTTATGAACCCCCCTTCAAATAAAGTGCTACCGCTTTGGTTTCTACAAAATGGATAAACGACAAGACTTTTGTCAGGCACTGTATGTATCATCACATTTAAAATGAAAATGAAATGATGGGACACCTTTGCACAACACTAACTGTAAATATTAACATCACAATGAAATAATTTTATATTATGATAAATTCAGTTTTAGAGTACTTTTTTTTACAGAATAATATGTCATATCGCAACCCCACTCTGCTGACAGTAACAGTGCTGGCACACCTGTGCAGCACGCAATTCACACATGCATGTTGAACACTGTGTAAACTTGGAGTGGGACCTCCAGAGGTTTGGCCAAGTGCTCCTGCTGTGTAAATTGCTGTGGCCTTTCTCGCAAATGTCATATCTCTGGAGTGTGTGCGGCCTGTCTCTACTGGAGGGGGCAATCCATCACGGAGCGCTTTTTTCCGTCAAGGTTCCTCAGGACTCTTTTACTGTACGTGTTTTTGGTCTCGTGGTGCTGATGAATGTGTGTGTGTGTCACTCAGTGTCTCAGCCATTTGCAGCTATGCATATTTGTGGATTTTTGCCTCTAGCCAATAAGCACTGTATTACGCAGCATATGCTGATGCAAAGGCAATAGGACCACTTACTTCCACCACTCCTGCATGTCCATTTTGAGCAGTTGCAAATCACAAATGTAACCTACCTCCTTCAGCACCTCTCAGCCCTGCATTGGCCCAGACTGCAAACTGCAGTACCTCAAATGGTAGGTTAAGTGCTAGCAAGTGATCTAAAACCCTACGTGACCTAATCACAAAAAAACATAATATATATATATATAAGCATGTCTCTTAAATTGGTTATAAAATTCAAAACCACACTTACCTTGTTGTTGTTGAATATAGGCAGCTTGGTGTGTCAAACGAACCATACCAAAACCTCTGACGACCTCTACAAGCACATTTTTAAAATAGAAATTGCCAAGGTAAAATGGGCCTTTTTGAGCAATGCTGTGATATTGCGTCATAGGAGCTCTAGCCCTTTAGATACACCACCTTAGTCCACTACAGTTCAACTGTGGTTGCCAAAAGATGGTGTCATTTCACCTAAATGTATCATTCTAAATTTAACATGCTATTGGGCGTTCAATTTTATTTTTGATAAATCAAAATTGAATGCATTTTGTGTGAACATCAGAGAATAAGGCACAATACTCCATTCTATGCCCCCTTTAAGGAAATGGGAGGGAGATTTACTAATGCACAGCCAGCAACCAGCTCACTACTATTATACTCAATCCCATCCACATGAAATGGCACCAGGGTATCATAACCTTTTCTCAGTCATTTCCAGCCATGCGTATTTGTGTGCAGCAGGGATAAAATTCTCACCAGCCACCAGCGAAATGGCGGTAAAATATGAAAGTGGCTGATAGATTATGGACACACTTTACTGATTAGTGTCTGACAAAATTTCTCATTTATTTGTTAGTGCCTGCTAAAAAGTTACATTTTGCAAAGTTAATTTCCACTCCACTAGTCCCTTATCCCTTAATTGCTGTATTGCACAGCTTGCATCTACTGTTAGGCAGCGAATGCTGCACAATGGGATGTTGATGGTGTGATGGTCTGAGACCAGGGCTAATGAACAGAACATCAGATTAGAGTTCAATGCCAGGGTCTCCCACCATTGTGACCCTGAGCAAAGCACTTAACCCTACACAGCTACACAGGCACTATTCCTGTAGTTGGTTTACTGTACTATAACAGCTGTGTTATGCTGGATGTGTTGACTGTAAGGCTGTAGGCCTACTCACCTTTACCACCTCTTTAGTGCGGCTGTTTTGAGTAGCACTGGGGATGAATTGGGGGAATATGTTTCACATCAAGCTGGCTGTGCCTTTGCTCATGGTCATTTTCATTTGCAGCCCTTCATTGCCATGATGTTTTCAGTTTAAATGTAGCCTCCAACCTTCACGGTCCTATAAGGAAAGGCTAAGGCTTGTTAAACTCAGAATGGTCAATGTTATTGAAGAGAATAACCAGTGCTAAATTTGTAAAAGATTTAAGCTTGTTGGGTTTTCTTCAGAAAATAATCAAGTAATAATGAAATAATCAAGTTTAAAAACTGCCAACACAACAACAACAACAAGCCATAGCAATCCCCTGTGATGTCAAACCCAGCAGAAAGCAACCCCTCCTAGCATGGGAATCTGTCAATCAAAATGAAGAAAGTGGCTACATGGCCTGCCTAAATGAATGACACGAATGGCTATGGAGGCAACCATGTGTAAGTGGGCGTAATGAACAGTGACCAGTGCATGACAGGAAACTAAACTCAATTGCCAAGCCATGGTCCACACACAATGTCGTACCAGTCAGAAGTCTATTTGTTGCCCTCCCCAAATAAATGGATTAGCATAAACCCTTTGTTTCTTGCATACACCAAATGACACCACATAGGATTCAAAACATAACACTGGCCCTTCTCTTGAATGAAGAATGTAACTGCTTGGCAACTGCTTGCCCCATGTCTTTTTTGCCCGATGGCTTTTGCCATATGACCTATAATACCATTGTACCATTGTTCTCATCTAATTGAGTTTAGATGATCAGTTGTCACTAAAAAGGCTTACACATCTATCAGAAATGTATGGTGATCCCAAGAAACGACTATTTATCCCATATTCCACAGACTAATCTAAAACCTGCAAGCTGCCCCATGGTGTTTGATAACAGTGTGACTCTCTAAAAAAAGGGCTTTCACAAAACGTGTGACCCACTGCTACATTTTATTAGCTTTAGGTGAGAGATGTCTTGTTTGTTTGAGCTGAGTTCAGATCTCATTATAATAAAACTACACAGCACAGGAGGACATAAGTATTCACAAAGCGCAGGATCCAGAGCATGTCTTCACTTCTAGCCTGCATAGTGAGAGAATGAAATGAAATGAAATGGGTGTATTATTGAAATGATCCTTTCTGGGGAGCGAGAGAGGGAGAGAGGAAGAGAGACAAAGACAGAGACAGAGGGGGGGGGGGGGGGGCAGACAGACATGAGGGTTATGAAGCAGTAGCGTGAGTGAGAGCGGCACATGAGATTTCATGTAATTCCCTCTCCCATGTCCCCCCCTACCCCCACCCCACCCCATCCCTTTGCAAGGCCTTATCCACCCCCCACCTCTTCCGCCTTGTCATTTCCCTGTCTCCTTTTATGAAGGTAAGCATTCCTAAAAGGGTTCTAATT
>CM059288.1:23705315-23777815 GCA_030347295.1 Setipinna tenuifilis | reverse complement strand
ACAGAATTAGTCAAACACACACACACACAGAATCACAGGCAGGCACACACACACACTGATCTGGATCCCCAAATGCGAATGCCAACATTCGAATGCTCATTAGGCGGCCCTTCACGAGTTATTGCTCAGAGACGCACACGAAAAACCCACATAATATCTGCCATGAGTGCGTGTCAGTGGAAGGCGCCCACTAACAGGAGACGGCTGATAAATTGCATAATAACCAGATTAGCAATATGTCAGAGTAAGCTGGAGTTTGGGTGGTTGTGGACGGAGATGGGGATGGAGTGGGGTGTGGGGTGTAGGCAGGCAGGGGAATTGGGAAACATTCTCTGTTCCCTCGGAAATGAGCAAGCTATAAATAGACGCCTTGAAGCGCCTATTTGTCTCATTTTAAGAGTACTGATATTGCATATGTGTACAGCTTTCTATGCACATTCAAAAATGTCTGTGTGTGTGTGAGAGAGAGAGAGTGACAGTCTGTGTATATGTGTGGGTATGAGTCTATTTGTTTTTTATTCTTTTGCCTTTGAAACATCTCTTCTCTGCCATGAGTTGATGGACTGACTTAATTCTCACATATAAACATGTAAACACCATACATCTCCTGCCCCACCCCCACCAGTATACCATTTGAATTGTAAATATTTCCATAGCATCTCTATACTGTGTGAAAAAAACACTTCCTATTCAGTCCTGTTAGTGCTCAGTGTTTTTGTTCAACTAGGGGACCAGCATCTGCCTCTTTGGTCCTCTCTGCTGTCCTGCTAGACCTGGTGGTTGCACGCCTGCTGTCACCATTATGGCTCAGTTTCCAGTAAATGTCACCTGTATCCACTGGAGCAATAGAACCCATGTTGCCTTAGATCATCGTGCAGCATTACCTGAAAAAATAAGGCCTGACACTAAAGCCAGTGATCAGGGTTTGCCTGAAGACATAGGTCTGCAACAAGTCAAACCCGCAACACACGGCACACACACGAAACAAACACACACGCACACACGCACACACACAGCTCACACACACAAATGCACAGTGTTGAGTAAAACGGAAGCCATAGAGGAGTGTGCATGCATGCATGTGTGTGTGTGTGTATATGTGTGTGCATGCGCAGATGTGTGTGTATGACTTTCTGCTGGTAAAAACACTGCTGAGCTCCAAAAAAAGTTAGTGTCAAGCCAAGTCATCCTATAGATCCTAACATTCCATATTAGTTTTCTGTCAGTGCCTGCTGTTCTCAGTTTTAAATTTAAATGGACATCAGAGGAGGCTTTAGTGCTTAAGGCCTTAGTGTGTGTGTGTTTTTTGTGTGTGTCTGTGTGTATGTGTTTGTTTGTTTGTGTGTGTATGTGTCTGTGTCTGTGTGCGTTAGTGTGTGTGCACCTACTTGTTTTGATTGGCCTCACTACCTTTAGATTAAATGAAGCACTTGACATGCTACCTGCTGAGCTAGCAGTTGGGTGGTCCGGTGTTGCATTTGAACTGATGCGCTGCAAATCTCCACACAAAAATCTTTACACAGTGACGTTTTGATGAATCCCATCTGAAACCTGTCATCACTTGTTTAGGATTTCCAGTGGCTAACATTTTGGTTTTGAAGCAATTTGACAGTGCCTATGTCTGCCCATTGCATGTTTAAGTGGATAGCTAATGAAGTGGCTCAGGTAGAAAGGCTCTGTTGGACTGTGTGTGTGTGTGCAGACGTTGCACCACGGTTACATCAGTCAGGGGGGCTAATGAAGCAGCGGTGACGTCGCTCGCTGTTTGCCATTGATTCGGTAATCCCGCTCTCCTCTAATCCCAGGCCAGAGCTTTGTCATACAAACACACACAAACACACGCACAGATGCACAGACATTGAGAGCTTGCACACACACACAGACATACAAACATAAACACACACAAAGAAACATACAAATGCACATACACAATCAGGGGTATGTACACATGTAAACGCATAGACACACACACACACACACACACACACACACACACACTTTGCACGCAATCATGCACATTTTAAATTCAGAAAATGTGTGTGTGCCCTGTAGCTGCTCACACAGTTTAACCCCTCAGAGTTGGACATTTCAAGTTTCATGCCTAGCTTTAGTGATTGCTATTTTTGGGTGATGTTGTTGAATATGCATTGCCATCTTTAATATGTTTCCACTCACTATAACTACCAAACACAGCAACACACCATACCTGACTAACCTATCACTCAGTCTTAATCTCTTTTACATGGACACATACATTAATCGGAATAGAAATGGAGCAAGTGCTTAATCGGAACAGAAACCCATGTAAACACACTGATTGGAATAGAATTTCTGATCCTAATAAAAATTAGCGCCACCAACTGGTAGAAGTCAGAGGTACATTTATGCATGTAACTTTTGACCCATATGTAACACTTGGTATCACTGCAAAGCCAAGTTCCACCTCCAAACATTTTTCCACCATTTTAGATGTCGAAAGTGAAGTTAAATTATAACAGGTCACAATTTGTTACATCAGGCAATGCACGACAAAACCTACTGAATGGTGTTTTAATTTTCACAATTTTTGCTCATGACAGCCAATCAAAATCAACAGCAAAGCCACCAAACAGGAAGTGAACTCATATTTTGGTAAGGCTATGACATATTGTGACCAAATTTGGTACATTGGTTTCTGGCCCCATCCGAAGTATGCAAAACTAATTTGTTGTCATATCGCCACTGCATTGTGCTGTTATTACAGATGTGTTTTGCCACATATTTCCTCTGATAATCACAAAACTTTCTTATTATGATTGCATGGTTTTATATTTTTTAAAAACTTACCACAGTGCGTCAATATGCCTGATGTTAAATGCTTTTTTGTACAGATTGATTTGTAAATGTTTTAGGTTACTGCACAACCCTGATGTTTAAAATTCCCTCTTGATGTGAGACACACACACACACACACACACACACACACACACTTGGAGTTTGTTTGCTCCCAACAGTCCTAATCTCCTGGAGTCAACAGCTGAATTCCTAACAAGTGTTTATCCTCATTAATACTTTCTGTTCAGTAGGGTGTGTTTTAGGTAAATATGTCATGATATGGCTTTATATTTATCAGTCATCTTCCATTCCCAAATGCAAATGAAAAGTCACGCTTGTTTCTTTACAATTATAAAAGTGGTTTCATATATTATGCTGCTCTGAAGGAACAGCTGGGGGCAGGTCTATGTGCTTGTTTGTGTGTGTGTGTGTGTGTGTGTGTGTGTGTGTGTGTGTGTGTGTGTGTGTGTTTGTGTGTGAGTGTGTGTTTGTGTATGCACGCATCTGTGGTGTTGCACTCCTGGAGAAATACATTAGCCTGAAGCTAAACACAGAAAGAACTCACTGGCTGAGCACTGCTGAACGCCGCTCCACACAGTGTGTGTGTTTGTGTGTGTGTGTGTTTGTGTGTGTGTGTGTGTGTGTGTGTGTGTGTGTGTGTGTGTTTGTGTATTACAGTATGTGTACAGAAACAAAGGCTAATATCATGGTTAAGGGTGAGTAACTGTACCACTAGACCCTAGTCATGGCACTTGTGCCCTCTCTGTGGTTATGCTATGGGAGGTTCTGTGCCATCCATGGCAAAGACTGTAGGCCTACAAAGTGTTATTGCATGTGTGCTATTGTGTCCAGCATGTGTTATCGTATGTGTGTTATTACATGTATATTATTGTAGGTGTGTTTTCGCACATATGAGCTATTGTATGTGAGTTATTGCTTTGCACATATATTCTGTTGTGTCACATTGTTTTCTAAGCTCCCTTGATGCCACCAATATGTGGGTGAAGGAAAGGTCAAGAAGGGAGACAGAACTTTATTCTACCTCATACAAATCAAAAGTGGCCATGCACTACTAATGCACATACATGCACATAGAAACAGCAAAATAGAGGAATGGATATTAGAACTTGATGGATACTTTGGTAGCCTTATGTAAACATACTCCAAAAGTAGTAAAATACCATTTTTTACAATTAAATCCATGTTGGTATGCAGTCATGGGCCTGTGTGTGTGTGTGTGTGTGTGAGAGAGAGAGCGACAGATAGAGAGAGCGTGTCTGTCTGTCTATCTGTATTGTCAGTCTATCTGTATTGTCTGTGTGTATGTGTGTGTGTGTGTGTGTGTGTGTGTGTGTGTGTGCGTGCATGCGTGTGTGTGTGTGTGTGTGTGTGTGTGTGTGTGTGTGTGTGTGTGTGTGTGTGTGTGTGTGTGTAAGCAGTAGAGAGTGAGCTGAAGCAGATGTTTCCTCAGGGGTTCCCGGCACATTTGGAGCAGGATCCATGCTGTGCCCACTGTAATTGGCGTACATGTTTAAAGCTGTTCCCCGCTGTGGTCCCTACACGTTACACCGTCCCTCCCTTTCCCTCATCCCCAGGGAAGAATACACACACACCCATGCACAAGCTCAAACACACACACCTATACATGCATCTGCACACACACACACACACACACACACACACACACACACACACACACACACACACACACACACCACTAAACTCCAGCATACATTTATATGCACACAAATACACCCACACACACATCCACAATTGGACACGCGCCTACACATGCATAAACACAGTTTCACACTTGCTGCCTCTGTGACATTTTAGTGCATGCTAAAATGCTGGTATGATGTAGGTGCTATTTGAGTGCTGTTATAATGTGGGCTGCTGTTTGAAGTCTTGTGCGAGGTGGGCACGTACCTGTGTTCCCAGGGCCCTTAAGCATACTAGGCACTAAGCATACTTTCCAGGCACCTTTTGTACATAGGACATAGAACTGTGAAACATAGGTCCCGTTGCTACAGTCCTACAGGAGTCTTTTGTCCTGGTCCTATTATCAACATATAAATCTGGACAACACGGCGCAAAATTGAACACATTTTTAAAGTTTCAAAATTGAGTTTCATGTGGCTTATTCTCACCCCCACTGTATATTGCCAATTGAGTGCCATGTTACTGATTGACATAAGGTAAAGCAGAGAGCTGTTGAGAGATGTCAAAAATGTCAAAAATGGACCGTGGTGTAGTTGTAGTTAGTTAGCTGTGGAGGGCATGTGTGTTTGTGTGTCCGTGTTATGGCCCACCTTGGTTGGCCCTACTGGGGCGAACAACTAACCACCCCTTGACCCAAGCAGTAACCAAAACACCCTTTAAAAGATAACCCAACCAGTGGGATTTATTACAATAAAGACAAAGACAGAGACTACAAACACTACAAACAAATCACCAAATCATAAGAAGACACAAATCCCAGGCTGAGAGGCAGCAAGACAGCCAGCAGTCCCACACCAGAAGCCTCCCTCCAGCAGCAGGATCAGGGAGCTTTTAACATGGCTTGATTGCAGGGACAGGTGCTTCCAATCAAGCCACTCACATCCCAAGCAGGTGAATGGAGACAGAGGAGGGACAAACAGCACAGGATACACAAGACACAATGGGACACACATACAGCCGTAACAGTCTGTGGGCTCTATTTTCGCGATCATAAGCGCATTGTCTAAAGTCTGTCGCGCAAGTTGCTTTGGGGGCGTTCCCGGCACAATTTGATATTTTCACGGCGGAAAAAGCGAACATTGCGCCAGGCGCATCGTTCAAAAGGGTTGGGTTAAGTTACTTCATTAGTCATGGGTGTGTTTTGGGCGTAACATACAATTAACCAATGAGAATTTATACTCTCATTCCCTTTAAGAGCCAGCGGGCGCATTGTCCATAGCCTGTTGCTATTACGATGGCGGATTTACCCGGACGGGAGGAGCTTTTCGTGAGGAGACCGATCTGCTCGTGCGTGAAGTAAAAGCGCGTGAGTAGTTAATATTCGGGGATGGAAAGAATCCCCCCAAACCTCCGCGGGTCATAGAAGTATGGGAGGAAATATCTTCAATAATTGTGTCCTCCTTTGGCAAGAAGAGAACTTTCGAACAGTGCCCAAAGCGGTACAACAACGTTAGAAGACGTGAAACAAAAGCTTTAAACTCAAAGGAAACATCAAAAATAAAAGGTGGAGGTCCATCAAACCATTAGTCCACTAGTTTTCTTTTTGATGATTAGTCCATCTCATTTCTTACAACTTGCCACGCTGTTTATTAAATAAACTGCAGAGCATTGCAATCGCTGTTTATTTAAAAGACAAAAGAAACTGCAGAACATTGCTATAAACTGCAAAACATTGCTATACTCTTATTATTTGTGCCTGTTTGCTTATTAAAACATAAAAATACATGGCTATACAGGCTATACACGTTGCAACTTTTCTGCCAGTTCAGCTCGCCTCTCTGGGGCAGCAGCAGGTACATCGGGGTTCAACGAGCTGTGCGCCGAAAGCGGTACAACAACGTTAGAAGACGGGAAACAAAGCCTTAAACTCAAAGGAAACATCAAAAATAAACGGAAGGTATAGGTCCATCAAACCATTAGTCCACTAGTTTTCTTTTTGATGATTTGTCCATATAATTTCTTACAACTTGCCACGCTGTTTATTTAAAACGACAAAAGAAATTGCAAATAAACTGCAGAACATTGCAATCGCTGTTTATTTAAAACGACAAAAGAAATTGTAAATAAACTGCAGAACATTGCTATATTCTCATTATTTGTGCATGTTTGCTTACTAAAACATACAAATACATAGCTATACAGGCTATACATGTTGCAATTTTTCTGCCAGTTCAGCTCGCCTCTCTGGTGCAGGTACATCGGGGTTCAATTGAAGCGTTGTGCGCCTCTAAAATAGCTTTTCAACAATGCGCCAGTGACGAAAAAGCACCTTTTTATTAATCAGAAGCGCAAACGGTTTCTACGTCCTCATAATAGCATCTGGTGGGCTTTGCGCCAGACCACACCTCTTCTTTTCGCTGAGCCGCCCGTCACGGCGCAATGTCATCTGCTATCTAGACAACGTGATTTTTTGCCTGAAAAAATGAACGTTGCGCTGGCACAGAATAGCAATGACAGCATGCGCATGTCGCGAATGCACAATGCGCCGCGGCAAAATAGGGCCCTGTGTGTGTGTGTGTGTGTGTGTGTGTGTGTGTATGTATGTGTGTATGTGTGTGTGTGTGTGTGTGTGTGTGTGTGTGTGTTTGCGTGTAATGCTGTGCATGAGACAGAAAGAGATAAATACTGTAGTCAAAAAACAATTTTGCTCCATGGTAAGAGCACTTCTTAGGCATCTTGTAAAGTTCTCATTCTTCCAGTTGATTGTTGGCCAGAAACTCAAAGCCTTGCAGCCTTGCAGCCTTGCTTGGCAGCAGATGTGGGCATGTGTGAGAAACAACACAAAATAAAACTTCATCAGTCACTACTGCTAAAAATGGACTGAATATTCTGGTGGTCCTCACAGTTCAATACTTGTGGGGGAAAACAAAAACACAAACAAAATCACACGGCATAGACATTTTTTATTCTCTGTCTGTCTCTTTCTGTCTCTCTGCTCCCCGCCACCTTTCCCTGTGATTTTACAAATCACCCACTTTGCTATTTGTAGCTTCTAGGGAAGTGCTTTTAAAGTAACTAAGTTGGTAAACTGTCAATAGAACCACAGGTTTTGTACAAGTAGGATATTTCAGAGATGTAGAACCTCTCATAGGGAAGTGTGGTGAAGGGTGTTTCACAGATCTAGGACCTCATACTGATGCATGGGGCACTTTAGAGATTAAGTACCCTACTAAAATATATGGTATTTCAAAGATGATCATAATAATAAATAGATAAATAGATACATACTTTAATTAATACACTCATAATAATAATAATAATAATAATAATAATAATAATAATAATAATACCATTTTATTTGAAGCATCTTTATAGGAGAGTGTACAATAAAGCAAGAAATATTATACTTACTATACCAGTTTTGGACCAGCCGCACTAAATGCCCTGTCACCCATGGAATGAAGATAAAGACATAGACAAACATAGCAGGGCCCAAACAAAGACTCTTTAATATTAGAAGCAAAATTGGAGATAAAAAGAATTTTAAGCAGTTGGTTTTGCGTGAGCTGGCACAGTCTAGAAGCACTACCATGAGTTTAAGCAGGAAAGAGGGAGGATGATGAGGACTGGATGGACGACTGAAGAGCACCTGAATCATCAGTGCTGCGGTTATTGGAGGATGGGGGGGGGGGGTAATTTGGGGTAATGAAGAGCGCTGGAATAACAACTTGTCTCTGTGACATGTGAGTGCCCTGAAGTGACACCGTACACACACGTGTATGGACACGACATAAACACACACACACACACACACACACACACACACACACACACACACACACAAACACACACACTCACACACACACACACACAGTTACGTATATCAGGTAATTCTGCTCCCATGTCAATAAAGGTTAATGTGTTTTTGTGTCCAAATATGTCTATATTTGAACGTGTTTACTTGTCTGTGCATGCATCTGACTGTAAATTGCTATGTGTGTGTTCATACTGTGTCTATGCAAGCTTATTCTACTGTGTGTGTGCAAGCTTCTGTTTGTGTGTGTATGTGTGCGTGTGTGTGTGTGTGTGTGTGTCTGTCTGTCTGTCTGTATGCCTGTGTGTGTGTTTGTGTCTGTGTGTGTGTGTGTCTGTCTGATGGACTGACTGAATTATAGGCTGCAGAGTAGGGGGCGTGACCACCTGATGGGGTTGAATGAAAAGACAGCTAGACAGAGCTGAGGAAGAAATGGAGTAAAAAAATAAATGGGATGAGAATAGAAAAAGAAAAAAAGTGTGAGTGGATGTGTGTATGTATGTGTTTTTAGTATGTGTGTGTGTGTGGGTGTCATCACTGATCCTGCCATGCTCCTGGCTGGCATGTCCTGGTGGGCGGGCATGGTGGCGGCCGTAAAAGGCTTGTGTGTGTGTGTGTGTGTGCATAAAAGCTTTAGCCAGGACCACGTAAGCGTGAGATGCTATTGATGGGGAGCAGCTGCCCCCAAAGCCTGCCCGCAGATCGCCCAGCCAATTACCCCACACTGAGTGGTGGGGGCAACTGGCCACTCCATTACCCACTCCAGTCATGTGTGCACTTTACAAGTCCGGCCCGCCTCGCTATCGCTAATAATCAAAACGCCCCACCCTGCCAGCCCCCAGCCACATCCACACCAGAGCGCAGCCAGAACCGGAACGGACACAGCATTCTCACAGTACCTGTGAGGGAACATGGATGGGAGACCTGACTAAAAATGTTGAAAAAAAACATGGAATACTGTGTGTGAATGCTTGAACATGCACAAACACACACGTACACACACTGACTCACGCATACACACGTACACACACACGCTCACACACTGACTCATGCATACACACATTCACATATGACTCACACACACACGTAAAGACACACTGACTTACACAGACACACACATACACATGCACATACACATGCACATTGCACACACAAACTAACACAGACACAAACTGACACACATTTGAACACACACTGACACACATACACAAACCTACACAAAAACACACATAAACACTTGGAAGTGTACCTGAACTTACACATACACAAATGCATGCGCACATGGAAACACAAACATACAAGTATACATTAATGTGCGTACACACACACACACACACAGACACACAGACACACACACACACACACACACACACACACATTCACTCAGTCTAAGGTATTTTTAGGGGATTTGTACCCGGCAGTTTTTTTTTATTTAAAGGAATAATTGCTAAAGAAAGATTATGATGAATATTTAAGGGGGGAATTAGCAGCGCTTAAGAGAATGTGTGATTAGCATATAAAAGAGCTGCAAGCGGAGAGGAGGACATCCTGACAGCTTCTCAATGGACGTGAAGGGTTCTTGAATAAGAATGAGAGAAGGCTAGGGAGTGCAGTAGATAGTAAGAGAGAGGAGAGAAGATAGATAGATAGATACAGAAAAAATAGATAGAGAGACAGAGAGAGGGAGATGGAGAGAGAAAAAGATGTGGAAAGAATATGGAAAAAGGGAGCGGAGGCAGCAGGTACGATGAGAAATGGAAAAAGGGAAAGAGAGATTGGAAAGGGAGAACAGTGATTCAGGCTGTATGAAAAGGCATAAGCAGAAGAAAGGTAAGGGAAGAAGGAGTGAAACGAGATCAGAAAAGAGGAAACAAGATGGAAGGAAGGAAGGAAAATGTGTATTGGATAGGGAGGAAGAGGAAAGAGGAGATATTAGAGGAAGGAGGAAAAAATAAGAGGCAGAATCAAGAGGAAGGATGGAGCTGCAGCTCACAAGGGAGAGGAAGAGGGGGGAAAAAGCCCATGGACTCAAAAAACACCACGCTTTGAACGAGAGAGAACAAGAAACGCTGAACTCGGCTGAAGCATCCAGCTGCGTTAACATAAAGGGGCCGTTACCTAACCCTGTCTCTCAAGGCCGTCAAATCATCCCTCCCCCCTTTCCTCAACAGACTCACACACACTCATACACACACACACACACACACACACACACACACACACACACACACACACACTCATACATGCACACACACACACACACACACACACACACAGCCCCCCCCCATCCCCACCATCACCCCGAACAGAGCTGATGGCCACTGCTGGGTCTTTCATCTAGTTTTGCTTCTGACTCCTGGCTGCTTCACCTCCCTTCATCCCTCCCCACACACACACACACACACACACACTCACACTCACACTCACACAGCACCAAGCCTGACGCTAACGCTAACCCGGGGCTCTTAGGCCCACAGGGCTATTTTTAGCCTGCTAATAAGAAGCCATTGGAGAACAGAGTGTTTGGCTAAGACAATAGGCACAAAGTGGAGAGTGAGGAATAGGCTAGCATGTACGGAGGAGGAGAAAGAAAGAAAGGGAAAGAGAAAAAAGAAGAGCAGGATGATGATAATAACACTGATTAATCGCCTTTGAAGTAGCGCGGCCTGACGTTTATTAAACATCCATCGACATGTGCTGCCAAGTTAAGGCTTCTATTTATTCATTTCATGTACATGTGGCTTTTTTCCCTCTTTTTTTCCATTTCATTATATTTTATTGCTGAGCTCTGCAGTGCTATTGTGCTGGGCAAGCGACTGGCGAGGTTTCCTGTTGTGCAAAATAAATATTTCAGTGCCTTACACGATAAGGCCCTTTCACCAGCTCAGCAGCTTGCTGTAATGACAGGGCCCCTGTATGTGTGTGTGTGCGTGTGTGTGTGTCTTCTGGTTTCATCCCTTTCCCAGTCTGTCTCACTCGTAAGATCTTCCCTGCATGACCGCGCATGCTGCTCTCTTTCTCTCTCTTAGACACACACACACACACACACACACACACACACACACACCCTCTCACCTGCTCTAAAGCGTAGCCCACCGACACACACCCAAACTGATCCAATGAAACAAATGTAGCCCATGCAGTATTAATCTGACAGACATGCCGGCAGTCAGCCAGCCACTCTCCCTCTGCCCTTCCCTGTCTCTTTCTCTCTCTCTCTTTCTCCCTCCCTCTCTCTCTTTATCTTTTTCTCTTTCTGTCACCCCATCTTGTCCAGCCTGGCTCTCTACCTCACCAGTTCCTTCTTTTTATTACCCTCCAACTCAACATCTCTCTCTTGCTCTTTGTCTCCGTCTCTCACTCACTCACACACACACACACACACACACACACACACACACACACACACACACAGAGAAAGAGAAAGAGAAAGAGAAAAGGAGAGAGAAAGAGAAAAGGAGAGAGAAGGAAAGAGGGAGAGAGATAAGAGAGAAAGGGAGCATCATTCTTTTTCTATCAATTTTGTCAGTCATTTTCCATTCACATTTTACACAAGCTCTAATACTCACTCCAAACACACAGAGACAGATTCATTCTTGGCATTTCACTAATGGGTTGTAATCAGAGACTGGGAGAAGAGACAGAACTGGCATTCATTTTAAAGCAAAGAAGAGAGCCTGTTAGCCAAAGACAAAAGCTCTCAACTGACCCAAAAACAGCCAATGCAAACATCTTCCAGCAACAAGACTGCTTTAACCAAAAGTTAAAGACATTGTATATTGCTCAAATTTTACTGTTTGGTGCTCAGATGGAACAAATATATATTGTAAGTATATAGGCTATTGTAAGACTTTTACTTTCTAAAGCAGGAGTTTTCCCACATGTGTGTGAAATGGAGTCATGATAGCATACATAGCATGCATTTGTTGTTTGGAGGGAGGCTGTAAAAAGGTTTCAGTCTCTTGGATGTAGCCATGAAATGCATAGTTCTTTTGAAGAGATTTCAGGAAATTCTATGATGGTGCTACACAGACCTGTGTAAGCAAGGCTGTGGGGACGTCACGCAGACATCTGCAAACAAGGCCTGTGTTCCCAAGGCCTGTGTTCACGTTATCATTTGTTTTATGTCACTGCTACAGTTGTTTATAAAAAGGATAGAGGGATCACACAGGGGCACTCCATGCAAAAACATGCAGAAGAACTGCAGATATAGACCCTTTTAATGGTTATATCAAAAACAATGTTTCAACATTTTATTTCATCCCCACACTACATCTGCTATGTTTCACATTGTTGGGAATGTCAAACCCTGTGGGAACAGCTACAACACTAATAACCAAGCTTTATTGCCAGGCTAATTCCATACATCACCACCAGACATTAGTGATTGGGTAAAGGCAGATACAACCAGTTTAAACTTAAGCAGAGTCTACAACTCTAGGAAGAAAATGTTTCTCAATACAGGACAGCCAGACACTCTGTATGAAATGCAGTGTAGTACAAGTGGCTGGTTTAATGACCAGGCTAGGGAAATGGTCCTCGGTCTGAAAAACTTTGAGAAACACTGGTCTAGTAGACTCTCCTACAGAGTGATACTGCCCTTCTTTGGCATATACACTGAACCCTCCCAGAGAGCAAGGCTGCACTTCTCTGGCACGCTGATCTGGAGTTAGCCGATTAGATGCTCTCAGCTCAGCTCTTGGCAGTGGAAAAGCACAGAATTCTGCGACTTAGAAATCTACCCCCTTAAGTATGAGGAGCTGAGGAGAGCAATGTACCGGATATCGGCGTAACACGCTTCATTTCTCTTTATCTGGGAGAAGGGAAGCACCCAAAATCCACTCTGGTTAGTGTTTTTTATTGTTGTTTTTGTTTTATGTTTGCTTTGTGTTGTTGCTGCAATTGCTCCTATCTGGATGACCTGTTTGGTTTAGGGAGAAATTGCTGTGTATGTTTGTGTTTCTGTGTACTTTTGTGTGTGTGTGTGTGTTTGTGTGTTTCTCCATCTCTTCTTTTGCAGGTTAGGCTGCTTCATTTCTCTTTGTCTACAGAAAGGTAAGGTGAGAGGAGGGATTGGAGTGGGGTAGGAAGCAAGGACTCACTGCAGGATTACCCAGAATACCCTGGGTAGAGGGGTTAGTTTTTTTTTTTTCGTTGTTTTTGTTTCATGCTTGTTTTATGTCATTGCTACAATCTGCATAATCACAACAGAGACTTACAAAAACATGAAACCTGAAGTTGTCCTACCCCCTACCATTGGGGAATGGTAGTGGGGGTATCCTTGGTACGAGGGTATGTGTTATGTCATTTATATATTTTTTATTTTTGTTTTTCAGCAGTTGTTGCCTTTTTCAACACCATCAACCAATTGCAGTTTTTGTCAACTACTTACACACAATTTTTTATAACACACAATTTCTAATGCCTCTCACTCAAACATCACAACTCCACATCAAATCATCAAAACCATACACAAATTCTCAGCCTTGACACAGTTTTCAATTTGTCTATTCACTTGTTTCAACTCAATACACATACATCTGTACCTAACACACAGAAATCTAACAGGAAGTACCTTGATTTCCTTCTTCAAACAGAACCAATCAAAATGCCACACTTACTCATCAGTGCTTCAGACTCTGTCCTTGTGTGTGCAAGCAATGATTACATTAGCCGCGTTCGGACTGGTGTAAACGTTTACATTCGGCTACATGCGTTTGCAGTCAGCGATGCATTGTGGGATGAAAATGTTGCATGATGGTTAGACTTTGTGTCAGACCTGGCAGAAAGGCATGGCGATGTCACAAAATCATGACATGTGACCAAAAAACCCACATGAGTTAAACGCATGTAGGCGCATGTAGACAAATCGTGCAAGCGCTTGCAGTTGCTTTCACACGGCTACAATCGTCTAACTAACTAGCCTCTGTGGTGATGCAACTTTGCCCTAGTTGGTTTAAAGTTCATTGACATCTGGACACGTGTGTTCTGTAGCGCTCTGTCACGGAACTTCTCATCTTATATGTACGTTATTTTAGTCCAGTTTGAAGGCATATCTTTTCTCTCTCTTTTTAGCTTGTTCTGGGGCGTGTATCTGATGCTGTCAATCTCAATCTTTTATTTATTTATGTATTTGTTAATCTCATTTTTATTTTATTGCTTTGTGTCAGTAGACTATACCTATTAATGATCTTTGGGTTTTGGTTTTGCTGTGTTATTTTTTATCCTTGTGTTGTGCAGCACTTTGGGACATCTCTGTTGTTTTGTTTAAATGTGCTATTAAAAAACGACTTGACTTGACTTGAAGTCTCAATGCACCCTACTACAACCGCCCGCCCCCTCCTTGTCCCCCACACACAACACATGACCTCTCCGTCATCTACTACGAAAATCAGGTGGTGTAAACTCAAGACTTGTGTCCGACTTGACCGAAGCCCGCCCATGCTGCGAGGCGGAGTGCTTGCTGACGTATGTAGACAAACGCAGACAAATACAAACAGACGGGTTTGTCAGTCAAACGCGGCTATTATTGAACACACACCATCACTGTCACCAATCACACACCAATCACACTGATATAGGCCTTTAAATAGGCTAAAGGTCAAGTTATTGGTCTTGAACAATGTATAACAACAGGAGAGTCAGAGAAAGAGGATGAGGAGTGTGGAAGCCCAGACGGTCAGCTGTGTTCCACAGTGGCATGTGCTGGAAGGCACAAGCCAATTAAGAGGGGGATGGTAGTAAACGGCCGCTACTTCCTCAGGATTTGGTAATTGATTAGCCAGGTGCATGCAATGCTAACCAGTGCTCCCATGGCAGGTGTTCCCCAATCCCAGTGCAATTACTGGCCTTCTTAAACCCAGACCACAGGCAGACTGAGAGGAACCACCGAGAGCGAAGGATTGCGTATGCCTGCGTACTGCTTGTGTGCCTGCTTGTGTGCCTGCTTGTGTGCCTGTTGGAAGCGAGCCGGAAGAGGACAGGACGAACCTGCGCGCTGGACGGTCAGTTGTTGCTTTACATACCTGAGATACTTACTTAGGAGAAGGACTGACGGAGCCAGTGAACGCCCTGGCGAAGAAAGGACTTTTAGTTATGGTTTCTCCCAAATACCCTTCCGCCACATTTTCAATAAAAACTTCTGAGCTTTGTTCACCCTGCAATCCTGCCTCTGTCTACTCCATTCCACCCAAAACTGGTTAATCTGAAGGCCAGGTGGCCACAAGAGGAGTTTGGGTCCATGGAAAACACATTGGAAGGGGAGCAGGAAGAGGAGCAGGAAGGACAAGTTGGAGGAGGAAGGCAAAAAGAGGAAAGAAGCCCGAGAAGAATAGTCTCTGATGAAATTAGGGCTACTCTAATTGACCATGTTGTCAATCATGGGTTGACATTGAGAGAGGCTGGACTCCCAACTTGAGTCGATTCACAGTGATGGCCATAATGCACACCTTTCGAAATGAGAACAGATATGCAACAATCAACAGTAATGTACATGTATGTAATGGCCATTTCTGCATAGCTGTAAAATACATGTATAGTATTGTAGCTTCAAGTATCTATTTTACTGAACTACACTGTATGATGTTCGCAGGGCAGTATAGCCTTGACTTACACCACATACTCCTACTATTTCTGATATTTCTAGAGTGGAAATACAACAGCAGCATGGAGGACGAGGTCCTATATTCTTTGAGGAGCAGGAGACTGCAATTGTAAATCTGGTGTTGGCAAATAACTCCATTACAATTCGTGAAGTTCAAAATCACATTTTGCAAGATGCCACCATATTCAATAATATTGATGCTGTCGGTCGATCCACCATACATTGTGCCCTGCAGAGGAATCAATTAAGAATGCAACAGTTGTACAGGGTACAATTTGAAAGGTACTGTGACCGAGTCAACAACCTGCGGCGTGAGTATGTTGAGGTATGTTCATAGCACTGCCAGTACATCAGACTTTCCCCTGCTGTGACTATTGTATTTTGCATATGTTGATCTATTCTGTTGTTTAATTTAGAGTATATTGGAGATGGATGCCCACCCCATTCTGCATGAATACATTTGTGTGGATGAGGTGGGATTCAACCTCACCAAGTCAAGACGCAGAGGGAGAAATATCATTGAATAAAGGGCAATCATCAATGTCCCGGGCCATCGTGAAGGAAATGTAACCATGTGTGCTGCCGTAACGCAGAATAGTGTCCTGCACCACCATGTAACACTTGGCCCCTATAACGCTGATCATATTCTATCATTTCTGGGCACTATTTATGGTATTCTTGCCCCAAATGAAGAGAATCCACACCAGGCAAGATTTGTAGTTATATGGGATAATTCTTCTCAACATGGCACTGGAAAGTTTATGATCGTCAACCCCATGCCCACATTTCACTTCTTCAGGCAATGGAGGACGCATGTGGTGATATTGATGCTGCCTCTATCCAAGGTTGGATAATCCACACAAGGAGATTCTTTTCACGATGTTTGGCATCACTTGCGATGTAGATGAGATAATATGGCCAGACCCAGCCAGAGGAGAGATGGACCCTAAATGCACATCCAACTAGCTCTCCCCCATCAACACACACACACACACACACACACACTTGCATAAATGTCTGTTTTTTTGGTTGCTGTACGACCATGTGTGGTGGTAGGTGTATTTTACTTTGTTTTTTCTGTATGTGCTGTACAATATGGCATTCATAACAGCTTTTACTACTCTATTTTCACTCTCATCTGGCAATATATAAAAAAATCCATAAAAACAAAAGTTCTTTAGATTAAGAGCAACAGTGTATACATGATATACAGAAGTTTGTGATACTATGGGAAATGTGTTTATAACATGAGATAAATGCTTGCTTTTGAGATGTGTTTACATGTAAAATATTTTGAAAACCATGTTTCATTTTGCAAAAGATGGGCACTTTTTGCATTTTGTGTGAGCAATAGTTGAATTTGTGTGTACATAGAGCACATAGGGCCCTATCATGCCGCGGCGCATTGTGCATTCGCGACATGTGCATGGTGTCATTGCTATTTTGTGCCAGCGCATAGTTCATTTTTTCAGGCAAAAAATCATGTTGTCTAGATAGCAAATGACACTGTCATACTTCTTTGACCCGCAGAGGTTTGGGGGGGGATTCTTTCCATCCCCGAAGACTAACTGCTCACGCACTTTTACTTAATGCACGAGCGGATCCGCCATCGTAATAGCAACAGGCAATGGAAAATGCGCCGCTGCTTTTAAAGGGAATGAGAGTATAAATTCTGATTGGTTCATTGTATGTTACGCCCAAAACGCACCCATGACTAATTAAGTATTTAAGACCAACCCTTTTGAACAATGCTCCCGGCGCAATGTTCACTTTTCCTGCCGTCAAAATATCAAATTGTGTCGGCAACGCCCCCAAAGTAACTTGCGGGACAGACTTAAGGCAATGCCCATATGATCATGAAAATAGAGCCCATAGAATTGTGAAAATGTGTGTACATCCAGATGAAGTTACATCCTGCTGAGATTACGGTGAAACTGTGTGTGTGTGTGTGTGCATCTATGTGTGGATTCTGCTCCTCCTCTGTCATACAGTTACATACTGTTTCTGTCATACAGTTAAAACTGCTCTGTATATGTGTTTGCCTGTGTATGTGTGTTCTTAAGAGGTGTGTTAGGAGTGTTGTGCTTGTTTACAGAGCTGTCTTGTGGCAGTAAACTGGGGTGCGTTTCCCAAACAACGACGGATGTTAGCATTTGAACCACCGTTGTCCGTAGTAGGTTCAAACGACACAACAGTCCGATTCCGACCGTTTCCCGAAACTCTCGAACTACCTACGTACAACGTAAGTCTGAACTATGTTAGTTTAGACTTCCATCGTTGAAACTGCAAAGTATCCAGATGTGTCGGAAGTGCTCGGACAGTATTCGGATGCATTCGTTGTGGGGAGGCAGAAACGACACCACGACAGTAAGCAACAAAAACGTAGCCTTATTTCAATTCAGCCGGTATGTAGGCTGTGACAACTTCAGCAACTTAGGAAAATGTTCCCCAACACAATCATGTCCCTTACTCATTAAAAAGCAGTGACTGAATACGTTTGTAAACTGTATACGTTTATAATGATATAATCGTATATTTCATTTATGCTACCCTACATAGGTGTGCATATAAATATAACCAAGGCCACCAGCTAATCATGTGCCATGATGGTTGAGTTGTTAGCTCGTAAGCCCACTATGCAGACCTTCTCCCTTTTACGGAGAGATACGGGTTCGAATCCTGCTACACCGTAATCAATTTGAAACACGTGGAATGGCCTTGATTGTGGATCTGTGAACCATGATCATACTCTACATCACAGTATTAAAAACGACCTGTCAAATCAGCCAATAACTTTAATAATCCAACAACATCTTGCAACAACTTTTGGTGTGTTGTGGGGTGAATTTTCTATCGTCTTTTTACATGACCTGGCAAGTGCCAGGATGAAAATGAAGTGAATTAAAGTAAAACCATTCATGCAGTGGGTGGCGGTAAAGCATTGAATGGTGCCTAATCTGACCCAAGACGGCCAAAGGTGACGAGCAAGACGTCACGTGTACAGAAACCGACATAAACAATGGTCTAACGACAGGTCCAAGCTAATCGTTCGAACTATACAGTTTAACGATGGAACTTCCGATGGACCGTCCAGACTTTGCTGTTGGGAAACACCTGCGTCGTTGAACGATCCATCGGACTAATGTTGTTGTAAACATCAACATGTGTCGTTCGAACGATGCTGTTGGGAAACAGTAGTGTCGTTAATCCATCGTTAATCCATCGTTCAAACCTACGAAGTTGCTAAGGAAGTTAGCAACGACGGTTTTGGGAAACGCACCCCTGATCTGGTCAACATCCAGCTAAGTTCTGGTTTAGATGTGGTATTGGTCTTGCTGGTTGGTTTACTGAACCTGAGGCAGGAGGTTAATGTGTGTGTGTATGCGTGTGTGTGTAGGGGTGTGTGTGTGTTTATGTGGGGGTGTGTGTATGTGTGGATTTTGCTCTTTCTCGAACAACAAGGCGTGTGGCCCTAATGGCGTGACATATGAAGTGCTCAAAGCAACAAAACATTACTCAACAGTGACACGCAGATCTTCAACGTCTGCCTAACCAATCGTAAAGTCCACAACTCTTGGAATCTATAGGATATCCAAAAAGAATAACATTCCAGATGACTCGTCCACCTAAAGGGACATGTCCCTGCTCCCCACCGTATATAAGATATTTATGAAGTGCATTTTAAAAAGAATCTTACTCTGGTTGGTGGAATCTGGAACACTGTCCATTAGGGAAAAAGCATATATCCAAAGGTGTGGAATGGATGAGCATGTCTTCTGCCTGAAGACTGCCATCGATGATTATAAACATCTATCCTCCCTCTTTTATGCGTTGTTCCTTGACTTTCGTGACGCTTTTGGATCATTGCCCCACTGCGTAATGCTACAGTCCCTAGAGGAAATAAGGCTACCTAAACAATACATACAAATTGTCAAGGATGTGTATGACAAATCCTTTCTGCAAGTCATATGCGGACATCAGTTAACATAACTGGTCAAACTTGAGGTTCGGAATAAAAAGGGGTGCCCCTGGAGCACTGTTAACTTCAGAGTAGCCATAAACCAGTGGTTGAAATGGCTATTTCCCTGATTGCCCCGCCTGGCATTACATCTCCGAATCCTGTCCAGGCCTTCACAGATGATGTCCTCCTAACATCGAGGGAAGAGAGTATCATTACCAACATGCTCTCAGAAATGGATCACTTTCTGCGATGGTCTGGGATTGAGGTCAAGACCAGCAAATGTGCAGTGTTCTAGAAATGGCACAGCAGTGGCAACAGGTGGTATAGAGGAAAGCACAACCACCCTCCCGCATTTACTAACGCTGGGAACGAGATTCGAGTCTATACAAGACACAAAACATACAGCTACTTAGGACATCAGTGTCATGTATCTGGCAATTAGCAGGCACAGCTGGGGGTGCAAGGAATACTTAGCAAGATTACACCAGATAGATTAATGCCCTCTACAAATCTGCATGAAACTTCGGGCATTTCGGCAGATAGCCCTTTCCAAAATCCAACACCATCCAATCCATTCACCAACGTTCACATCACAAAAAAAAATGCTGAACGAACTAAACAACAAGACTGTGGAGCTGGTGAGGAAATGGGTGAATCTTAACACACACACACAACCAGAAGCATTCTCTTTCTGAAAAATTCGGACGGGGGCCTGTGCTGCCCAGAGGGTGAAGACTTTCTCTCCAGAGTAAGTAGGTGGGGTGAAACTGCTGGTTGGTGGAATAATTGCCTCTCCACATTAAAATAACAAATCATATGTTCAGCCTTTCAGAGGAGATGAAGAGGAGGCAGAAGATGAAAGCAGAGAATGGAGGAAAGAGGTAAGACAAAATGATACACAGAAAGAGCAGGTAATAGTGGAAGGAGAGAGAGAAAGAGAGCAAGACAGACAGAGAGAGAGAAGAATGGAAGTGCAAGTGATAGTAGTTTCAGTTAATTCACTTTATTCTAATGGAGGTCTTGAGCAAAGGTAAATTGGAATCCTCATAAATAAGCACAGACATGAGAATTGGGTGAAAAATAGGGGGATAAAAAGAGGATGATGAAAAGATAGCAGAGGAGGAGTGCAAAGGAAAAAAAACAGAGGATAAGAAGGGAGTGAAGAGAAGAGTGAAGAGAAGGCTAGAAGAGAAATAAGAGGAGAGGAGAAGAGCAGATAGGAGAAAAGAGGGATGAATAATAAAGAAAAGAGGAGAGGTGTGTTAATTATTGAAAAGACAGAAGATGATAAGAAAACAAAAGAAACAGGAGAAGGAAAAGAAAAAAGTGCAGTAAGTAATTGTGACAATGCGACAGGGCGGACTCCCCAGCTAGCCTGTGCATCTCATGGTAATGTACTAATGAACTCAATTCCCCGGGGGGTGGGTTAGAGCATTGAGGTGGACACTGGAGTGTGTTTATGATTCCTTGTATGAGAGTCTATTTCTCGTATGAGAGTTATCTCTTTCCTTCTCCTAACCCCTCACCCAACTCCCTCTTTTGTGCCCATTGCCTTCTTTACACTATACTTCTGCCTCTTGCTTTTCTTCTTTCTCTTGCTCTCTGTCTCTGCCCTCCCTCTACGTTGCTACCTCTTTCTCTCCACCTCCTTATAGTTGAAAACACATCTTGTGATAATGTGATAAAAAAAGCATTTGTGTCTACCAGTAAGACGAAAGTGACGAAAAGGATTTTTGGTTGTTTGTCAGTCTAAATATGACAAAGACAGGATAAAAATATAGAACATGTTAAAATATGACAATGTATAACTGATACTGACACTGATCATAAGAATATTAATAAATATGGCTTGTGTCAACAATGGGAAGAATCATACATGATTCAAATCTGTAGCTTCATGAAACATGATGATTCATGTTGTGACTGAGCTGTGGTACAACTGTTGACTGCCCCGAATTAACTGTGTTTGTAATAGATGGCCCATCCTTTTAAATTGGGGTACACAAACTGTTTCAAGAGAGTTCCATTATTAGTGTCAGAGCTGTTGACAGAACACATGTACACACACACAAATGCCACACACATACACAGAAACACACAGACAGACATGCACACACTCACACATGCATGCACACACAGTGTCAGAAATCTTGCATGCTTTTTGAAGACTGTCGTCTTTCACTGGTGTGACTTTCAGCCCTTGTGCTGGCAGTGGATGGAAACGCCACGGTCACAATGTAGGACAATTAGTAGATGTGAAATGGACAGAAATGAAGTGGATGAACAAAGGTGGCAGTTTCTATGGTTACACGAAAGGTGTGCAGGTCTAGATTGACAATGGTCTTTCTTCACCTCTGTGCTTTTATGATTGTGTGTGTGTGCGTGTGGGTGGGTGTGGGTGTGTGGGCATACCTTCACACTTGTGTATTTGTATAATCTGAATGAGATCTGAATGAGGTTATGTGTGTCGATGTGTGGATGTATGTGTGTTTCTGTCCATATATTTGAATATGTGTTAATAATTTGTTGTTATCTATTTGAAGATGTGGTGATATATTGGTGACTCTCCCTGTGAGAGTATCTTGAGTGTGTGTGTGTGTGTGTGTGTGTGCATGCATGCTTTAGAACCCTGCTTGTTACTCTAGAGATCAAGCTGCTTCAGAAGCTGTTCGTTCAGGGAGGGTTAAAGGGGGTGGGGAGTTTTCAGTGCTCTTCATCCCACCTACAAAGTAAACATTCGCAAATGCACATGCACATACAGGCACACACACCCACACACACAGAAAGAGAGAGAGACAGAGAGAAAGAGACGTGCACCACACACTTCTCCAACTTTTAGTTAATGAGCAGCTCTTATTTTGTGTGTGTGTGTGTGTGTGAGAGAGAGAGAGAGAGAGAGTTGCCTTATGAGTTGGGAGACAACATACTGGCCTGTGAGATACAGACACTCTGACTCGTGTTTATTTGCAAATTGATGTGTGAGAGGCACTTTCCCTCTCTCTCTCTCTCTCTCTCTATGTCTCCCTCTCTCTTTCTCTGGCTCTCTCTCTCTGTGACAGATAAGTGAATACTCTATCAGTCTAGGTGTGGGTGACTGAGATAGCATGAAGAGGGTCCTGTGTGTGTGTGTGTGTGTGTGTGTGTGTGAGAAAGAGAGAGAGAGAGAGAGAGAGAGAGAGAAAAAGACAGATAGGGGTAGACTTTGAGGGTGTGGGCACCCCCCTTTCTAATCCCTTTTATTTGTCTCTGTCCCCCTACACCTCTACAATTCACTTCTTCTCCTGACCTACATTCTCTGCATTTCTTTCCCTTTCTTCAGAGATCTTTTTCTGTCCTCCTGTCTATAATGTGCCTGTGTGTGTACCTACATTCCTCTCCCATTCTCTTCACCCACCCTTCATTTCCTACCTTTTTTTGCACTTTCCCTTTCTCTGACACACACACACACCATAATGGCTCCACTGTAGTAGGCTCTGTCCTCTGTCCATCAGCATAGTGCAGGGTAAAATCTATTCTTGGGCTCACACATCTCTGTCTGGTGGTACAATATGGTACATACAATATGAGTGTGTGTGTGTTTCTCTACTTATAGCCACTGCATATTGCTAGCCTCCAGTACCCACCTGCACCAGTCATCTGCCTCCGTGTGCCATAAGCTGCAACCGAGGGCATGGACAGTGGCTATGAGAAGGTGTGGGGGTGTGTACACATCAGACCCCGCAGGATTTCACGATGTTGCGATCGCAACCTTCAACGCAAAATCAGCCAATCCCCACAAATTCATTGTGACTCGCAACTTTCACCTAACACCAAACTTTCTCGCAACTTTTGGCCCATCGTTGTCATGTCTTGCTAAACAGTGAGTCTCCTTGCTGTGTTTAGAAGATGCAGGAAACATTTGTGATTAACAACGGCTCACCCTTGCTGTGACCCAATACCTGTGACAGATGATATCCCTTGCATATTACACCAACGCAGAGGGGAAATACACTGTGTGTAATACTGTTGCACAGCACTGGGAAGTCCTCTACTAACAAACACTTTGACTCCTCAAAAATGATATATTTACAAAAAATCCCAACCTGCAAAAAAACATCTCAAAGAAGTATCTCTTCACAAATATAGGCTAGACATGTGAACAAAATATATGACAATGTTAAACTCACCTTAGCCTGCCAAGGGAAACGTTAATTAGTAGGCTACAGCGCACAACAGTGTTGCGTGCCCTCCTAATATTTTGTGTAACTTACTGACATCAGGTAGTCTAGCCGTCATCACTTCCAGGGAGACTATAGATGTGATAGCTAATATCTAATATCTTAATGAGGTTCTTGTACAATGCAGGTGCACATATTTGTGTAGCCTATATAATACAATAAAGCATATTTTGTTATATTTTGTGTAATCCTTAAAATCTTTTCTTTTCTTTGTTTGTGTTTCTGTGTTTAGGCCAATTTACTGTTAAAATATAATTTACAAACATGGAAAACAATCGCAACTTTTTCGCAACTTTGACTTATTCCCACAACTTTTTTTGCACCAAAACGCCTAAAACTCTGCAACTCGTATTGCAACTTTGTAAAAGACAAGCCACAAAATCAGGTATTCAAAGTCATGACCACAGGAGACAAAGACAGCCTTATCAACACCAACACATAATGCTACATACATGCCACATATAGATTCTTTGTTTTTATTTCTTTATATTTGGTGGTGCTGTGACACTTCTTTAAAAGCAGAAACATGCTGCCATCAGCTAAAGTGGAAAGGCCTCTTCTAGTGCATGTCAACAGTGCCAGAGGATTTATTTGTGCTCTGCATTTGGATAAGAAGAGAAACCTGTTTAGAAGTATGGCTATAAATACATTTTGAAGAAATAAATATATACATAAATAAATAAAAAGGAAGAAGGGTAATTGGAAGAGAAAGGCAGTGAAAGTCCTCCACCTCATCTTTATCATTCTCTGAGCAAAGCCCTGAATATATGCAAATCGAAGAGGGGTTGAGAGGAGCTATTGATTGCTATAGCCTCTGGACTGCATTTTTAAATTAGCTGTTAAAGTGGAAATTGATACCCCCCATCAAATTCAATAACTGTTCCACTGAATAGGTCCTTAAATGTTTCTTTTGACTTGGGTTAATGGCCTCACACGGCTTTGTTTTTCCACAAGAGCATCATACACACATTGAGGAGGGATCCTGGCAGGAATGTAATCTTGATTTGTATATCAGTTAGTTACTTGCTCTACACAAAGTGTGGGCTGCAGCGGTACTGCAGGTGGGCCGTGAGATGTCATTAGGTCGTTAAAAATGTATCCTCAATTTTTAAAATATGATTTTAATTACTGTAAAATATATATGACACAATTAAAAATATATTTAAAAGTAATAATACAAACCAATTTACCTTTGGCTAAGCCACGCCCTAGAATGTTGATTGACCTACCACAGCGCAGCCAAGAAATAGCTCCCTCCACCAATGTCCGACACTTTTGGACAGCGCTCCGTTGACTTTGACAATGGCGTCATATATTTTCGGTCTTGGCAGGCTATTACCATCATCATTTCATTAAAAATATGTTTAAACGTTGTGCCTGGGGTATTTGTAATACAGACACGCATTTCCGAGTTGGCGGGGGTTGTCCGTTTTTCCCCTTCCCAAAACCCAAGTCAAATCCTGAGAAGTGTTGTCTTTGGATTAAAATCTGTGGACATCCTCACAGTCAGCTGAACCCCTCAAGGATAAACAAGCATACTTTTGTGCGCTCTAAGGCACATTTTGCGTATAACCTTATTGTAAAGTTATACTAGTTAGACAGTTATGCTTTTTTAGGTTATGATTTCGGTTCTCTAACCTAATTTTTGAAGAATCAAGGGCTAGCAAGCAAGCTACCAATATACTAGCATACGCTGCTAATGAACACAACGTTGTATATGCGTAGTCCGATTATAATAACAATCATAAAGGTGGATATAACCCTCGAATGCATATTGCAGTCCTCTTTGCATAAAACTGTGACAAAAGTTCAGCAGGAAGAGCTGTCACATAAGCCATGTCGATAGATGCAGAGCCTGTCGGAGCCAGTCAAGTTTGTTTGTGGGACGTAGCAAGAGTAACTCAGGGGCTTAGCCAAAGGTGAATTGAATGTATCATCTTAACTCAATATTACAGGTGTCACCTTTTTGATGAGCATGCACATTAATATCAGAATGTAGTTTGGGTCAGGTCATTATGATCGGGAATTGAATTGGCAGAACAAAAAATTGAATTGGCAAAACAAAAAATGAAGCAAGAGAACACAATTAAAACAAATTATGTCAAAACAAAGAAAAAGTGCCATAGGAAGTATTCCAGTGAGTACCTATCTTTGGGATTTACTAGTGTTGGACCAGAGGACTACCCTCAACCTGTCTGTGTGCTATGCTCCAAGGTGCTATCTAATGAGGCCCTGAAACCATGTAAACTACGTCACCATCTGGAAACTAAACATGATAGGTACCCAGATAGCAAAGGGACGTCGAATCACCGTCGATTGTTGGTCAAAAGGGTCAGATTCCGTCGTTGGTCTGTAAATCGACGTCGAATTGGAGCCATGAACAGTCGATTTCTCGACCGTCGGCGAAGGTCGAATATAAGCCGTCGAATCAACGTGGGTAAAGGTTGATCTAACGACCGTCGGAGACGGTCGAATATAAGCGATAGTATCAACGTGGGCAAAGGTTGATCTCACGACTGGTCTGGACGTCGAACAGTCAGCCAAGCAGACTGCATCGCAGCCGCTTCCACGTTCCAAGTGTACTCATATCCTCGCTAGTCCGTGTTCACATCACTTGAATAAATATATATATTATTGTTAGTGTTAGTGTAATAGTGATTTATTGTTTTTTGTAGTTGCAGGTGCCCATTTTCGACACTTTAAAGGTAAGACAACATTGACTGTCATAAATTAGAATAATTGTTAAGTTAGCAACTGTTATTGCCCCTTCGCAGGCCAGTTTAATTGCTTCCGCTAACCGCAAAGACAGTAGGCCTACCGCTTCAAATACAAAGTACAAAGTATTATTTGTTGAGCTATACAATATATAATATAATAATATAAGATAGCCATAAGCCATTAATTATCAGTAAGTATCCAACTGTCTAACTAACAGCATTTGGAACCAATTAGCTGACATTATCTCACGTGCATCCAAGTGACTCCTACGTTAAAAAAAACTATAAGGTTAGCCCATTGCTAAACTAGTCCACACGATAAGAAATCTTAAGCCATTTTAAAAAAGGGCCACTTCCAATTCAAAAATGTTTTCAAGAACGTGTTCAAATGTGTTCATTAATAATTAATGTTACAAGGTAATATTAGATTGTAGTTTGACACACGATGAGAGCTGCATTTTTATATCCTGTTGTAGATAAAACAGGACGCTATAGCCAATATATATTCAATGGTCGACCAAAAATCAACGAGATAATTTTGTGGTCGAATAAGGGCCGAAACGGGGTTGATCCACCGTCGGCCACCATCCACTTTTCAACGTCGTTTCAACGCAGACACGTATGAGCAAAACACCGTTGAATCGACGCCGGTGGTCGACGGCATATGGTCGAAAAACATGCCGATGATTCCACATCGAATCAACGTCCTTTTGCTATCTGGGTATTCACCCACGCCTAGAGATTTTTTGAGAATAAACTGAGGGAGTATTTAAGCAAAAAAAATCAATTAAATCAATGTGCGTCACTGGGAGTGAAAACCGAAAAGCAGTTGAGGCATCATACCGAGTTGCAAAACTGATAGCAAAAAATGGGAAGCTGCACACCATCAGGGAAGATTTAATTTTGCCTGCTGCCAAAGAGATGGTTTGAGTGTTGATTGGTCAGAAGGCAGCTAAACACTGAATTTAATTTCTTTGTCAGACAATACAGTGAAATGGCGTATTGATGACATGGCCAAAGATGTGCTGCAGCAGCTAGTAAGCAGAATATGACAAAGCAGTAGTTAGGGGTGTCAAACTCATTTTCACCGAGGGCCACATCAGCGTAATGGCTGTCCTCAAAGGGCCAAATATAACTTATAAATGTAACTAAATGTAATTGAATGGTATGTAAAATAAATGTAACTACTCCTTAATGTTAAAAAAAACTCTGAATTTATTGTTTATTCAAGTCACAAACATTACAGTTGCATTGGAAAAAATGTGTGTTGCTCTGTTATAACATAAACCCTACATAACTTGATCAACCATGGATCAAATATTCAAGTGAATGAAGAAAAATTAACATTCATAACTCAGAAAAATACCACAATAAATAAGCCTTAAAATCAGCTTAATTACTATAAAATTAACAATTGTAAGTTGCTAAGATCATGTATGACAGATGTTGCATTTAAAAAAAAGGCTGCACATGGCCTTGCATCCAACTAGTTTGATTACAATACTGTCTGCATACACACATTAAACCTGCTACACAGAAACAATATGTAATGAACTAAATATAACAAAATAAAGGTTGACTCGGTTAACAACTATATTGGTCAAGTTTTTAGGTTTTTGAAGAGGAGATGCTGCCTGTCCTTGAACACAAGTGGATCCCCTCTCTACCATCCTTTGATCATGTTCTGAAAATAACAAACACAAAATGGAAGTATTAAATTACTAACTATTCTTCTTCTTGGTTGAGTTACATTTAATTATTATCTAATGAGGTTTTTAAAAATGCTTACCTCTGTGTTTTCTGACTAGATGTCTGAGACCGTTTTCTGGTTACCAATGTGTCAATGTCTGGTTTTAAGTCCTGTGCTGAGGCAATCCGCAGAACAGCATGGAGGTTGTCATCAGTGAGGCGTGATCTGTGCTTGTTTTTGTTCAGATTCATTATGGAAAACATCTGTTCACACAGATAGGTGCTCCCAAACATGGACAGAACACGGGCAGCATGAAGTCGAAGCTGTGGCATCAAACCAGGGGGCAGCAGACGGTAAAAATCCTGGATTTCTGCATCCTGAAACTTCGATCTCAGGCCACTGTCACTTTGAAGCTCAATTAACTCCATCTGAAGGTGTTGGGGTGCAGTGCAGACGTCGGTGGTGAAAGGATTGGCAAACATCTCAAAGTCAGACTGCTGTGCTCTGAAGTCAGAGAAGCGCCGATCAAACTCAGTCTGTAACCGGCTCAGTTTGGTAGCTAACTGGGCACATGAAAAAGTCTCGGGAAATGAGGCAGACATGCTCTTACAAGCAGGAAAGTGGGCAAGATTATCCTGTTTCGCTTGCAACATCCATAGATCTAGTTTACGCTGGAAAGCTGTGATCGTGTTGGACATCTGCGTGATAACTTGTTTGCGTCCCTGCAGCTTCTGATTCAGTTGGGCGAGATGCTCGGTTATGTCACACAACACGGCAAAGTCACAAAGCCACTTTGGATCCGACAGTTCAGACAAGGGCTTTCCTTTACTCTGCATAAAAAGAGCAATGTCCTTCCTAAGCTCAAAAAATCGCTTCAAGACTTTGCTCCTACTCAGCCACCGCACTTCTGTATGGTACGGCACATCCCCGTGCTCCGAGCACATCTCCTGCAAAAACAGCTGGAACTGACGGTGATTCAGGCCTCGCGCACGAATAAAGTTAACTGTTTTCGTAACTGTGGTCACTATGTCATCCATGCCCAGCACCTTCCCACACAAAGCTTCCTGATGGATAATGCAATGATACGTTATCAGAGGAGTGTGACAGTTCATTTTTTGCATTTTGCTTTTCATTAGTCCAACCAAGCCCATTTTTCCTCCACACATTGCTGGTGCACCGTCTGTAGTTAATCCCACCAAGTTTTCCCATGGCAACGCATTTTTACTTACAGACTTCTCTACCGCATCAAAAATGTCCTGTCCGGTCGTGGTGCCATGCATTGCAGCTACATCCAACAGCTCCTCAGTGACCGAGAGATCTGACTTAACGCCTCTAATAAAAATTGACAACTGCGCTGTATCCGTGTTATCTGTGCTTTCATCAACAGCTAATGAAAAAGCAATGTAGCTGCGTGTCTCCTCGGCCAGCTGTGTTGCAAGATTTTCCGATATTTCCTTAACTCGCTCCGCCATGGTGTTTCTTGATAAACTGACATTTTTAAAACTCGGTAGCTGGTCGGGGCACACCTGCTCACAGACCTTTAGCATGCACTGCTTCAAAAACGCCCCTTCTGAAAAAGATTTGGAAGCTTTGGCGATCTCTTCAGCCACAATAAAGCTAGCTTTCACTGCCGCATTGTTTTTAGCTGTGGATTTCGTAAAGAGACTCTGCTGCAACCGCAGTTTGCCTTTTAAATCTTGGGCAATTTCTTGCTTTTCTTGAAGGCTAGCTTTGCCGTACTTAGCTCCATGTTTGGTGTAAAAATGCCGACGTATATTGTACTCTTTCACAACCGACACCGCCTCCTGACATAAAAGACACACTGGTCTTTCTCCTTGAAGCACAAACAAGTATTCCTCAATCCATCGCTCTTGAAATAGTCTCCCGTCGGCATCAACTTTTCTCTTCCTAGACATCTTTTCATGGATAATTGTTTTCTCAATTCCACTCACCGTGACTTCGCAGGTGTCATACATATAGTAGACTCTATCTCACGCGGGTATCATAGTCGACAGGCATTGTGGGAAATGTAGTTCAGACCTTTAAAATGATATGGCGGGCCACATTTGGCCCGCGGGCCTTGAGTTTGACACATGTGAGTTAAGCTATCCAGATTGATGAGTCCACAGACACCGCAGGCATGTCAAATTTGCTGGCTTTTGTGAGATTAATATGAAGGAGACATACATGAAGATTTTCTGTTTTGTTAACGTTTACCTTCACAGTGCACAGCTGAGAAATGTTTTGACACTTTTACCTCTTCGGTGACATTATTTGAAGGGGGGTGCATAAGACTGACATGACATTGTCATATCTATGACATGACACTTGTCATGAATATAAATGAATGTCAATGACTGCTGTCATTAATTGTCATGCGGTACACTATGTCATTTTTTTACTGTCAACTTGACATTGTTTGCGATGTCTTTGTCATGACAACTTGACATTAACCAAAACCATGTAGTGGTTAAATATGTTTATCATGACAACTTGACAATTACCAACACCACATAGCTGGGAAGTGTCTTTGTCATGACAACGTGACATTAACTAGCATGACCTGCAGGTGACTTTCACTTTAGCCATGCACTAGCCCAGGCTTGGACCTGTGAGCACCTGGGATTGGGAGGGAGACACGCTACCCAGTGAACTGAACACCAGGGTGCTCTCCTTGGGCCCCGAGGAGGGAGGCTTACTAACGTAGCCTACTTACAGCCCAGCTACCAGCTAGCTATCGTTACACGAGACAACTTACCTGTCACTTTCAGCTATCTCATTCCGTGGCAGGACCAACAGTTAAAATTTGTTTTATTTCTTGGTTTTGTATCAACATGGTTTTTCATGGTCATGTCATTGTCTTTACACTGTCATGAATGTGACATTAACATTTTCTTTGAGCTCAAGTGGTACACTTTGGACTCTTCATTAATATGTCATTAAGTGTTGTTACATGGTAAGATACCTAACACCAACACAAATGTGTTACTGCCTCTCTTCACACCATTATGAATGTCATTACACCATCATGAATGTGACTTTGCCTGTCATAACGTCATTATGAATGGATCATAAACTTTTTCTTTGAGCTCAAGTAAAGTGGTACAATTTGGACTACTCATTAATATGTCATTAAGTGTTACTACACCATAAGATCATTTACTAACACCAACATGAATGTAGTCTTACATGGTATGACGCTGACTTTGAGTTCAAGTAAAATGGTACAATTTTGGACAATTAATGTCATTACATGTTACACTGGCAGATCCTTTTAAACACATTTACAACAACACACAAGTCAAGTGGGAGTACATTCAGTTATTTTATCACCTAAAGGCCTTTATTAAAATATTACATACTATGACAAAAGTACTCCCTATAAATGTTAGTATCAATAATATTGAAAAGGGGCAACTTGTCTTTCAGTTGCCAGTGTTTTGAATTCAACAACTTCCTAAAAAAACACATGAAATAGCAAAAAGAAACTGAATATTAAATAATCTCACCCTGTTACAGAACACTTTACATTGAAAAGGACACATGTCATTTTAGGTCTATTTGTAGACAATTGGAAGGAGTTTTCCTCTTTTTTTCCTGCAGTCATTTTTTCAGCCATATTATAGCCTTTGTACAGTTGTCTGCAACCTGGAAGATGGTCTCATTTTCTTCATGCCAGGATAGGAGATCCTTGAAGGTATCGGGAAAAGTTATTGCCAGTTCAGCAATTACAGCTGTTCTGGCAATTGTGTTGTGGTCAACGTTAATCTTTGAGAATGCCTTTTTCATTGACCCATAGTTGTTGAATTTCTTTAGGGCAGTTTTGTAGCGGTGGATGACTCCCTCTATTGTGGTCACTTAAAAATAATAAGTACATAAATAGCTTTGTCAGCATCTATTGTTAATTTGCCTCTTTACATCCCAGATAGCAATTACCTTTGGGCCGGATCAGTATGAAAGCCTTTAGATTCAGCTAAGGGCCAGAACTGTGCCAGATAGACTTTTCGGCTTTAACAAGCAGTGCTGTTTTTCTTACAGTGCGCAGATCTGGCCCAGACCTGTTTATCACGTCTGAACCTAAGCTTCTGACAACACATTTTAGGGTGGTTTCACACTTGGTCCCTTTCAGCGTTTAAAGAGAACTCAGATCGCTAACTGAGCATTATAGGTTTATATGTGAACACTCTAAGCGCACTCAGACCCCTTTAAAACGAACCGAACTGAGACCATCTCGCCTAACATGCGCAGTGTGTACACATAACGCTCCGGGTTCCCTTCGCCTTTTGTGCATTTTTATTACCTTCTAAGCTTCCCGTAGACTGGTCACGTGTCTACATTCGAAAAGCAGCAGGAAAAGACTGTCTATGGGAAAAGTAGGAAAGCATGGCGGTCTGTGGCGTTGTTTGGGAGGACGAAACGCTGTGTCTTTTGGGGATTTGGGGCAACACTGCAAAAAATGATTTTCAAGAAAGTTAAATTGTCTAGTTTTGGGGAAATTGGTCTAGTGTTTTTCTAGTATCATTAGAAAAAATGTCTTGGTAGTGCCAGAAATGCAACCTTATTTCAAGAAGATCAATCTACCTTAATCTAAGAGAGATATTAAAACTCATTTTAGGCTGAATTGACTGAGAAATGAGCTTCAGTGTTGTGCTGCACACAAGCAACCCGTCTTTTCTCCTTACTTTAAGACAAAAACTTATTTTTAATTCAAGAACACAGTAACATGCAGTGTAACCTTTTTAATTATCATCATTACACACAAAAGATATTTGTCTTTCAATAACATATCTGTCACATGGGTTCTGTGACAAAATGATGACGCAGCCAAGAATTGCAACTTCGGTGCAAAAAGGTGGCTTTATTTACAGTCCAAACAGTCCAAAAGTGAGCAATGTGAGCCAAAAATAAAGAAAATAAAACTGAAGATGTCAAGGCCCATGAAATTATCAAAAGAAAAGACAAAATCTAGGCAAGCTAGTGAGAAAAAACACAGTCTGAAAGGCAACACAGCACAGCTCCGGACTACATGCAGACTGGTCTGAAAACGGGCAGAGAGAGCAACCCCCTCTTCCGAGGTCTTAAATAGTCTCTGGCCCCTCCCCCTTACAATTAACTCAATTGACAGCTGTTAACACAAAACCCCATTAAATATCCCATTTACACAATAATGGCAATTTTAACATAGACAAACTTATACACATGTCCCTTCTACTGTACACATCCACATTACAAATCCAAGATTTCTTCCCCATTGTTAATTTACACATAATTGCCAATAATTGCCTCATGAGCCAATCATGAGGCATAACAGCTGACTCCCATTGTTCAGGTCCTTTACCTGCTTGGAAAGAGCTGAAAAGAAAACAAACAAACAGACGGGGTACCCACTCACCACGCTAGGACAGATTACCAAACACCATATTGACCTTAGTGTGATCCCTCAACTCATTTTGGCAAGAACTACCGCTACACATAACCTGCGTGTGCACCCACAAAGTTAATTGGCTAATTAGCCAATTAGCAGCAGCTCAACCTGAATGAGTGATGAGTCACCTAGTGGCGGTACCAAAAGAGCTCCGCGTGACATTACAGCCCTCCTTTCCTAGGGTGGCAATACTTGGCAGCCTGGACAGGTAGTCAGCGACAACATTCTGCTGGCCTCGCTTGTGATGGACAGGTTGTAACTCCAAGTACCATCTTGTCACCCGGGCATTCTTGTTTTTCATGGTGTTCATCCATGTCAAGGCTCGGTGATCTGTGTAAAGATCAAAATCCCGGCCCAACAGATAATACCTCAAACTATTTAAAGCCCACTTAATAGCTAGGCATTCTTTCTCCACAGCTGAATACCTTGTTTTTCGTGGCAGTAGTTTTCGACTGAGGTATAGGACTGGCCGTTCTTCACCTCGTTCACCTTGTGCAAGAACAGCTCCCAGGCCACATCCAGAAGCATCCACCTCGTCAAGGAAGCGCTTTTTGAAGTCAGGCGTCTGGAGTACAGGAGAGGCACACAAACACTTCTTCAAAGCATTAAAGGCAGCTTCACATTCATCACTCCAATTGACAGGGTTACTAGCAGATTTCTTAGTGAGGTCAGTTAATGGAGCAGCAATAGTAGCACAATGAGGGATAAATCTTCGATACCAGCCAATCAGGCCGAGGAAAGATTTTACCTGGGTCTTGGTTGTTGGACGTGGACTATCCCTGATTGCTTGCACCTTGTACACCTGAGGTCTGATTGTGCCTTTTCCCAGTTGGTATCCCAGGTACCGCATTTCTGTTCTTGCCCACTCACACTTCTGCACATTCAGCATCAGGCCCGCCTGCTGGATCTTCTCAAGGACACAATGTAGGTGCTCCAGATGTTGCTGCCAGGTGTTACTAAAAACCACAACATCATCTAAATAGGCAGCACTACAGTCAGAGCAATCTTTGAGGACTTGGTCCATCAACCACTGAAAGGTGGCAGGTGTGCCATGAAGGCCAAAGGGCATCATACAAAACTGGAAGAGGCCCATAGGTGTGCGGAAAGCCGTATAGGCTTTGGACTTCTCTTCAAGCGGGACCTGCCAATATCCTTTACAGAGATCTAAAGTTGTAATGAAATTAGCATGGCCTACCTTCTCCAGCAGCTCATCCATGCATGGCATTGGATAGGCGTCAGAGTGAGAGATGGCATTCAATCTCCGGAAGTCAAGGCACACACGTAGGGACCCATCTTTCTTTGGTACAATCACGATCGGGCTGCTCCATTCAATGGTTCTATCACGCCGAGGTCCAGCATGGCATGGACCTCCTTTCCCAGAGCCTCCACCAGCCTCTCTGGAATGCGCTATGGTGGTTGTCTGATGGGGATCTGGTCAGGTTTGAGGCGGATTGTGTGTTCCAGGAGTGTGGTCTTCCCTGGCTTCTGCTGGAAGAGGGCAGGGTATTGGCTAAAAAGATCAAACAAGTTAATTTGCTTCTCACCATCCAGGTGTGGCAGGGTCACCTCTGTCTCGCCACTCCATGCCTGCAACAGCTCCTCCGGCTCCACTTCCTCCTCCACATATTGGACAAACAGCGCCATCTTGTGACTTTTGTGGTCTGCTCGCTCGTGCCAGGCTCGGAGGAGATTCACATGATAAGTTTGAAAAGGCTTACCCTTCTCTGGATGGTGAACTTCGTAAGTTGTTGGGCTGATCTTCCGTTGGATGGTGTATGGCCCCTGCCACTTTGCCAGCAACTTGTTAGAGGAACAGGGTAATAGCAGGAGCACTTTCTGGCCTACTTGAAACAAGTAGGCCTACTGGCCTACTTGAAGCACTTTCTGGCCTACATGCATTCTTGCATGTTGGTCATACCACCTCTTCTGGTCACGCTGGGGTATCTGAAGATTCTCCTTGGCTTCTTGCTGGTACTTCTCCAACCGGTTCCGCATCTGAAGTACATACTGCACGATGCCTTGACTGTTGGACTCGGTGGTGGTGGTGGCGCCTTCCCACGAACTCCTCAGGAGGTCCAGTGGCCCCCTCACTGACCACCCGTACAAGAGCTCGAACGGCGAAAAGCCGGTTGACGCTTGAGGTACTTCTCGATAAGCGAAAAGTAGGAACGGCAGCCATATGTCCCAATCCCGGCCCGTGTCATCCACAAACTTACGAAGCACTGACTTCAAGGTTTGATTGAAGCACTCGACGAGCCCGTCAGTTTGGGGATGATACGGTGTGGTCTTCAGGGCCGTGATCCCCAGGTGCCGGTAAAGCTGCATCATCAGGCGTGAGGTAAAATTGGTGCCTTGGTCAGTAATGATTTCATCAGGAATACCAACTCTGGAAAACAACTGCACAAGAGCACTGATAACCTTGGGTGTAGTCATGCTTCGCAGTGGAAATGCTTCTGGGAACCTGGTGGCATAATCACACACCACCAGTATGTACCTGTACCCAGAACTGCTGGTTTCCAAGGGCCCCACGATGTCCATGGCAATTCTGCGGAAAGGAGAGGAGATGACCGGCAGTGGACACAACGGAGCTCTTTCAGACCTGCGAACACCAAAGGTTTTTTGACAGACAGGACATGCTTTGCAATAGTGTTGTGTGTCGGTGTACATTGTTGTCCAGAAAAATCTAGCACCTAACCTAAGATAGGTTTTTTGTTGTCCCAAATGGAGGACCAAAGGCCTACAGGTAACTGGAACTACCAGTCGTTTTACACCTGCATTTGACTGATTGTACAGAATACGATTTTCAATCAGGTACCTATCAGGACCAATCAACAGTGAATCCCTCAGTGTCAACTTTCTGAAAAGACCCCTCATAGCTATACTTCTCTAAGCGCCGTTGACGACGCGACTTCCGGGGCCCTTTAACACCACCTTGAATCAGGTCTTCAGACAGATTTGGTAATGGCTCCACAGCGTTCTGCGAGCGAGTTACCACAGGACATGACACATTCACATTATTGGCATGAGACACATCAATAGCAACAGATCCCATTAAATCCCCCCACACTGGCACATCCCTCCCCAGGATAACATGAAAAGGTAGATTTTGCACAACGGATGTTGCTTCCTATCTCCATGTACACACTCAATTTCTTTCTGATTCTGATAGTCAAGACAATTTAACTAGAACTACCGCTACACATAACCTGTGTGTGCACCCACAAAGTTAATTGGCTAATTAGCCAATTAGCAGCAGCTCAACCTGAATGAGTGATGAGTCACCTAGTGCCGGTACCAAAAGAGCTCCGCGTGACAATATCCAAAAGACAGGCACATATGCAGTAGACTTTTTTGCAACAAAAAATCTACCACACTATCAACTTGCAAGAGGACATGAACAACTTTGTCCCCATTTCAAAATACAAACATAAAGAACAAATGCATTTCCATTTTATTTACATCTTTCTGTCATCTACATCTCCAAGATAGTATTTCACAGGCACATATGTGGTGGAGTTGTGTGTAACAATGTAATATGGTGTGAAATCCACTAGACTATCTGCATGTAAGAGGTCATTTGCTTGTGCCAGCATGTGGACCTCAATTTTATACGACATATAGTCCCTTTCATAACTTAAAGTGTAATACTGTTGGAATTCAAAACAATACAAACATGAAGTTATCACAGATTTTTCTCACGAGTCCAAATTCAGGTAAACTGTTGACATTTACATCTGTGGCAATTATTGTTTTATTACAAATATATTTATTGCCATTCAGAACAATCCATTTAACTGATACAGCATGTTTTATATCATGTCTCCCTAAAAACTCCCTATTTCTTTTAAATATACAAGGTTTTTTACTTAAGATACTGGTCCCAAATTACACTCATTAGAAAAAATGGGGTGTTCATTCATGTTTGCATTTTGAGAAGATTCATACAGCTGATTATGTTTCGCTAATGACTTACAGACATTTTTAAAATTGCCTTTACCAGCCCACTGTTTGAAAAAACAGTGTTTGGACTCAAATCTCATGCACATGTGACGTACCATGGGCCCAAGAACTTTAATTTGGGAAGGGCCATGAATCAGGTTATGTTATTTTCTGGAAATAGTCTCTTGTAATTGTTTAAATGTTTTTCAATGAGTTGTTTCAGCTTATCAATGGTATTCAAACAAATTACAGGAGCAAATAAAATATGAATGATCTCCAAAAGCTCAAGAATTAGGGTATGGTAATCACTACCCTTAACTTTATCCAATATAAATGGAACCATCATTTGTCCTGATGACTGTTTCAATTTATTGTCACTGGAAGCCAGAGTGCTATGGGCTACTGGGCTTGGTTTATCTCGAACATCTAGTGGAGAATACGGGAATCCAACAATAACGGAATTGACATGATCCAAATCCAGCTGCCCTGTAAGAATTAATTGTTTCACCACACATTTAATTTCCAATGGGGCAACCCCCTCCAGGATTATGTGCATAATATCTTGTGGTGTTTGATGGATTAAATTAAACCCAGGGAAATCTATGACCTTGCTCTTTCTGTTGATTCCATATGTTGTCTTTAACTGTGTTCTGAGATACTCAGTGCTGGCTTTTTCAATGTCATCACACTGCTCACATCGCTCCAGTGACCTTTGCTCAAAGTAATCCTCATCAAAATACATCTGCATTTCTTCAAACACGCATTCACATTGTCTACATTTACTGTAAGCAAAGCCAACACCCTCCTTAAAGCCACACAACTTGTGTTGGGCTAAAGTATCTCCACATATCGAAACTAATGCTCCAAAGACCTCTTGTTCTTTATTTCCTATTTGCATTTTCACCCCATTATACAACAGAAGCTAGTCCTTTTGCAACCTATCCAGTATTGCATCAATTCCACAATCAGACAGCTGACTTTGCAAAGCAACACAGAGTAGGCGGATTGCAGGTAACCGGGATCTGAATTTTGGATTTATATTTGCCAGGGTATAGTAAAACATTAGTAACTTGTTCTTTGAAGCATAGGACCCAAGCGGGTTGGCAATTTCAATCCCATCATAATACAGGATTATCTGCAAAGCAGATGGCTGCAGTGACAATAAAGGGTGTGACTTCATTAGTTCTCCATCTAGGATATCATACAAATATCCATCACTACTGTAAGTCTGAGGTTCATTCACCATTGCAAGAATTTTTGGATGAGACAAGAACTGTTCCAAACTTCTGATCAAAGGAACATAATGAAAACTTTTGGGCACTGTTGTAAAAACTCGTTTCCCTCCTTTTGTCAGCAAGGATGCTGCATATCCAACGCGCACTTCCTCTGACATTCATTAATATTCATGACAAGTGTCATGTCATAGTTATGACAATGTCATGTCAGTCTTATGCACCCCCCTTCAAATACAGTGTTACCTAATCTTCTACGCAAGATGCAGCCAACGTTTTAAACTGGTTCATGGAGTGTATGAAAACCAGAAACTTTTCGGATTTTGCTAGGAACAGAAACAAAACCAGAAACTTATATTTTATGTTCCGGAACTAAATATTGTAGTGTAAAAACAATCTGTCTAGACATGAACTGTCATATTTCTGTTATTTAAATTGACATTGTTCAGTTTTTCAGGCAAAAAATCAAGTTGTCTAAATAGCAGATGACACTGCGCCCTCACGGGTGTGTCAGCGAAAATAAGAGGTGTGGTCTGGCGCAAAGCGTGCCAGATGGTATTATAAGGACGCAAAAAACAAATTCGCCCATGACCAACAAAAACTTGGTCTGTCGTCAGTTGCGCATTGCTGAAAAGCTATTTTAGGGGTGCAAAATGCTTTGAACCCAGATGCACCTGCTGCTGCATCAGAGAGACGAGCTTAACCGGCAGAAGAGCTGCAACATGTTTTAGTAAGCAAACAGGCACAAATGTATAGCAATGTTCTGCGGTTTATTTATGTTCTCTTTTGTATTTTAAAATAAACAGCATGGCAAGATGTGAGAAATGAAATGGACAAATCAACAAAAAGAAAACTAATAGACTAATGGTTTGATGGACCTCCATTGGAAGTTCTCTTCTTGTCAAAGGAGCAGGACACAATAATTGAAGATATTTTTTCCCATACTTCCTTGACCCGCGGAGGTTTGGGGGGAATCTTTCCATCCCCGAAGATTAACTGCTCACGCGCTTTTACTTAACGCACGAGCAGATCAGTCTCCTCCACCAAAAAACTCCTGCTGTCCAGGTAAATGCGCCATTGTAATAGCAACAGGCCATGGAAAATGCGCCGCTGGCTTTTAAAGGGAACGAGAGTATAAATTCTGTTACGCCTAAAACACACCCATGACTAATGAAATAATTTAAGACCAACCATTTTGAACCATGCGCCTGGCGCAATGTTCTCTTTTCCCGCTGTCAAACAGTGGCAGTTCTGTAGTGTTTTACGCCCCGGGCGAGACCACCTCTCAGGGAACTGATTGTTGACAAGCCATGACACTGCTATTTCCTCTTAAGACATGTATTTGTCCTTGTTGATATCATATGATACTGACAATAGTAAATGATTACAGTATGGTAAACATCTGGCAAAACTAACTCAAGTGCTAAAACTTGGTCCAATATCTACGACAACAACACATGTAGTGAAGGAAATTATATTTTTTCAAATCCGTAGATTTCAAGTGTCTTGTGTGGTCAGTGCTATTAATACTTCACCACGGCTCATGTTTGTCACTTGCTAGTAGCTCTGCAAGCTAGACGGATGACTCCAATGTTGTTGTTCTCTTTAGTCCTGTTTAAATCTCAATGCACACGTGGTAGCATGTAGCCTTCATTTTTACTACAGTCACTACTCATGAAACACTTGTGCAATGTTGTTGCTTTCAGTCACGAATTCACATCTCAATATAGTAATAGAATTATCATCTCTCAGTACATGTATTCTTTCAAAGAGAAAAATGAAATACCATGAATTGGCCATTTAAAATTTATATAAGCTGTATTATAGTAACCTCTACACTGATGCTTAGACCGAAGTAGAGTACAATCATAGCAGGCTTAGTGAGGTAGCCTCTGGGGCGGTACTTCGGAAGTACCAACAATGGTAGTGGCTAAGAAGTTAGCAATTTTGTGTTCGAGAAACAAATTTGTTTTTTGCGTCGTTATAATAGCATCTGCAACGCTTTGCGCCAGACCACACCTCTTCTTTTTGCTGACACACCCGTGAGGGTGCAGTGTCATCTGCTATCTAGACAACATGATTTTTTGTCTGAAAAAATGAACAATGTGCTGGCACAGAATAGTAATGACAGCATGCGCATGTCATGAATGCACAGTGTGCCATGGCATGATAGGGCCCATTGTTTTGGTCAATTCCTGTGTGACACTATTTGTCTATAGTATGAAATCATTATTATATTAATTTTATATTATTATATTAATTTCTAGTCTGCGTAAGAAGAGCACACTAAGAGAATCTTGAGTGCTTTTTTCGAACAACTTGCTAAGTTAGCATTCTACTACCATTGTACTATGAAAGTATCAACTATGGTAGGGGCAAAATCCATTTCTCGAAGCTCTCATACTTCAGTAGAACTATCATTGTGAGTACTTCCATAGTGGCCTTTACCATTGTTCCTACCAGGGGTGGAAAGTAAGGAATTACATTTACTCAAGTTACTGTAATTGAGTAGTTTTTATGAGTACTTTGTAATTTTCTAAGTGGTTTTTGAAATCTGAAAAATTGAAAATCTGGCTTCATCCGGACCCCATTGAAAACCACGCCATCCCTCAGTCCATTTCTTCTACTGTCTATGAATAGAACTAGCATTGCTCTTGTTCAATCAATAACACAAACAAACTACAGAGTAGACCAATATAAATCCTCCTGTTAAAAATAGTCCTGTTTAAACCATCAAAAAAGTCTTGTCAAAGGCTTTTAGCAGTAAAAATGAGATAACATGAATTGGCCATTCAAAAGCTCTATGACCTGTATTATAGTAACCTTTACAAACCGATTGAATTTCACTGTATTTGTACAGCAGGATTTTGAGATATTGGAACTTTATCTACTGCAAGTTTTGTCTTGGGTGGGGTCAACCTTCAAAATAACGCTAGTACTTTACTTTATAGTTTTGGAAGTACCTCTGCTACGAAGATTTCAAGAAACATGTAGGAGGTTCTCTTTGTAGTATATATTTTAAGGTAATTACATACACCTTTAGGGTGGGGAAGAACAGCTCTGAAAAAGGGGGCATAGACTTAGAAACATGGGAATACTAAAAAGATATGGTGGCCACCTGCTGGCCAAAGACTAAAAAACATAGAACAGAGGGGCCCGCCACCATTAATTCAGGGCCCCTCCCAATCAGAAGATGGCTGCGGGTAAGCGTCATGCCAGTCTCAAAGATGGCTGACCAGAGTACGTCACCGACAGCCATGTTGGTGGGTAGGGCCGCCACCATTAATCATGAATCTGGACTAAAAAGACAAAAAGAAAAATGGGCCCTGATTGGCCAGCGTCTGCATGCCCCTCCCGAAGGAAAAGAGGGGTGGCCTCTGAAAGGGAGGAGCGCCACCATTAATCCAGGACGCTGAGGGGTGCGATAGGGGAAATAGAGGATTCTGATTGGCTAAGGGAAAAGGGGGATGACGTCTGTAGGGGGAGAGAGACGTCATCCGGTGCATTTCCTATAAAAGAAGATGCACGAGAGCCCCGGGTTCAGAGCTGCTCTCGGACCTACTTCACTGCGCAGTGGAAGGACACAATAAATCTACAGAACTTGATTCCTGCCTCTTCGAGTCGTGTTTTCTACCTGGGTGATTTGGACTTTGTCTTTGCTGAACAAAAAGGGGATTTAGACTTAGAATTTCCACGACATAATTGGTGCCGAAACCCGGGAGGGAACAGGACTGACGGGGTGACCCCGGACCCGACACACCGGCCGGTTCAGCCTGGACAGCCTGGGCGCCAAAGTAAATAAGGTAAGCAACTAAGTTTTGCTATAGCAGGCTGTGTTGGCTGAGCTGGGTTGGTGGGGGAAGGGTGATCGCTAAAACAGTCCTCCCCTCAAAAGAACTTTTTTTTGAAAGGAAGATGGCAGGCGTTCTGGTGATTTATTGTGAGTATTACAATGTGATGTGTATTGCATGTTGTGTAAAATGTTGAACAGAAGGTGGTGAAACCTTCGGGGAATGTGTAAACTGACACAGAGGTGTTGTGTTGATGTGAAAGGGATCAGGGCAGATTCCTGGTAAAAGACCTATAGGCTGCAATAAAAGGGGGGGGCCCCCAGGAAGTGTGTGATTTATGTGATGTTGCTGGAGCGGTGAAAGGCTCCGGAGGAAAAGCAGAGCACATGGGCAAGAGTGCTGGTTGAATCACTGAAACTGTTGAAGAGATGACTGTGTAAAGTGAATGATGACAAAATTGACAGAGTGGTGTTGATGAAGCTAGTGAGTAGAGGAGAGAAAAAGCGGAAGCGGCGGATTGGGGATAAATGTGAAACAAAACGTTACTTGAGACAGGAAGGAGTGTTAAAATAAAGCAGGGACAAAGAAGGAAAGAAAAGTCTGAAAGTATACATGTGTGTAGCAGTGAGGAACTGAGTAATTAACCCAACTAGGACAATGACATGAACATTGTTGTGTGAACATGCGTAAGCTAATGTCATATTGTGAAATTTGGATAGAAGGACAAGTAACTGGTATATGGGTAATCTTGGATATAGATGATTCAGGCCGAGTGATAAGGTCTCAGTTCAGACGGTGCAATATATTACTGACTCACTGGAGAGAAGGGGAGAATGTCTAAGAAAGAACAGATAGGTAGCGCCAGGGCAAGGGAGACGATGTCACACAGGGGTGTATTTACCGCAAACACAGGAGTCAGTAGTGACTTGTTAGACGAAATATTGGGAATGTGGCGGGAGGAGAGTGCATGCCAGTACAATAGCAGGAGAAGTGAGAACGTAACACAGCAGTTCGGGGGAAGTGTAGGATCAGCAGCACAACATGGACAGCCAGTAACCCCAGGGCAAGGAAGGACTATTGTACATGAATGGCAGGAGGAGGGTAGGAAGTGTGAAAGAGCACTGGGAGGCATAATAGAGGGTCCCCCTGGAGAATATTTTACCACGTACCCGGAAGTAAGCATTCGGGTGATAGAACCAGGGGGAAACCGAGTTTCAAGCTTGATACCAGGGTATACCATACGCAGGACAGCCTGCCCGGACCACAGACAGGCTAGGATTCTCATTAGAGATGAAACCTGGAAATGTTCACAGTGTCAGAAGATAATCCCAGCAGAGACTCTCCAGTGGGACAACAGTCCCACCCCGACCACACAACGTAGTCAGGGGATAAAACCACCGGAGTCAGCCCAGGCGGGACCAGCCGGTGGGAGGATGGGTAGACTAGAAGGAGGAAGGGCCGGGAGTGCACCCCATATGATGGAAAATAGGGGGAGAAGGGGAGAAAGGAGACAGGGGTTGCCATGGAGATGTGAAACCTGTTGTCGAAGTTGTTTTTGTCCTAGGTCCACAGTACAGCCCACGGCTAACTTACCATGGTGTGAACAGTGTTGGCGTGCTTGTTTGTGCATGGAAGGGCCATGGCCTTGGCGACAGAATGAAAGGAGAGGGGGTTGGAGGCGCTAGATTATTAGAACTGGCGGGTGAATGGATGTGAGAATGAGTATGCATGGAAAATGGTGTGGATAGAGTGAGGCGGTGAGTGAAAGATGAAAATAAATGGTATGATGCGTGTGTGGAACAGAATCAAGCGGAAGTGACAGCCAGCTGAAATAGGGTGGTTCACATGGGAAAGACAAGGCAAGCAGGGAGGTTCACATGGGAAAGACAAGGCAAGCAGGGAGGTTCACATGGGAAAGACAAGGCAAACAGGGTGGTTCACATGGGAAAAATAAGATAACAGGATGGTTCACACGGGAAAGGCAGTAAGGCGGGCTGTTGGGGCAGCAGGATGTAGGGGAGGAACTAGTTGAGAGAAAAAGGGGGTTGAGCATAATCAATAACCCCCCCCCACTGCTATGATACGTTGATTGTGGATCACGTGGCGATAGGGGACCCTGGTACACACGCCCACGGGCTCAGTGGGGGTTTGGAGAACGAGGGGGATGCATCGTTCCGTTAACAATCAGTGCCGGCCACAAATAGACACAGAGTATATGAGGAGAGGGATCAGAGGCACAGGAGACACAGACACTATAGCCAACGGAACATCGGCCAGGGTAACATGAAATCGTATGCTAAAAGTAAAATGTGACAACCAAAAGAAAGATATAATAACTGAATGTGATAAAATACACAGAGGAAACATAGACATGTGTACCAAGGGTGAAAAGGAGGGGCAATGTGCATTGCTTAAACGAATAAAACATGAAAAGTAAAATAATGAATGTGTGGAGTATGCAACTTGTGTGCACAGGAAGCAACAGCATCCAGTGTCCTGAGTAACGGGTGGCTAAGACACAGGAAAGGACCACGCGCACAGGACAAGGAGACATAACCCCCAGCTCGGAGAACCAACTACATCCTGAGACGAAAAGGAGGTAAAACACCTCGAGGAACCAAGAGGTATGGGGGTACAATGACTCACAGTGGTCTTTTACAATTGGTAACTGTACTGTGGTTAATAACATGTGCCATGTTCGGGGCGAGCACGGTCTGGGTAATAATTAAGTATATTTTTACACATGTCAGAAATAATAGTGAAAAGGAAGGAGCCAACTACACAGCACAAGGATAAGACAGGGAGCGGCCATGAGTAAGTGAATGGCACTGACCCGTGCGCTGGAGGTCCTACAAACTGAATCCGATGCTGAAGATTTAGATTTTGTAACTCAAGGACACTGTAATCATTTCTGGTTAGAAAACACCTGGTTGGGACAAGGGGGAGAGATAAAAGTTTGGACAAGCCGGGGAAAGGAGGCAGCATTTGGCAGGTTAGCAAGCGCAGCATGCATAGGAGTTGACCCCCCAGAATTTGAAGAACTGAGCAGGGAGTGGCCACAGATAGATTGGCAAAGAGTGCTAAAACGGGTGTGGGGAATAAGTTCAGCAGGGACCTCAGTATTGTTCTATTTAAACAGAGATTTTGACAGCTTAACTCGCGAGGATCCGGGTAGTTTAGGAACAATTACATGGCAGAAGGATTTGAACAGTATAGTGAGAGATGAATTGACAGCATACCGGAGGAGGAGGGTTGGTAGTGCTGGAAGAATTGGGAGCATAAGTGAGGTGGAATCACGCCGTATAGAAGGGGAAGGGGTACGAGGGTTTAGATTAAGCGACCCTTATGTAAAGATAAAAGTAGAGCTGAGGCAGGTCTGGTGGTGTAATGACGAGACATCCAGTGAAAGAACTAGAGCAGGAGTAACCATAAAGAGAGCACGGCTGGAATTTGACGCACACACCTCACAAGTACAGGTGCCTAGGTGGGGGAGACTGACTGTGGAGGATTTTGCGTGGGAAGATTTACATCCAGAAATGTTACAGATGAGCGAACCAGAGGAGACTCCGATGGAGGAGGTCATAAGACACTACCCAGAGAGGGCAGAAATAATCAGACGACACTGTGAGAAATGGGCGAAAAGGACAGCAGGGGATATACACCCGTGGCCGGTGCAGGGAGCATTAGATTTGAAACTCCTAGCTCAAATGGAAGTAAAAGTGCAGGAGTATGAGAGGAAGGACAGAAGTGAAAAAAGAAGGGAGAAAAGGGAAAGAGAAATGGAGACTCTGCAGGAATTTGTAGGGGTAGCCAGAAAGAAATTAATGGAAAGAAGAGAAAAACAGGAGGTCCAGAAACCGTTTTGTGCTAAGAAGCTATTCCCAGGGGGGTACAGACCTCCGCCATATGTACCGACAGCCCCACCCAACTCTCCTGAGAGAGGGGATCGTACGCAAGATCCCACGACCCTGTACCCACAGCTGCCCATGATAAATTTTGAAGCACAACAGGAGGCGGGGTCAGGGATAATTAAGGGACAGGCAGACGTGCCAGATGATCCGAATATGGAAATGTTAAGGAAAGAGGTGGCGCAGATAGGGGAAATGATGAGGAAAGTACAGGCATGGCAGGAGAAGGATGAGGGAGTAAAAAAAGAGGAGAGTGTGAGTAGTGGGGAAGGGAGTGAGGTAGGAGAAGGGCAAGAGAGTGAGAGCTCGATGGTGACACCGAAGAAACAGGGAAGGAAGAAGGTACCAGGGTTTAAGGTGAGTAGGAGAGTGGGAAAACATTATTTACAACGGGGTGGGTGGAGCCGAGATAAGCTGGCCAAAGTGCTAGGGAAGGATGTTGAAGAAAAAGCCTTTAGTTCAGTAGAAGGTACATCAGGGAAAAGCAAACGAGTGGTGAGGAGGAGTAAGAGTTTGGCTGACCTCTACGCCTCAAGTTCAGAAGAGGAAGCCGAAATGAGTGCTCCCAGTGCAGGGAGAAAAGACTGCCAGCTGTATGAGCAAGAGCACCAGATGGGAAAGGGCGGCCAGTCGTATGAGCATGAATATGATAGAAGGGGTGATAAGAGCTATATGGGGAATAGTGAGGAGTCGGCAGCGGAGGACGTGTTTGAAGAAAAAGAGCAGGAAGCTGCAAACATACCTAAACCACAGTTTTGGGAAGCGCGAGAGAGACAGCTGAAAAGGATGAGGGAAAAATTAGCAGAAGGATATGCAGGCCAGGGAATGAATCAAGAGGACGTGATCCAGTTGTTAGGCCAGATAATGGAAGAGGATTTTAAAGTAAAGGGACGCATTGATACTCTAAAAGATGTAGATGCAGGGGAAAGCCAGAGAGCAGACAGATGGTTGAGGTCACTAAGACGGGTAGAAAAGGAAATACGGAGCTTTAAAACATCTCCGGGAAAAGGTGCAGCAGGGAGACATAGCATGGGGGGCGATGGACACTCCATTATGCTAGTAAGAGGCGGGAGCGTAGTCAAGAAAGTGGGACAGAGAATGGGACAGACGGTGAAGAGATTAAAGGACAGGAAGCTGGGGATAATCAGGAAGATCGGCCAGGGAAGTAGCAGCAGTTCAAGTGAAAATAGCCAAAACAGTAGTAGCGGTCAGACCAGTTCAGATGACGAGCAGGGGAGTGAGAGGAGAAGGACCAGGCAGCTCCCAGTTAAGGTGTTAACAAAAAGGGAAGCATTGAAGAAAGAGAGACAAGGGAACGAAGATATGAAGAAGGTAAGGAGGAGACTGGAACAAATAGAGATGCAGTTGCACAGGGAAAAGAAGGAAAGGGAAAGCGAAGAGAAAGGGAAACAGCGGGTGAAAGGGCAAAGGATGATGCCTCTCGTAGAGATAGAACAATCTGACGAAGAGACAATGTTCCCCGTGGTGTTGAAAGATGAGAGGAGAGGCCTGTTTCAATACCAGCCCTGGGGACATACAGATTTGACAGGATTAGTAGCGCGACTGCCCCCTCTACAGGAAGGAGCTGGACTTTTCATCTCGAGATTAGAATCCGAAATGGAGGGAAAACACCTAGCAGTTGGAGATATAAAAGCACTTTTATGTCACATCCTCACTAAAGAGACAGCCAAAACAGTGCTGGCAGGGGTAGGACTGAAACGTATTTTTGGAAATAATGAGATAGACTCAACAGACTTTAAAGAGATTAGGACTCGTGTGTGGGAGGCGTTAAGGACAGCTTACCCCAACACTGTGTCAGCAGCCCACTTTGTAGTGGATAAACTCAAACCTGAGGAAAACCCTGCAGCGTTCATAGAAAAGGTAGAGGCAGAGTGGAGAGTACGGATGGAAATGGACCCAGAGAAGAATATAGCAATTCGGAGTACGATGAGAGAGGCAATAATGAAGGCATTACCAGCCCCAGTGACAAAAGAATTAAAAAAGGATTTCAGAATACTTGGGTACAATAGAGCAGAATTCAGAGACGCAGTGTCGTACTATGTACAGCAACATCGTGAGGCAGAGGAGACTTTGGCCAGACAGGATGTGGAAAGACAAAGGAAAATACTCGGGTCTCAGACTGAGGCAATTAAGGGATCAAAGAAGGTAGTGCAGGCCCCTATGATCACTGAACAAGTTTCAAGCACAGGCATAGGGACGATGCCCAACCCTGAAGCAGTGGGAACACCACAGGTGGGTGGTCCTATAACTGGTGTAATACAGATGCCCCTGACTAGACAGCAGGTGATTCAGATGACAGCGCCACCTCAATCACAGGCAGTGCCCATAGTGCAACAGGTGCAGCCCCACCAACAGCAGTATTGGGTACAACAGCCATCTTCTACACAACAGCCAGGGTATGGACAGCAGCCAGGAGTAGTAGGACACCCTGAGTTCGGGAAAATAAATTACATTCTGACATGGGGAGGCAGCGGCCGAGGGAAAGGACGAGGCAGGGGCAGAGGGAATGGGAGTAATGCGCAGGGCGGGCAGAGACCGGGAGAAGCAGGGTACGAGGGATGCTGGACATGTGGGGATCCAACTCACTTTAAGAGGGACTGCCCACAGAATCAGACAGGGCAAGCCCAAAATAGACCCGGACAGACCCAAGTTCAAGTAGGACAAGCTCAGGTCCAGACGAATGGAGCTGAGAGGCTGGTCTCCCCGTATGGGGGACCAGCTTTCTGAAGAGGCCCAGAGAAACCTATCGGGGGAGGCCAGCTTGTAGTACTATCAAGGCAAGCTGAGAAAGAACCCAAGCTGCAGGTTCGAATTGGTGGGAAATTAATTACAATGATGGCAGATACTGGAGCGACTCACAGTTGTCTCAAAACAGCAGACGCCCAACACCTCCCCCCGTCAGCCACTGGTAAGGTGGCAAAGACAATAGGTTTCTCGGGACAAGTCCAGTTAATTCCATTCACAGCTCCAGTATCTATACAATTTGAAGACAGAGAAACAAGAATGCCAATACTAGTGTCAGACCACACCCCGATGAATTTGCTGGGGAGGGACATCATGTGTCAGCTAGGAGTACAGATTGATTGCACACCCAGAGGGTTGACACTCGTTACCATAGCAGCCCAGATGATACAAGCTGTTGGAGCAAAGCAGGTGTATTGGATAGGGCAGTTTGGATCAGAATGGATTACACACATCTGGAAAGAATGGGGAACATTGATACACACACACAACAGTAACCTCAGAGAACCCCGCTGTCCACTACATTGTACTATCATGGTGGATGATGCTCCCAGTGAGAAGAGGGAGGAGAGATGGAGGAGAGCGTTGGGGGAACGCAGACAGGTGCAGCTGAAGGCACAGTGCATATTCCTGGGGCCAGAGGGGGTGGGAGTACAGGTCAGACTGGATGATAAGCTGTACCAGGAAGCGTATGATGTGGATGGGGCAACACCACACATCACCATACGGGTGAGCATGGGGTGTCGGGAAAGGCAGGTGGGACGCATGATGAAGAAAGCCAGAGCATTGCCATGGACAGAGAAAGCAAGGGAGATTATGGAAGGGGTAAGGCAGATAGAAGGAGAACCATTCTTACAGATACGACATCATGCTGAGCTGACAGGACTGCCGCAGATAGTGGAGGTAGTGGAGCCACACATGCCAGAGAGGAGTGAGATCAGACTAATGGAGTACACACGGAATTGCCCTTTTGATAACCCTTATTGTCTGCATGGGAAATACAGTGGGGCAGGTTACCGCTGCTGGAACAAAGAGTTCCATAAGCCACTGGACTGGGTAGAGCAGAGAGAGCTGGAACTACAGTACAGAACCAAAAAATGGAAAATGATGCTGATGAGCGAGGGGACGGATGTACATAAGAACCAGCTTTTGAAACGGGTCCCTGAGCAGGTGTGGGCGACAGGAGATTTTGACATAGGGTTAGTAAAGTCAGTCAACCCGTTGGAATTCAAGCTCAAGCCAGGCGCGAAACTACCATATCAGAGGCAGTACCCACTATCATCAGCAGCGACGGAGGGCATTAAGAGCACCATACAGGGCTTACTTCAGGCAGGAGTTATCCAGGAGGTGTCTGAATCAAGATGTAATACACCAATCTTTCCAGTACTAAAGGCAGATGGAGTCAGGTGGCGAATGGTTCAGGATCTAAGACCAGTGAATGAGGCGGTGGAGGATTGGCCAGCAGACGTGCCTAACCCACACACATTACTGACGAATATCCCCGCAGACGCAGAAGTGTTTTCAGTAATTGATATGACACAGGCTTTCTTCTCCCTCCCGCTAGCTGAACAGTGTAAAGAGCTGTTCACGTTTCGCTACCAAGGCAAGATTTTTGTGTACAACCGACTGCCTCAAGGCTTCAAACATTCACCACACATCTTTAATCAAGCCCTAAGGAATGATTTGAAACACCTGAGATGTAGGAGTAGCCTCCTGCAGTATGTCGATGATCTGTTGGTAGCCAGTCCTGATGTTGAGACATGTGAAAGGGACACAATAACAGTCCTACAGGCGTTGGCAGAAGGGGGGCATAAGGTGTCCAGGAAGAAATTACAGTTTGCCGAGTCACAAGTGACGTATCTGGGACGATTAATATCACAAGGGCAGAAAGGGATAGCTCCAGACCAGATCCAGGCGATAGTGACCCTCCCAAGGCCCCAGACAGTGAGACAGATGATGGCATTTATTGGGCTCATAGGGTTCAGTAGTGAGTGGGTCGAGTGCCATGAACAGAAGATCGCTCCCCTCCGGGCAATGATTGCAAATGCTGGTACAGGGAATCTGAAAAACAGGCTAACATGGACAATTGATGGGGAGGAGGCGTTTCACAGAATGAAGGGAGAGTTGCAACAGGCCCCAGCGTTAGCATTACCAGACTACACAAAGCCTTTCTGCCTGTATGTCACCGTAAAGAAGGAGGAGGATCATGATGCTTACATGGCAGGAATACTGACTCAAGCTCAGTGCACTGGTAAAGCCAAGCGTGCAATAGCTTACTATTGCACTAAACTAGACCCGGTAGCACAGGGGTATCCTCCCTGCTACCAAGGATTGGAGGCAATTTACACAGCGTATGAGAAGGCATCCTCAGTCACTATGGGATGGCCAGTTGTGATATACACCAGTCACGCAGTAGTGCAGCTAACAGAACAGGGCAGGTTTTGTTTGACACCCCAGCGGCAGCTGAAATACTATGACCTGTCATTCTGTCCAGATGTAACGATCAAAACATGCGATTCGGTCACCAACCCTGCTGACCGTATTCCATTAGAGTATGAGGGAACGCCACATGAATGTGTCGCTGAGTCTATTGCATTTTCTAAACTACGACCGGATTTGGAGAGCGAGCCACTGATTGATAGCGAGGTGATCTATTTTGTGGACGGTTCCAGCCACAGTTATGACAATCGGACCCATGCAGGATTCGGTGTGGTAGAGATGACAGCGCCGGGTGAGTTCATCACTATCATGTGCACCCCATGCAAGCAACCCACGAGCAGTCAGAAAGCAGAGATTCAATCTCTGACGAGTGCATGTGTTCTGGCAAAGGGCAAGAGAGCGACCATATACACTGACAGTGCATACAGTCACAATGTGTGCCACATCTATGGGGCGCAGTGGAACAGAGGGGGTTTAAGAGAGCAGACGGTCACCCATACAGCACCAAGAGCAAATACAACTCCTGCTCTCAGCAATGATGCTCCCTAAGCGGCTAGCGATATGTAAGTGCAAAGCACACAAGAAGGGGGGTGACTATGTGACATTGGGCAATGCCAGAGCAGATGAAGTGGCAAAGGAGGCAGCGTTACAGGCCAGAATGATAGGGAGTGAGACCAAGGAGGGACAGCCGCATGTGATAGCACCACTGTTACAGCCAACAGGTTTTATAACCACGCCATGCCCTACTGCATGTCCATACGTAGAGGGGAACCCGTCATGCAGGTGGTGTGAAAATTATGGGCTCGAGCACACCCACCATATGGAGCCGTTGTGTTGCGCCTTGTGTCAAAGGGGGGATTGCCCTGTGTGTTACAATAAGCCATGTGAACCTGCACAGGAGTGGGTAAGCGAATCCCTGATGCTGCCAGTGGGGCGCGGGCGGGGGAGACCAGGGCAAGCCACTATAACATTGCAACCCACAGTTACAATTGCCGACATAGTGCGAATGCAGGAGGATGCAGCACACTGGAGAAGGAGATGTGGAAGCAGAGGGGGGCTAAACAGGACCACGACAAGATGTGGCGTAACCACGAGGGTCTAATGGTTGCCCCCACTAATTTACTGTCACTTTTGATTTCTGACGCACATGACATGGACCACTGTGCACGAGGGCAGATAAAGAGGAAAATTTACAATGAGGGATTTTGGGCCCCGAACCTGCAGGATGTAATCGACCGTAAGATTGAACAATGTCATGTATGTAACCGTTTTAATGTTAAACCAGGCCTGGCAGCAAAACCGTTGGGGCATATCCCATTGCCCGCGGGCCCCTTTAAGCATGTGGTAATGGATTACATTGATATGGGCAAGACCATACGTAAATTCAGGTATGTGCTGGTGGTGGTGGACAGGTTTTCTAGGTGGGTGGAAGCCTGTCCCGCACCCGGTCCAGATGCTGAAACAGTGATTAAATTCTTTACCCGAGAAATCATACCCAGATTTGGCATACCTGAAGTGATTTCTAGTGATAATGGCAAGGCATTTGTGGAGAAGACATGGAAAAAGATCATGCAGACCCTGGGGGTGAAACAGCGGTTTGGGTGCATTTATCACCCCCAGAGTCAGGGCATGGTCGAGAGAGCCAATGGTACTTTAAAAGCAAAAATAGCCAAAATGCGCTTCATCAAATTTGAATTGGCTGGATGCACTACCCATAGCGCTTATGCACATGAGAACTCAGACGAACCGGAGCCTAAATCTTAGCCCACATGAAATTCTGACAGGCCGGTCGTTTCCCTCTCCCCGTTATCGGGGAGAGGATAGGGGTCCGCCTTTGGAGCTCCTCCAAAGAGAAATACGTCAGTATGTGCAACAACTGTCTTTGGTCCACAAAACTGTGTATGCGCAGGCACTCAGACGTGAACCGCTGCAGGGCCCCGCCGATGAGGTTCAGCGACCGATCCAGCCAGGGGACTGGGTGTTTGTCCGAGTGTTCAAACGCTCCAGTCTCCAGCCTCGACGTGAAGGGCCGTTCCAGGTGACGCGGGCCACCCCCACTGCGGTGCAGATCCGGGGCTCGAATGTCTGGTATCATCTAAACTTTTGTTGCAGGGCTCCAGATCCGAGTGCCTCTTCCGCGCAGCCTCGGGATGGCGGACCTCCAGGGCATCCACCTCCTACGCCTGATGAACCCACACCAGGCCCGAGTCAGGCGACACAGGGTCCGGGTCTCCATGGAGAGCCCGGCCCAGGCGATCTCCCCCCGGGTGAAGGTCCTAGTGGGGTTGGGAGCGGGGGTACTCCTGTGCCTCCTGCTTCTCTGCCTCCTGGTTTTCTTCACCTCCACTCCTCGTCCTCCAACCCTGTTGCAGTTTCTGACGGACGAGAGTCTCCCACCAGCCAGCGCCACCCCTCCAGGGAACCCCCCGCCGACCACCCCTGGGCGTCACTTCAACCCCTCGACTCTGCCTTCATCCACGCCCACCCCGACTTGGCTCCCCGTCTCTCATGGGGATCCTCACCTGCCCCTGACCCCTCAGCTTCCCCCCAGCCCCTGGATCCGCACCTGCCCCTGACCCCTCAGCTTTCCCCCCAGCCCCTGGATCCGCACCTGCCCCTGACCCCTCAGCTTTCCCCCCAGCCCCTGGATCCGCACCTGCCCCTGACCCCTCAGCTTTCCCCCCAGCCCCTGGATCCGCACCTGCCCCTGACCCCTCAGCTTTCCCCCCAGCCCCTGGATCCGCACCTGCCCCTGACCCCTCAGCTTTCCCCCCAGCCCCTGGATCCGCACCTGCCCCTGACCCCTCAGCTTTCCCCCCAGCCCCTGGATCCGCACCTGCCCCTGACCCCTCAGCTTTCCCCCCAGCCCCTGGATCCGCACCTGCCCCTGAACCCCCAGCCCTTTGGAACCTCTCCCGCCCCTGGCCCCCCCGCCTTTTCCCCAGCCCGGTCCCTGACCCCCCCACCTTCTCTCTGGCCCCCGGCCCGTCTCCCATCGCGAACCCCCCGTCCGTTGCTTCGGCCTCTGGCTCTGACTCTGGCCTCCCCCCCCCTTCCCCCTCCCGCCTACCTCCCCTGTCCTGGCCCTCCCCCGTACGCCCGGGTACGACACCCTTGACCCCTCCGCCCTTTCCAGCCCGGATTTCCCCACCCTCTCACATCTCAGCCCCCATGCCTCTCCTAGCCCCGTCCTCTCCCGCCCCCGTACCCCTGGTTTCTCTTCATCTCCCTCTCCTTCCCCCGGCCCCCTTCCCTAACCCCTCTGGTCCCCCTGTGCGGGTGCGTCGTTCTGTTAAAGGGGGAATAGGTGGTAATAGCAAGAGTACTAACAAAAAGCAGACGTGACAAGACGAAAGATAGCGTGAATAATGTAGATATTGTAAGTAATGTACAAACCAGTGTAAAAAGCAAGAAAACGAAACCTAAGGGTGGTAAAAATGCTGAGACCATAAGAGAATGGTTGGATGTACAGGAAACGGAGGGAAGAATAGGTACAAATATGTGGTACCGGTGGGCGGAGTATACGGCAAAAACGACAGTACCTGGCAAGGGATGCTACGTATGTGCACAAGCTCAAGGAGACAAAGTAGTAATTCCCGTCCCATGGCGGTCAGACGATGCAGACGATGACCCCTCTAATTGCTATGAACCCCTGAGACCCGTGTCCTACACCCCGTTCGCGTGCATATTGATAGCAGGAAATAGGAAGGGTAGAGAGACCATGAAAAAGCGACAGCAGTATCTAGACAGTGACCACGGGCAGTTTGTCCTGGCATATACGACCCTACTCCGTACACAGAGTAGTGGGAAGCGCAAGTACGATACAGGTTACCAGTGTGACAAAGAATTTGTTGATTGGCCAGAACTCAGACAGGATGAGGTAGTGGACTATAGGATAGGACAGGGATTCCAATTTGAATGTTTCAGCCAACCAATTAGGGAAAGAGGGGCAGTGGATGTAGGTATATTTGAAGGAGAATGTAATAAGACATGGACATGGGTGCGCAAGGGGACACATCAGCAAGGAAGTTGGAACTCTGAGTCAGATGGATGGTGGACAGGAGAAAGGCAGGGGGCAGAGTGTTCTCAGAATAAGAAGGACTACCCAGAGCAAGCGCGGGGTGACCTCATAATGGATGTATATGACTGGTGGTTAAAGCTCCCACAGGAGGTCCCGTTAGCCGATTTGTGGTGGGCATGTGGAAAAAGAATGGGATTGACTAGCACATTGCCGGCTAAATGGACTGGGGTATGCACCAGGGTGACAATGATGCAAGGAGCCAAAATAATGACCTGGTCCAGTAGAAAGAAGAATGCTAAGCAGGAGAAAGACAGTCGAAATAAAAGAGACTCTCCCGAGAATCGCCGAAGGACAGCACGAGAGGTGGGGCGTATAAGCCCGCCAACTGGATCAGAGAGTGAGGAACTGAAAGGCAAAAGTGAAATTACCAGATTTGAATATGCAGGATACTTAGATGCGATAGGCCAGCCTAGGGGAATTCCAGAACAATATAAGGCACGGAATGAAGTTAAGGCAGGGTTCGAATCAATCTTACCCCAGATAGCAATTAACAAGAATGTAGAATGGATAAACTACATATATTACAACCAACAGAGATTTATAAATCACTCACATGATGCATTACAGGCGTTGGGGACTCAGTTGGACGCCACATCGCGCATGGCGGTGCAAAACCGCATGGTCTTAGATTGGATGTTAGCCAAGGAGGGAGGTGTGTGTGCCAAGTTTGGGAGTTACTGTTGTACTTACATACCCAATAACACTGCACCAGACGGTGCATTTACCAAGGCCATGACAAAGCTGAGACGGCTGCGAGATGAGGTTACTGAAAATGCCGGAAAGAACACATTCGAATCACCCCTGACAGGGTGGTTCCAAAATGCGTTTGGATTCGGGTGGGGTGCGTGGGGTGCGAAAGTCCTCATGGGTATCGTTCTAGCGATCCTGGCCATCTCTCTGATCATATGCTGCCTGGTCCCAGTCCTGAGATCCCTGGCAGTCCGGTTAGTGGCATCAAAGCTTCCCCAAATGCCTTTGGTGCTGCAGTTTGATGAGGACTGCAATATGTTGCTGCGGGGCTCACAGGACCTGCTAGATAGCTACATCGACAGCCCCGTAATAGACCCCGTCACGGTAATGGTGCCCACGGATGTGGGGGAGGAAGATATCTTGCTCTGGGAACAGAGTGCCGACATCGGAACTAAAGCCTCGGGAGCACTGTGGTCCCAGGGTAAGGGGTGTGGGCCTAAGCCGGTCCCTTCGGTTACACCTGCCCGACTTACAGGAATATTCCCCTCCCCTACAGGAGAACTGTGAGCATGCTATGGGCTCCTACGGACACGGACTGATTTTTCCACTAACACTGATTATTTTTCTTTGCGTCACCACTTTCTTGTCACACTCCATATCCGCACTACTGAGCATCCACACAGATGACTGCCATACTGATAGTCGTCCATTACACTCGTCGGGACCTCCTGAAACTACTGTAACATTCCTCTATGCTTTGTATTGTATGAAACTATGACGGCCGATGGTGAGACCTAGGGCAGGTGTAGAACAGTGACTGGCTAAAGACGACTGCCAGGTGATGTGTGTCTGATTGTGTGTTGTGGAGTGACTGGTAAAGTGATGGACTGGTTGGTTGATGTGTGTCTGATTGTGTGTTGCGGAGTGACTGGTAAAGTGTGCTGGTTGGTTGATGTGTGTCTGATTGTGTGTTGCGGAGTGACTGTAAAGTGATGGACTGATTGGTTGATGTGTGACTGTTGTGTGTTGGGAGTTAATCGTGCGAACGTGATGTCTGTGTGTGGAGAGTGGGGTGAGTATCTCTCCGTTTAGGGGTGGTGTGAGATGCCAGCTTCCAGGAGTTGATGTTTATTGCTGATTTGTTTGTCTGTTTGATTTCACGCCCGACGATTTTAATGATTGTTTGGGTCTCTTTCTCTCTCTCTCTCTCTCTCTCTCTCTCTCTCTCTCTCTCTCTCTCTCTCTCTCTCTCTCTCTCTCTCTCTCTCTCTCTCTCTCTCTCTCTCTCTCTCTCTCTCTCTCTCTCTCCTCTCGCTCTCACTATCTCTCTTTCTCACTTCGGGGTGCCCTCACGAGTAGTGATGGGCTCCTCCCTGATTGTCCCTCCTATCTGTCAAAACAACTACTGAAAAGGAACCATAAACAAACACGTCACGACCGCCTCGAAGTGGTCAAAGGGGGGACCGCCCCAATGCCTCGCTGGCCTGAGTGCGGGTGAGCCCTCCGGAGGGAGGCGACCCAGCACCTACAGGGACCCAGCTGGAGATAGGCATAACATCTGGGAAAGGCAACTGCAACCAGGTCCCCGCCCAAGCCTGTCATGTGCCACAAGGGGGCGCTGGCAAGAGTGGTGCGAGTCTCCGGAAGGGAGTACGGCCTGTGTGCCGCTCTTTCATGTGTTGCTCCGACTAAGCGATGCATTTCTTGAGAACTGGAGGGTCAGTCTGGATCTCCCTGTTTCTCTCTCTTTCTCTTTCTCTCTCTTTTTCTCTTTCTATCTCTCTTTCTCTTTCTCTTTCTCTCTCTCTCTCTCTCTCTCTCTCTCTCTCTCTCTCTCTCTCTCTCTCTCTCTCTTTTTTCTCTTTCTCTCTCATGAGGAGTTGGGGCTGGGCCCTGGTGAACTCTGAATCAAGCTGTGATATGTGATGATTGTTCAGATTTCTGCAAACTATATTGGCCTGTATTCCTTATGTTATGTACACTATCTACGGGTGTGTTCTGTATTCTACTCTATACGCACTTCACTCCCACCAATCCTGTTTCCGGGTACCATATACTCATCTTTTAAGTCTTAGGCCGTATTGTGCCGCTCAAGCTGCCAACGCCTTGGTTTCCTTGGCGTTTGTTATTTACCCTCAGGTTTGTTGTATCCTGCTGTCTTCCTGATGATTGTGTGCCTTACTTAAATCACGTTCTACCTCTTAGGTACCCACAGTTGGTGTTTTATTATGACCTGCTCACTGGAGTTGTTTACTGTACTATTGATCGCACTGGAATATGTTTAATCGACCCTGATTATTGTTTTCACTGGATTCTACCAATCTATCTTGATATTTTGCTAATTCCTCCTGATTGCTGATTTCAATGTTCAAGGTTTATTGTTGATTATTGTTTTTACCAGATTTTGTTACTTCATCCTGATTGCTGATTTCAATGTTCAAGGTTTATTGTTGATGCAGAGGTGTCCCGCAGTTAGGTGTAGTATTGTACGCTGTCTCACCTGGTGCCTCACTCATCTAGGACTGCCCTAGTGAGCTATTGTATTGATGAATTGGATTTATATGCCTTTCTGCTGCTTCCAATGCATTACACTGGTTCCGTTTCCCTGTGGTGTGTCCGTTGGACACAAAGGGGGGAATATGTAGTATATATTTTAAGGTAATTACATACACCTTTAGGGTGGGGAAGAACAGCTCTGAAAAAGGGGGCATAGACTTAGAAACATGGGAATACTAAAAAGATATGGTGGCCACCTGCTGGCCAAAGACTAAAAAACATAGAACAGAGGGGCCCGCCACCATTAATTCAGGGCCCCTCCCAATCAGAAGATGGCTGCGGGTAAGCGTCATGCCAGTCTCAAAGATGGCTGACCAGAGTACGTCACCGACAGCCATGTTGGTGGGTAGGGCCGCCACCATTAATCATGAATCTGGACTAAAAAGACAAAAAGAAAATGGGCCCTGATTGGCCAGCGTCAGCATGCCCCTCCCGAAGGAAAAGAGGGGTGGCCTCTGAAAGGGAGGAGCGCCACCATTAATCCAGGACGCTGAGGGGTGCGATAGGGGAAATAGAGGATTCTGATTGGCTAAGGGAAAAGGGGGATGACGTCTGTAGGGGGAGAGAGACGTCATCCGGTGCATTTCCTATAAAAGAAGATGCACGAGAGCCCCGGGTTCAGAGCTGCTCTCGGACCTACTTCACTGCGCAGTGGAAGGACACAATAAATCTACAGAACTTGATTCCTGCCTCTTCGAGTCGTGTTTTCTACCTGGGTGATTTGGACTTTGTCTTTGCTGAACAAAAAGGGGATTTAGACTTAGAATTTCCACGACATCTTCTACCGAAGTTCCTACTACCAAAGTAGATACTTCTGAAGTACAGTACTACCATAGTAGGCTTCAAGAAATGTGAGGTAGCCTCCGGGGCGGTACTTCAGAAGTACCAACAATAGTAGTGGCTAAGAAGTTAGCAATTTTGCATTCGAGAAATGCACCCGTTATTTGGAGTTTCAAATTTTCAGTGAAAGGGGCAGGAAATAATGATTTTATTATTCTTGAAATCACTGAATTCAATGTTAATATTATTCAACTGACTTCTAAGGACATTCAGAAGTACAAGGCAGCTAGGCAGACTAAGACTAAAGAGAAAGGCCTGATAATCACTTGTATACTGTGTGTGTGTGTGTATGTGTGTGTATGTGTGAGTATGTTTGTGTGTGAATTGGTTGGTGCTGTGTGTTTGTGTGAAGGAAGGCACACCATCGATTGTGTGCTTTTTGGAGCAAACTAAGCGTGTGATGAGGGCTGTCAGATAAGCAATAACACTGATTGCACCCTGGTGGGGGAAACACAAATGAAAGCGAGTGAGAAACAGAAAAAAAAAAAAAAAACCGAGTGTGACATCTTATCGGGTGGCTTCACGGCCCTGTGAACTAAACGTGTCCCCTCTCTCTCTTGCCCTGTCTCTCTCTCTCTCTCTCTTTCTCTCTCTCGCTCTCTTCCTCTCTCTAGGCTGTGATCTCAGAACACTCCAGCAAACATTAAAGGCGTGAAGAAAAACTGTGTGTGTTCTTGTGCCAAGAAAAGCGCCTGTGGGGAGGAACTGCCAAGTGTCACAGCAGGTCGAAAAGGTCTCTGCCAACACACACACACACACACACACAGGTTCATCTCCACTGGTGTGGTGCCAGGTCTCGCCAGTGCAGAGATTAACCCCACAGTGATTTGACATGCTCCACACAAGTCTGTCTCTCACAGCACAAGCCTCAGTGCACTTCCATAGCAACTAGGAAGTAGTGACAAAGTCGTTCGAGCATTGTATTCTGTCATGGCTCTAAGGTAGGTAACTGTGTAACTATGCAAAACATTAACACATAAGGAAGCAAACAGGAGTTTATGGTTTATATATTGGGATTTTCCTCTCATGATCTCAGTTAATCGGTTTGTTTTATTTAAAAATTACTCATATTCAGGTTAAAGAAAATTAATACTTGCTGCATGCTTATTATGTGCGTATGTGTTTGATGGACGGGGGTGTGACACTGATAAAACATAATTTATTGGGCAATTTCTCAAGACAAATGTTATATCTCTTTCTGTCAAACAACACTTTGCAACAGTGGTGAAACAAGTTCGTTATGGGCCCAGGTGCGAACATCTTCAACAGGCCCAATATGTTAACGATTACAAAGGGTGTATTATGTCTAATACATTAAATACACATTAATCATCATGGTGGTTAGATGCTAGAACAGCCAACATTTCAAATCTTAGCCATAGCTATCATATCCACTCTATTAACAACAATCTCCCATATTTATTGTCTATATGTAAGATTACTAAATGACATATATCTATTGAAAGTTAAAATCCAACATGTCTTATACGTGTAACCCGCTAAAACATTGGGTTATATTAGGGAAATACAGGTTTGTGTGATTTAATATTATTTACAATTTTATGTTATTTCAAAGTGTATGTGATGCAGTATAACGTGTTTTTCATGCTTATATGTGCTATTAATATTGTGTGTTGAATATATGTAATTCTGTAATGGAATGTGACACAACTAATGACGAGGCAAGTGGAAAAAAAAGCAGCTGTACGTGAAAAAAACGAGTCAGTCGGAGTTCATGGAGAGAGAGGGAAGGAAGACTGTGGTAGTCAAAGAGACAAGCTAATACTTTGTTTTAGTTAGAATTGTGATGTTTGATTGTCCTTTAGTGGCAAGACTGTTAAATGTTAAGTGTATGTAAACGGGCAGTGCATGTGTATGATAGAAACCGAACAGTTGAAGCGTGGCTGGACAAGCTTTAAGAAACGCAACAGTATTCAACTAGCTGAGTTAACCGAAGAACTGAAACTCAAGTTTAGCAGGCTATGCCAACAAAAAGAGTGTTCAGCGACTGGAGATAAAGGTGAACGGCTTCCCGGGGTCCTACAGTGGAGCAACGCACCCAAGCTTCGACTCAGGCCTGCATCGGGGACACTGGGCAGGGGGTGAGACACAGTAAGGTGTGCCGGCTTTGTGTTAGTATAATGTTTAATGGGCCCAATAGGTTTATTGTAGTTGACTAAAAGTTTCTTGAGTGTGAATGTTAAATTGTGTGTATCTACAAAGGGTTGGTGGTGTATTTACGAAGTGTTTGTTTTGACTAACCTGTGCTTGCTGAAACGAACTACTACTTTATTTTGATAAGAATCCTATTGCTACATTTTAATTTACATTTATAATATTTCTGTTTATTTTCATAACTGTTGATCTTACTATTATGTTTTCAATATAAGAAATTGAACTTTATGCAGTGTGGACTCTGCATCTCTTTATTTTGATATTAATAACAGGACTTATACAGAGATAATAAATAAGTTAGATACTAGATTAAACAGACATCTGAGTTAAAAATAGTTTATTTGCTTTCAGTTTATCATAGGGATAAATACAAGGTAAGAGTCAAATACAGTGAATATTGAGTTGATTGTTGAAAGAACCCAGGGCGTCACTGCAGTACCATATAACTGGGCTGGGGGCGCTACATACGTTTGATGTTAGGCTACATCTGGGTCTAAGATTACTTGCATGATTCCTGAAACTTGATACTGCTGGGTGTACTGACCATTAGTCTGATTTCGGGAGTTTTGCCACCTTTCTTTTTCGATGCTTCTGCTGTTTCTTGCAGCTGCTCTTGTGTTTGAAAGGCATGGGTCACTTATTTTGGTCAGGTCGATGATTAAAACACACTGTGCATTCGAAAAAATATTGCCAACAAAATAATTACTCAGAAATCAACAAGTTTGGACAGACCCTGAGAGGCCAGGGCGCAGCTGATCTTGCTGAACCAGCTACAGTTATGCCCCTGCTTTATAACTAAACTGCTTTTTTGCTCATTACAGCGCCACCTAGTGGCTATATCACTGACACATTAGCTGTTTATATTCCTGCAAAACCACTTAGATCTGCTGAAGCTGGCCTCCTGAGGGCTCCACCCAAAGGATCAGGGAAGCAGCCTTCTCGTACTATGCCCCAAGGAGATGGAATGCCCTACCACATTGTATCAGAGAAGCCGAGGCCATTGGCGCCTTCAAGCAGGAGCTGAAGACCTACCGATTCAACATCGCCTTCATCTAACGGCCCTACCAAAGACGGCCCACCCCCAAACAGACTGATAGCAGTCACACAACGGACCCCCCAAATGGACAGACTTACAACAGTTACATTAACTGCTCCACTCCATGAACAGTCTGACAGCAGTTGCAGATACTGCTCTACTCAATGGACAGCCTGACTACAGTCACACCAACTGTTCTGTTCACAGACCTCCCAGTCGATCACAGCCCCGGCAGATGGGCTCCCTAGGAGCTGCGGTTCTGCCTGAGGTTTCTTCCTTTACTTAGATAATATACATGCAAAACAGGGAGTTTTTCCTCACCACTGTCACTATGGGCACAAGCAGGAACTGTCAGCAGCGCCCGAATAACCTTTCTAAGTGCTACCAAGCCGCAAGAAATGCTGCCTTGTGTTTTTTTCCTGCCAAACTGTTGAAGTACTTTGAGCTACATCTTGTGTAAATTATTCTATACAAATATAGTTTATTATTATTATTATTATTATTGTTATTATTATTTGTACTTTGTTTTATGACATCATGAGCCTGTGTGTTCTACCATTCATTTCAGTGGGAGAAAATATCGCAGAAAAATGGGAATAATGAAAGAACGACAAGGGGTAGTGTAACTATTTGTATGATTTATGTCCAGATCGGGCTGAACATTTCAGAGAACTGTATCTCTATCTTAAAAGCCCTAAGACTAGAAGTAGTGACGGAAAATGAGTGAATGAAAGAAAAGTGTGCTGAGCAAGAAAAATAAACACTACTTAAAGCAACACTATGCAACTTAATTAGTTAATGTTCTTCATAAGTTGTTAGATGCTTAAATGAGTCACCATGTGAATAAAGACTGTTTTGACCGCCCCCACTGTCTGTGGACCGAATACCATGTCGGTCCCGGAACACTCAGACTCACTTTTGTATTTGCTGGTTACTCTGATCAGTTGAGTTGAAAAAACAAGTGTGTTCGTTAAGCAAGCACACTTAATTATGTAATACATTTATCGCCATGTTCTTTCGGTCATGTAAGTATATCCTTCTGTTGCTTCTGCAGTGCTAGTAATTGCTGTGGTAGACTTATTTTGCTTTAGTTTAGGAGACAAAAAGCTGATTTTAAAATTAATTATTATGTATTTACTTATTTTTTATTCTTTCTGTTGACTTAAAATCCCCCTTGCAGGGTTATTTATTTTAGTTACATACTAACTAGAACTTCTGAGAGCTGTTTATATTCTTCTTGTTGTTCATTTAATTTAATTACAACATTTAATTACAAAAAACATAATAATAATTGTAATAAAATATAGCCAGGGGCAAAACAAATTACAATCTTTATTCTTCCCATCTGGGTTTATAGTAATATGTAAATCTATCCTTCACCATATATCTCATCCGACTTCTGTTAACAACCAATAGGCTTTCAACACACCACCTCCTATTACCTTACATAACCTATTCACCCATAACACCACTCTGTCGTCAGTTATTTTCTGGCTAAAAATATAATATAAAAATATTTACCATCTTTGCAGTATGCAGTGTCATTCCTTTCTATGGAGTAGTATAACGCAAGGTGGGGAGTGTGGCCAGACGCCATAGCCAAGTCATTAGGGTTATAACCCTATATCACCGCTGCAATCTTCAAATACTAGGGCCAACACAGGCCTGTTGTGACCTCTGTGCTGAACTGATTTGTGGCAAAATCGAGCTGATATTATGTAGTGTGACCAGGTCATGCGGTATACAAACAGCATTTTGCCTGGAACTGCATGACTGACGTCTGACGTAAGAGCAAGCTACTGCAGCTCAGCATGGACTGGTGCAAAGGTTAAGGTAAGCAAAATGATTTTTGACTTTTATAAAAATGCACTTTCACTGATTTAGGCCCAACATATTTGAAATCATGGTTTTATGTCAGCAGTTAGCATTCAGTTTTTTGTTAAGCAAGTAATAAAGACCAGCATAGTTTCAAGTTTTTTTGGTGCCAGAATTTATTGAAAAAAAAGAAAAAAAAGAATACTGGTTGACACAAAACTAATATTGATTACTGATTATTGCTTTTTGTTTTTGTTGTCAAACTGTTTAAAATGTATATTTTTATGGCACAGTATGCTGTGATATTCGCTATACACCAGTCACAAGTGCAAGTCATTTATGTTTCCTTTTTTCTGCTCTTGTTCTTTTTCCAAACACATTACAAAATTGGGAATGTCAGCAATGCCATAGGATGCACATTAGCATAGTACTTAGTGCTACATGGCTAACAACTCGGTAATGAGAATTTCTGGAACTCTTAAAGGTAATTTGCACAAGTAGATATATTTAGCAGTGATGCCTAATTCATATTTAGATTTATATTTCCTGTTCATTAGCACAACCATTTAAATGGGATACTAAAGCACATGGTATGACTTAAATGTTCCCCACTTCAAAAGAAGGTGAACTAATACCTTAACCCTGTCCGAGTTAAAGTGCTGTATTTGCTGTAACTTTGAGGGGCAATGTTGTTCATGATCTGTGTACATGTCACACATTAGTGTGTGCTCTCAGATTTCCCTTCTTAGTAGTGATGCACTTATTCACTCACTCAGTCACTACCATATAGACAGAAGTAAATGTATGCTCCAGTGAAAATCTACATCAGTGAATGTTTCTCGTTATTCAATTTCATATGAAGACCTTCTGCCTAAGATGTCTCTCTCCCACTTTTTTTCTCTCCCACTTTTATTTTGCCCTCTCTCTCTCTCTCTCTCTCTCTCTCTCTCTCTCTCTCTCTCTCTCTCTCACACACACACACACACACACACACACATGAATGCATGTAATTCCTTACACCTAACCACACACAAACAAACACACACACACACACACACACACAAAAACAGACAGACACACACACATACACACACCATTTGAATATTCAGATGGGCTGTGTTGGTGTGACCCAGATGTGAGCTCCAAACAGCCTTGGCAGATGGAGGTTTTACAATCCGAAGCGACAGTGAAATATTAATCTGCTGGAGGTGCAGTGTGGTGGTGTGTGCCTCACTTTCCTTGCCTCGCTCGCCATGCTGCTGAATGATGCTTTTACAAGCTGACAAATGTTTAATGCACTCCCTTCAGAAAAGCCACAAATGCATCAATTATGCATCTGTCACACGCATTGTGTTTGTGGCTGTTGCATATTTGCTCGCTGGCACTAATGTGACCACTATTGTTAAGTGCAAACAGAAACTTCGAAAGTGCACAGAGCCTGCACAATTTTTCCGAGGTAAACACTACACTACAGGGCTAGGGGTGGACATAGCCATTTTGGGGCCCAAGGCAAATGTAGGCATTGGGGCCCTCCACAATTTTTTAAGTGGTGCAAGCCCTGGTGCTGCATGTCAACATTTCTTTCAAAGCTAATACACTGCTTGCCTGTAGTCTTCTCCCAGTTTTGATATTGATATAAGTAGAGGTGGTAAAGACAAATAATATGTTAGTTAATATGTTGAATTGAGTTGGTTTGGGGGTGGATAAAGACAATAATCCAAATACAATATTCATATTGTCCTTTAAATGCAAACATTTCTAAACTGTGTTTGCATCACACACTCATTTGCACTCTGAGTTGTTGTTGGGTAGCACTTTATAATAACTCCTCCTTATTAAGCAGTTATTAAGCATAATTTAACACATTTGTAAATTATTAGTAAGCATCTTTTACTTATTACCTCTAATTAGGTCCTACCGGTTAATCATTTAAAGATGTATATGTTAATCCTTTGTCCATGGTGAAGAAGTCCATCTTATAGCCATTTGTTAAGCATTGTTTAACACATTGGTTAATCATTTGTAAACACTTACTTACTACATTAGTAACTGCTTACTAATGGTTAATTGTGTTAAATTATACTTAATAAATGCTTAATAAGGACGAGTTTGTTCAAAGTGCTACTGTTTATTGCAGTAGCAAAGTGAGCCAAAACAAGTAGGCTATGTTATGATCAGAAAATAATCATTGAAAAGCGAACAGAAAAGAGGCTAAAATAGTGCTATCTGGGGCTTCTATATATTTTTTTAAACAGGATGGATCAAGTGGATGTGTTATTTGTAACAGCTGTGAGGTGCTGCACATTTATGACAGCCAGAAGACAGATAGACCTTGAACATGGCAGCCTGACGTGTGCACAAAATCGAAACCCCAGTCAAGTCAGGTGAACTCAAATTCTTATGTTCGTTAGGACAACAAAAAAGTAACCCACAGCATGAAGTTAAATCCAAGTCTGTGGACACCTGCGTGGACCTGTCGTGTAGATATACACCCATTCAATGTTGTATGGTGGATAGCTAAATTGGAGACAAACATTACTCCATGGACTGGTCAGACTCCACTGCTTCCCCATCAGGCATCATGGGTGTCACTATCGTCAGCAGGGGGCGCCTCCCCCAACTCAGACTTAGATCCAGAGTCGAATGCAGACTCAGAAGCTGACTCATCAGGTGGGTTGGACTAAGCAAGTGTTCAGGGGCAGGAGTCGATTCGCCTGGCTGGAGTAGCTCTTCACAGTATAGAGAAGGGTAGACCAAGTCAGGGACCATGTCTTAAAGACGGAAGCAGACTGTGGACCACGGTCAGAAACCACATTGGTAGGGAGGCCATGAAAATGGAATACGAGCTGGGCTGAGGGGAGTTTGGAAAGTGGAATGTAATGAACCATCTTGCTGAAGCGGTCCACAGTTTTGCCTTCGGATGGAGGCAGGTCAGTGACAAAGTGCGACCAGGGGCGATGAGTGACAGGCAACAGCTGGAGCAGACTGCAGGGGCATGACCGGGAGACTTATGTTAGCCACAGGTGGAGTAGGCACGGATGAAACCTGGATGACCTCTCTCATTGTCATCCACCAGCAACGCTGAGAGAGTAGGCCCAGGGTCTTCTGAACTCCTGGATGACAATACAGGCGAGAGCTGTGGGACCGCATAACCTCCGGGACAAACAGACGGTCAGCAGGACAGTTACTGGGAGCAGGCTGGTCTCAGGCTGCTTCACTAACTCGCCTCACGATCCCCCACGTCAGTGTAGCCACCACACAGGGAGCAGGGATAATGGTATCTGAACAGTCAGACAGGCCCTCCCCCTTGTGGTACATCCAAAACAGAATGTCTGGCTTGGCGTTTCTGGAACAGGGTGAAGTTGAAGTGGTTGAAAAATAGTGTCCATCCGGGTTGACAAGTATTAAGTCGTTTGGCCGTTTGTATGTGTTGTAGGTTTTTATGATCAGTCCAGATGAGAATGGCTCCTTTGCCCCTTCCAGCCAGTGCCCCTTTCTGTCTGGCTTAGCCGGCGAGAAAAGATAGCACAGGGATGGATCTTTCCATCGTTGGTGGCCTGCTAAGACAGAACTGCCCCCATCCCCACATCAGGGGCATCGACTTCCACAATGAACTGGAGGTCAGGGTCAGGCATCTGTAGAATGGGAGCTGAGGTGAATCTGATCTTGAGGGTCTGGAAGGCTTTCTCTTGGGGCTGGTGAGGGCTGTGAGAGGGGCTGCCACTGAGCTGTAGTTCCTTATAAATCTACGATAAAAGTTCAAATTCGAGAAACCGTTGAAGCTGTTTACAGGAGTCTGGGGAAGGGCAGGCGGTGACTGCTGAAACCTTGACCGGGTCCATGCAAATATTTCCCTCTGTCACTATATATTCAAGGAATGAGACTGATGAAATGTGAAACGCATTTCTTGGCCTTGACGAACAACAAGCTCTCCAACAGCCGCCAGAGCACAGACTGGACATGATGGGCGTATTCTGATTCGCTTCTGTAAAATATTAAAAAGGAACACAAAAAAGTATTTATTTATTATGTCCCTCAGACATTGTTCACAAGAGGAGTAGAACAAGGTAGCAGATTGATGGCGCAATCATAAGGTCTGTGGGGTGGGGAGAGAAGTAGTCTTAACCTTACTGAAGACCTCACGAAAGTCATGGTACACAGACAGGACATTGGAAACATCCAAAAGTGGAGGATGACTTCTTTTAGGCAGGTGAGATGACAATCACGGCTCCACTCTGGCCCCCTGAGGCCCAGTGTTGTAATATAACAATATCTCATTTAAGCCTACAAAAATAAGCTTTCCCCCTTTGTTCCTTTTTCAAAGCACATTTACGCTATTGCCATTTCAGGACACCATTTAATATACTGATACTGTGATATTTATAGCTTGTTTTGTCCATGTTGTATTATTACAACGTTGGTATGAACATGTAGCAAAAATGTAGCCTAAAGTTTAAAATTGAACCCTATATTGAGGAACTGTACTATTTTAGATTAAAATAAAATGTTTTGCATTACATTAGTAATTAAATGACACATTTCAATTACAAAAAGAGAGTAATTCTGTAGCACAATTTGAAAAACACTACTGTATAGTACTGTATAGTACTGCTTAGTTGCCCTTATCTGAAATGTGTCAAATTATTACAAATGCAATGCAAAACATTTTATTATTATTACAAGACAGTAATTGTGTATTTTAAGACAGAAAGAATTCTGTAGGATAATTTGAAAAATACTACAGTGCTTGTTTGCCCAGCTGCTTCTGATCTTGAATTACAATGAGGTGATAATATTCTGGGAGGTGGGAGTGTAAGTCTGGAATTTGTGAAATTTCAGGAATGTGTGAATCTTTTGTGTAGACATAATTACTGCTAATTGGTAAAGCTTTCAATAACACTTCAAAGCCACAGCTATTTTGCATTTTGCAATTGCTTGGAAAATTACTAGTTGTTTTGAATGCGTGAAACCAGGAAGAGCCACCAGATGTTCAGTGTGCAGGACATTATTGAGGCCATCCAGAATGGGGACAGTGACTTGGAATTGTCCTTAGATTCAGAATCAAATTATGATGAAGAGTATGAAAATATCAGCAAAGTGGAGTGCCATACTGCTGATATTCACATCCCAAAAGAAACAGTGAATCCACCTGCCCAGACCATGCCACTTGACCGCTATCATGCGGTAAGTGCAATGTCTGCCTCTGCTGTGTAGAGCAAAATAAGAGTTTTTTGGACTACCATACTTAAAATATTCCACTTTTAAAATATGGAAATTATTTTTTAAATAAATTACTTTTCATAAAAATATGACCTGTGTGACTGTTATTATTGTTGGTGTTGTTGTTGTGTAGATACAAAGACTTCTGTAGCAGGAAATTGAAAACAAACCCTTAACTATTCTTTACATGTGTTCAGAGTGTGAGTGATATTACTGAAATTCTGCTACAGCCCAACATTGCAATTTTACAACATGCCCCCAAAAAGTTACTAAAATGTCAAAATTAGAAAAACTGATTTCTGCACCAGAAGCTTCCTAGAACAACATCTAAAAGGTTGAAAAAAATGTTTTCAATTTTTTTCTATATTTGGGATAACTGGGGCTAAGATCACTCAGGCCTTTCAGTCAACCCGGGGGTTGTGTCGGTGCAACCATGGATAACCGAGGACGAATGGAGTATCGGCAGAATAGAGAAGATGAAACTGAATGGATTCGTGATGATTCCCGGATAGAAGCATGACAATAGGAACGGTCTGGTGGGTGCCCGTCCCCAGATCATGCCCGTCCAGAGCGGGTTGAGACAGTGGAATCCATCCTACCTCCCGCTGGTGAGCTAACTCAGTGTCGATAATGTTGGCCTCAGCCTCCGAATCTACTAGAGCCGTCATTATGATCGTATCAAGTGGAGAGAAAGTTGGACGTGTAGGAGAGGCTTCTTACATTGAGGAGCTCAGCAGTCTTCCCCATGATTGTGTAGCCTGCAGAACTATGCTGAGAGACTGTTTAAAGGCCTTTGCAGGTGTTTTAAGTTAATTAGCTGAGTGTGGCACCAGGTGTCTTCAATATTTTTTTAAGTATATTTTTGTGCTTTTTGCAACAGGACAGTGAAAATGGTGACAGGAAACGAGTGGGAGAGAGAGATGGGGTAGAGTCAGGAAACGGATTCGAACCCTGGGTCGCGCTGTGCCACAGCACCCCCTGACCAGGTGTCTTCAATATTGAACCTTTTCACAATATTCTCTTTCTTGTTTTATTTGTTCGTTCGTTTCGTGACACAGATAAGTGGTTTACTTTTGCTGGGACATTTTTTGTAAGTCACTTCTCTGTGTCTTACTGTCAAAACATCGCTCAGCACAACAAAGGTATCGGGGTAACTGCAGCCACCGCATGTCCTTGCCAAACTGCACACGTCAATGAGACATCAAGCAGGTGTGTGCATTTGTGTATTTTTGTGTGTTTTTCTAAGAGAGAAAGTCATGGTGGAATAGAAACTTCTCTACTTGACATTGACTATTCACCTTTGTGCCATGAAATGCAAAGACATCAGGATGAAAGCCTTTCATATTTTGATGTGCAAATTACACTACTGTTACCATTGTGTGTGCGTTTATGCTCTTTGTATGTATGTGTGTCTGTAAGTCTGTGTGTGTGTGTGTGTGTGTGCATGTGTGCGTGTGTATGAAAATGCCCTGATTCCAAGTATGTGTGATTTTAATTGGCGTCTCTGTTTTGAAAAGGGTGTTTATTAGAAGGCTTAGAAAGTATCTACGCACACACAAACACACACACACACACACACACACACACACAAACACACACACACACACACACACACACACACACACACACACACACACGCACGCACGCACGCACACACAAAGCTCTCCCCTGCAGAGCAGTCAGGGCATTTAGGGGGACACTGCTTGCTTTAAGTCATTATATACACATTTGACACTGCAGCCATAGCACAGCAACACCCCACTTAGGGCATGTGGTTTGTGCTGTGGTTTTAAAAAGGGGCACCGCAAAAGGGAGATAGAAGTCAGGAGCTCAGAGCTTCACAGGAGCCCACAGAGGACTATGACATGGTGGGGGCCCAAAACTGTTTTCTTTCAGGGGACCCACAATTTGCACAATTCCAATGCTGGGGTAATAACAATGCAGAGTAATGCCGCAGGACCATACAGGCAGAAGGAGGGAGGAGGGACATGTATAAGTGGTAGAATGCAGAGACAATGCAGGGGACATCTTAATACCACACTTGTGCTTCACACACTCATACACCAGAATCTGTTTTCCTGGTAACTTACTGATAAAAAAATATTTCATTTT